>JANRFK010001605.1:33658772-33681012 GCA_030068395.1 Apalone spinifera | reverse complement strand
ATGCGCACACCGTCCTGCTCCCCCCTCCCCGCACAGGGTCTCATGGACGAGCCTC
This sequence comes from Apalone spinifera, assembly GCA_030068395.1. NCBI lineage: Eukaryota > Metazoa > Chordata > Testudines > Trionychidae > Apalone > Apalone spinifera. The sequence goes on along the minus strand of JANRFK010001605.1, from coordinate 33,680,957 downwards.
CAAGAGGAGGCCAGCAAAGCAGGACGTGACCTCGGTCCTTCCCTCCCCACCTCACCTGCTTTCCCTGGCGAGATCTTTGAGGGAGGCCAAATGGAGTCCACACACAGATGGAAAAAGTTAGAGGGGACGTTGCCGACCTTCTGGGAGAACACAGCCTCCAGCCCCACAGGCGTGGCATCAGCAGCAGCCACCTGTGACGCCCAGACAGCCCACGCCCCACATGGGAGAAGGGAGGCTGTTTGGAGGCAGCCATCTTGCAAGGCACACTGATCTCTCTAGCATCACCCCCACCACTAATCACTGCTCTGCCTCTCGGGACCTTCCAAGGGTCCCCTGCCTTCACACACACTACATTGGGGCAAAGTGTGTACGAGAGAAGCCCAATTTCCCTGTAGCTTCGCCAGCCCTTAGATCCCCCTGTGATCTAAGTAACGGGATTTCTATGGACCTTATTGCCTCGATATTTGCTGTTTTCTCAGTGTTCTTCCTTCCACACTTGAGATCACTCTGCGGGCCACTAAGCTACGTCTACACTGTGGAGCTATTTTGGGATACCGGAAGTATCCAGAAACAGCTATTCCGTGTCTTTTGAGCAAGCCCATTATTTTGAAATATAATGGGCTAGTAGCAGTAGTAATCCCTTATCCTGTTTGATTCAGCCTCTAGTGGGAGGCAGCACATTTAACCGATGTTAGCCAGAGATATAATTAAAGGTTCACTGGTTTATTACAGAGCTACAACGGGAACATGAAGGGAAATTCTAATATCACCAAACCCAGTCTTAACAGATAGGGTGTGTCTAAACTACACCCCTCTGTCGGCAGAGGGATGTAAATTAGATGTTTTGAAAGTGCAAATGAAGCGGGGATTTAGATATCCCATGCTTCATTTGCATAATCACGTCATGGCGCCATTTTGAACAAGCCCCATTTCGAAACTGAAACCGCGGTTTCAGTTTTGACATGGCGCTTGTTCGAAACGGTGCCATGATGCGATTATGAAATGAAGCGTGGGATATTTAAATCCCCGCTTCGTTTGCGCTTTCAAAACATCTAATCTACACCCCTCTGTCGGCAGAGGGGTGTAGTTTAGATGTAGCCACTGTGACTCCAGCAAAGACAAGAGGTTTATATAAATGCGGCCAGAATTGGATGTTCCTCATTTAAGATTGTGGATAAAGATGAGTGAACAAATTACTCAACAAGTTTTGCCTTATTAGTTGTGATCTCAGTCTACAGATCACCAAATTCCTGCATGTATTCATTACTCATTACCCGGGGATCTCGTTGGTAAATAATTCTTAGTCAGAGAGACAAGATGTGCAGGGTAATATCTGTTAATTGACCAACTTCTGTCTGGGGAGAAGAGAAGCTTTTTTGCTGTATGAAGCTCGACATCCTCTGTGAGAAATAGTTTGCTGCAAATATTCACTACTCAAGTGGTCTTGGTTAGTCACCCGGTACTGTATCTGTTGCCTGATTGGTTGGAACAGTTGTAATTTGTACTGTAATGTTTTATGTAACTCATCCAAATACACACTTTGAAAGACACCAGCATGTATGTGGAATGTGACACATTTTCACTGGTAGCCAGCGATGTGAAACATTTCCAAAATTGTTGTAATAAGCATAGTATATCTGTATCCCCATTAGGTGGGACTAGGCAGGACATGGGGTCAGAGTTAAGGTTGTTTCTGAAACTAAGTATGAATTCCCCCACTGACAATTTAAAAAAAAACCCTGCAGTGTTTGTATTATTATTTGTATCACTGTAGTGCCTAGGAGAGTAGTCATGACCTAATGTCCAGGCACGCCCCCTTTCCCCCCCAATCCTGCCCAGGCCCAGACGTGGGATGTAAGTAGCGATAAAGACCCAAACTGTGGGACACAAAACAGGTCCTCACCCAGAAAAGGCCAGCGCCAGCCAGACTCCAAACTGGGGTGTCAGTCACCACCTGAACTCTCAGCCTCGTGAGTCTTTAGTTTAGGTGGGACCCATTTTTAGCTGCAAAAGTGAGGGGCACTGTGTTCTACCTGGAACATCGAGCACAGGGGACAGTGGCAGCCGAGCTGAGGGCACTGGAGAGCGCTGCGTAGACCCTGCTAGCTTACCCCTTACCCGGACACAGGTGCAGCTGGGTTCTTGGGGTTTGCCCTCACCCCACCCCCTTTGTACCTTGTGGGGCTCTGGTTTCCCAGAGCCAACTTGACAGACCAAAAGGGTGATGGCACAGGCACAGCACCACCAGGTAGGGGAGCGCTGTCCAGGGGCACCTTGCCCATCCGCCAGGGAGGGCGGCAACTGGCCCTCTGAGGTCTTTTGAGCTCCCTCTCGGGGTAGAGTGGCAAAACAGCTACAGAGTCTACACACCACCCCTTATGTTCAGGGTAGTACGGCCTAACAGCTGCAGAGTCAATATACAAGTCCCCTGAGTTCAGGGTAGTACAGCCCAGCAGCCACAGAGTCAATCCACTTCCCCATGGGGTCAGAGTAGTACAGCCTAGTAGTTAGAGTCTATATACAATTCCACTGGGTTCAGGGTAGTACAGCCTAGTGGCCAGAGTCAATATGCAATAGACAAAGCTCCCTATGTGGAGCAGGTAAGGAGGGGTAAGGGGTCCTGGTCCCTCCCTCTCTTCTGGGTCCAAAGCCAGGGCCCTGTCAGCAGCGCTAGTTCAGCAGGGAATCCCACCACAATATGCCACCCTCCCGGGTAACAATCCCCCACCCAGGGCTACTTCCTACCCATATCCTGTCTCTGCACTCCGGTCTGGGGGCTTCCCCCGCGGTCCTTCTCAGCCCAGCCCCCACTGCTTGGTCCCTCAGTGCTTCCTCCCCCGCCACAGTCAACCCTGACTTGAGGGGCTCCACAGACCTTTATAGCCAGCCTCCAGGTGGAGCATGCCCAGCAGGGCTGTGGGGCGGGGCTTCCTCAGCCAGGTGAGCCAGGTTAACCCCTTCAGGCTCAGTGTGGGGTTGGCACATCCCCTCACAGATCAAAGTAGACTCCCCCCCAACAGCAGAGGCCAAAGGCAGCTTTCCTCCTGCCCCACGGACCAGCAGGCAGCGAGGTCTCCGCCTTTCAGTACTAGAGGGAGCACTGGGAGTTCCCAGTGCGCTGCTGGGAGGGAGCTCGGCTTCTTCCCGGCTCATGACAGGAAAGTTCTGCCGGGGGAATCTGCCAGCCAATGCTCCTGCATGCTGAGAGGCCTGCAAGCGCCCGTGCCTGCGCCCACGCTGGTGCAGGGAGTTGTCCTCCACTGGCTAGTACGTGGAGAGGGGCTGTGAGCTGGCAGCAGATTGCTCCTGGCTGGGACGGTAGAGGGGCAACGCCAGGTGTCCTCTCCGCTCTCCTGCTTCGGGGCAGACGCTGGGCTGGCACCAGTGGCAGACGGGCAGCTGCAGAGGCTGCAGGATTCCCCCTCGGCGGCAGCAGCTTGGCCCTGTCTCCTCCCTTAATGACATGGGCTCACAGCCACAGACTCACCCCCACAAGAGGTTCACACACAGAGCAGGGACGCCGCTGCTTTCTCACTCTCTCGTGCACATCCACAGACGTTCTCTCCAGGTCTAAACTGTGCGCTCCCGCACGGGGCAGAGGTGCCACCTCTCGCACATGCGCGTGCACATACACTTGGCAAACGCACACGAAGGAGGCTGAAACCTTCTTGTGCTGAGTGTGTCAGACCTTCTTCTCGCCCAGTGAGGATGTGTCTACCCTACCATTAGATGCCCACAGCTGGCCTGTGCCAGCTGGCTTGGGCTTGCGTGGCTCGGCCTTGCAGGGCTGTTTAACTGTCTGTAGATGCCTAGGCCTGTGCCTTAGGGTCCGTCAGGGAGGGAGGGCCCTGGAGTCTACCCTGCAATTAAACGCACCACAGGTGTCCGCTGGCACAGGCTGGCCATGGTGCCTAATTGCAGGGTTGACGTCCCCTAGCAGGGATGTACACCAGGAAAAAAAATGTGGCCACTTTCGGAGGGGCGCTTTCTGTGCCCCCCATGGCCAGACGAGCTGGTTTTCCCCTGCCCTCCTCCCCACCCTGCTCAGAGCCGCTGCCTCTCCCTGCCGTCCCCAGCAGCTTGGGGCTGGGGGTGCTGCTCTCCCCACCCGGGCTCCAGAGGAGTTCTGGGCCCCAGTGATAGGGGTGCCCACACCCCAGTGTCACAGCCTGCTGGCAGGCCCTCAAGCTAAGTAAGCGTAAGGGTGTCTGACGGATGCTCACCGCGCACCCCGAGCCCTGCCTCCCTCTGGAGCACCCAGCACGTGGTACGGAGCAGCGATCCCTGGCCAGGCAGCCATTGTCACAGACAACAATAGAATCCTCATCCAAACGCGCCCGACCGTGCTCCAGCGGCGAGTGAGATCAAAGCGCCCGCCAGCCGTTGCGTGCTCCACCACTCGCTATTGTGCAGTGACTCGTCGGGGTCAGGCCGGCAGCCCGCTGGGCGAGACGCTGAACAAACAGAGGAGGGCAGCATGCCTCCTGGCTTCCCACATGAACAGGGCCCCGGGAGGTCTGGGCTGCTGTGTTGTTACCTGCCAGCTCGCTGCTGGCAGGGCCTGGAAGGAAGATGTTCCCTGGTGCTCCACAAGCGTGGCTCAGCCACAGGAGGAGGAGAACAACGGCCACCAGGGACGCAGCTTCGGGAACGGCATTTGGAGAGAGGGGACCCAGAGGTGGGCGGCAGGGGCAGAAGATCCCTCTATACCAATGGGCAAAGCGACTCCCGAGCGCAGACGAGAACAGCTCCTTCCTTCCAGCTTGGAACTGGAATGCCTTTGTGCAAGTGACTACAGCAGAGCCCCCTGGCGGGGGCTGTTTGCCACAAGCCTGGACAAAGCACCAGAGGAGACAGGCAGGAATCTGTAAACTGGAACGTAGGCTGTAAGTGCCAGCTGACTGCAGGAGGGATGACAGGGACTAGACGCGAACACACTGGCCAGGGGGTTGCACTGCCACGTTAGAAGGGCCCCGCACCTTCCTGAAAGGTGCCAGTGCTCAGAATGGCTCATTCTAGCACTTCTGAGCCCTCACTGCCCTGCGCCCAGAGAGACCGGGCAAGCACAGCCAGCCTGCTCTGGCCTGCCCGCATGCAGGCAGCCCCGTGCCCAGCAGCATGCAGCTGGCAGTGCAGACTGGGTGCTGCAAGGCCATGCAAAGTGCCTGCTTGTGTGCAGGGTGTAAGAGGAGCCGTGGTGATTGGGGGCACAAAGCATCATGCTGGGGTCAGGGAGGGCTGAGTCCCTTGGCCCGAGAGGACGGCCAGGAGCTGGGCTGGTTCTATTAAGAGGGGCCATTGAAATCGGAGTCAGGCGATTCCTTCCGTACGATCCTGTGTCTTGACAAAGCCCTGTCTCCCTGTGCATCTGCCCTTGCTCACGATTCCACGCCTGCCTTTCCGGCCAGCACGCTGCCCCAGCCAGGCTCTCTCCTCCCATCTCCCCAGTGCGTCTCTGGCCCGGTCTGCTTGGGACACACTGCTCCACCACCCAGGGGCTCCACCCTGGCACTGACTGGATCAGACCCTTTGTAGTCGGCCTGAGTTAGCTCTAGCGCAGGGCCCCCTCCCACGTCCAGTGCCTTGGGCAGTGGCTAGTGTTGTTTCATCCATCTGACTTCACATCAGAGCTTAATTGCGTCTTTCAGGTAGCCTAAATGAAGGGCAGCTAACATGCCCGTCAACTTGAGCGCCGGCTGTGATTGCTGACGGGTTTAAGCCCCAAAACCCTCCAGCGTATCAGCCTGTCCTGCCGTCATGGTTAGGAATTTGATTAACTTGGACCACAGTCCCCCTGAGGCAGGATGCCTTAGAAATCCCTGTCTGGACACTGCAGGGCTCTTCCTGCTTGAGTTCCCAGTTCCGCTGTCTTTCCAGGAGCTAAGGGCTCACTCCAGACCGTTAGCTCCGTTGGTGCCCCATGGGAATGTGGATTCTGCAAGGGACCGGAGAAGATGCTGAAATGGCGCGGTTACAACCATGACTAGATAAGAGTCACAGGCAGCCCTTTAATCCAGCAGAGAAAGGCAGGACAAGAACCAGGAGCTAGAAACTGAAATGGGCAAATTCCAGTTGGAAACAACACACCCACTTTTCACAGAGAGGGTGATTAACCCCCAGGACATCTCCCCCGGGAAATGGGGGCGTCTCCATCGCTTGAGCTGTTGCAGTCTGGCTCAGATGCCTTTCACTTTAGCCAAATCCCAGTGAGCGGGCTCAATATGGGGTAACTGCGTGAAATTTAACAGCCTGCGCTTATGGGGGGCCAGACTGGATAATCGAATGGTCCCTGCTGGCTGTTAGCACGAGCCCATGTGCGCCGCTCTGCTCTGGCCTCCCCAAAACACAGCACGAGGCCCAGAGCAGGCCGGAGGTTGCAGAAGAGATGGACGATGCCCGAAAGCATCAGGAATGACACTGAAACTAACCTGGGAGGACTCACTCCTGGACTGCCGGGCCCAGCCAGCCTTCAGGGGTCACTCCCCCTATCTCCTAGCATCTCCTTCAGCCGACGTGCATGTGGGTGACAGGATCCAAGCAAAGCCAACTTGCCCTTCCTTCCCCTGCAGGGCGAGTCCGCTCATACTGCTTTGCCTCTGCTGCCCGGACGCTCCCCGAGTTCTGTGCACAATCCAGCTGGGGGCCTCTCTCCACTGAGTGCACAGAGCTACGCTCCGCCCTGCATTTCCTCCCTAACTCCTGGCTTCTCATTCAGTGCCTCCATTCTTGCTGCTGTGTATTAGGTGGATTACGGTAATGCCCAGGAGCCCGGTGCGCTAGGCGCTGTACAAATGCAGAGCAAACCGACAATCCCTGTCCTGGACAGTGGGCAGCCACTGAATTCCGCCTTGGCTGTTGCTGATCCTGCTGCTGAGCTGACACTGTCTGGTGCTCGCCCAGCTCAGCACAATTCTCCTGTTGGGGTCTCAGCCGGCATTTGGCCCTTGCGTGCACTGCCCGGCGCAGGCGTGCTGGGCACCGGGGCTATTTCCAGGCGTGGAGACGGGAGCGTGTTCCCTGTATGGTCTGTGGGATGAGCCGTGTTCTGAGGCCACTGCAGAGCCGCACAAGACGAATGGCGGGATGGGTGCCACCAGGCACTGAGCCGGAGGGTCTGCTCTGGGGCAGGTGTGAGTTCCCTGCTCACCTGCTATGGGGCCCCAGAATCAGATCCCTCACTGATCGGAAAGGGAGGTATCTTCCAGCCATCACTTGTTCTAGCAGGTCCCCTCCGCCTCCCCATGGGGCTAGCTAGAATTATATGAAACCTGGTTGTTGGTTTTTAATGTAGTGGCTGGAACTCAGCGCCCACCTGGGGCATCTGATGGGTAATAGCTAATTAGCACCTTGCCAGGAAGCAGGGGACATGGCAGGCTGCTTTGAGCAGGTGTCCATCATCCCAGCTTTCTCCTCAATTAATGAATCTTCGCGACTAATTAACGTTGCAAATCCCCTGAAACTGGCTGGAGGCAGGCAGCCGGAAGGAGGCAAGCGCAGCAAGGGCCAATTAATGCCACCAACTCTCTTCCAGCTTCGGCAGGGGGAAAGTCAGGAGCCCTTCTACCTGTTGGGCTAGGCTGGAGCATCGCGAGAAACACCAGCCTGGGGCTTTGCAGTTTGTCACTGAATTTGTCAATCGAGTTCCCAGATCAGGGGTGGGCAAAAGGGCCTCCGCAGGCCAGATCTGGCCCAAGGAGGCCCTGCCACTCCACCGCCCCCAGGCCAATTAGGACCTGGGGGCGGGGAAAGTGCATGAAGTTTCCTCCGCCCTGCCAGGAGCACATGGCACTTGGAAGCGCCATGTGCTCCTAGCAGAGTGGGAGGAGGCTTTGTGTGTTCTCCCGCCCCCAAGCCCTGATTGGCCTGGGGGCAGAAGGGGGAGCATGCGAAGTCTCCTCCCACCACCAGGGGCATGGGTGCCTAGAAGAAACGAGGGGGGGGGGGGCAAAGACTTCGCATGCCTCCCTCAGACCAATCACAGTCTGTGGGTGGGGAAGCATGTTGGCCCCGCCTCTTCCGCTTGAGGTCCCGCCCCTTCCAGTGCAGTCTAGGGCCACTTTAAAGTAGCCCCCAGCAAAAAATTATTGCCCACCCCTTTCCCAGATGCTGTGGCTGGCAAAGGTCTCTTGGTCATTTTCCTGAGAAAATTTGCTCCACCAACCCGGCCAAACACCATGCTGAGTAATTCCACTCTGGCCAAAGAGTACCCCTGGAATGGTCTCAGATGGGCACAGACTGCCCCAGTGGGCTGGGCACTTCTCTTGGGAGTCCAGGAATGTCCCTCTTTTCATTGATCCAAATAGTTCAGCTTGCTGCGGATGGCTGGCCCGAGTGTGCCCTGCGCCGTTTGCCAGGTACGAGCAGGCCAGTGGCACCAGGGTCCGGCGTATTTGGAGAGAGGAGGGGAGTGGAATTAGTGCGAGCACCGTCGGCTGCTCAGTATGAACAGGAGTGTCTGTTTTATACACACACATCTTACGGAGCTGGCTTCCAAGGCTCACAACCTGCAGTGAGGAGGCCATGTAAGAACCCAGATGAGCAATTTCAAACCAGCTGTGGATGTTGTGCGCTAACCTCTCATAGCCGCTAATTCTGTCAGGATGAGGGCACCTGGTCTAGTCCTGAATTTTCACTCCAGGGCCAGGTGGCCCAGAGGCGGCTGTTTGAATGGGCAGCGCCTCTCCTTGCTGCAGCCATTCCCTCCACTGGATGAAGGGATGGCTGCAGACCAGGACTGGCAAGCCGTTTAAAAAATGAATCGCGATTCATCGTGCTGTTAAATATTTAATGCCATTTATTTAAACACGCCTGGATGTTGTCTACATGTTCAAATATATTGATGTCAGTTAGAACCCAGGGTACAAAGTACATTTGGTTTTGAATGCAAAGGCTCGCACTGCAAAAACCAGCTAATCTATGTGCTATAGTGCAATCTCGTTACGATGAAAGGTGAACTTCCAAATGTAGAATCACGTACCGCTAGAAATAAAAAGCCCAGCTGTGGCACGCTGCTAATCAGCTGGGTGGCATTTGAATCTCCGCTGGGTGGCTGCCCAAGTGCTCAGCTTTCAGAGAATGCTGCTGGCAACCCCCAACCCCTGCTGTGTGCAGTGCTGTGCCAGTGGGGTGGCGTTTCCCATTCACACAGCTCCTGCGTCGTGGGGAGGAGGAGCACAAACACCAAGGGAGTGCCCTGCCTTTGGCATAGTCTTCACTAAGTGCCACGGGGCATCGAGTTAATTAAATCCAGGTTCTAGAGTGTGCGATAAAGCATGCTCATTGCTGAGCCATGGGCCGGTGCAGGCTGGAGGGAGGGTCTGCTTTGCCCAGGGAGCAGGTATGGACACAGGCAGGGCTATGTGGGTCCCAGCTGGTTGCGGATCCATCTCTCCAAACGGTGTCCGGCTGCAGGTTCCCAGCTCTGCACGGTTTGAATGCTGATTTGCAGATCTGGGTCAGGCTGCCAGTCTGTAAAGGATTCTTGCGGCATATGCATGAGCTGGGCCTTTGCTCATGCTTCCATGCGCTGGCATGAATATGTATGACGCCGGGGGCTGCGATAGCCCTGATGATGCACTGAACTGTCTACGAGGAGCTCTAATGAGGGCAGAATGTCAAGGTCCCACGGGAGCCGGGCAGCGATTTCTCCCGCAGATGCCTGGCATCCGACACCCAGGAGGGGGAAGTTACCCAAGTGTCACAGTGTCAGGCTCGCTAAGAACCCATTAATTAGGCAAATGTGACCTTCCCCACTTGTTTGTTCTTGTGAGCCGGCTGGAAGCATGTGGTGCTCAGCACACTGGCGCTCAGATACACACCACACAGCCAGGCTGGGCTGGCCAACGCTTGCATCTCCAGGAATGCCTGCTGTCCCCTCCCGAGGGCTGGAGGGCACTGCGCAGCAGCAATACATACTGGGAGTCCTAGAGACACCTCTAATGCTTGCAGTCAGAAACATGGGGTAGCCGGCCATCCACAGGGCTCACAGGCCAGGCAGATGTTCAGAGGACCCCCCAGCTCTCCCATGGCCAGTTGGGACCTCTTCCTTTGCGCGCTCTCCTGCTCCCTGGATGTTCCCAGGCACAAACTCTCTCCTCTTCCAGCACTCCAGCCTTGTTTTCCACGGACACAGTCCTGCTGAACCCAGCGCAGCCCCAGGGAGCAGCTGCTATTGTTCTCAACCTCTGCCAGCCGCACCAGGCCCGCCTGGACGCTGACTGTCCCCATGTTGGACGCGATGGCTCTGGCACTGGTGCCTGATTACTGCTCAGTTGTGCATGACCACCTGCCCCGTGCCGTCAGGGAGCCAGGGTGCACGCCCAGCTCAACAGAAATGTAGCTGGGGTTACTGTAAGCTTACAGACGAGGGGTGGTGAAGGTTGGGGCCAGGAGGCAGAGTGGGGGGGACTGAGTCCGGGACAGCTGGGAGGCAGAGCAGGAGCCTGAGTCCAAGGGGACTGGAAGGCAGAGCAGGGCCAGGGGATGGGGTTGATGGGGCCGGAGCGGTGGAGCAGGGGGTCTGAGGCTGACAGGGCAGGGAGACTGAGCAGGAGGCAGGGGATTGGCTCCAAAGGGGACAGGTGATTGGAGCTGCCAACGCTAGTGCTGCCCATGGCTGCTGGTGGCCCTAGGCACATGCAGCCATTAGTGCCCCAAATTTAGTGGAGGCCTGCACAGCTGTGTATGCCTAAGGAGGGCCCTGCCTGGTCCTGATCAGATAAGGGTCTCATTGGCTTCCCTGTTAGGTGTTTCTCAAGCTCCTGTTCCCAACACACACTAGTTCTGGGGGAAAAGAAGCAGCAGATGCTATACTTGGCTGAGACGGTCGTAGCTCACAGAAAAGGAACAAAAGCACAACACAGACTTTGAACCCCAGAACCCTAATCATCATCTGGGTGGAATAAATTCCCCAAGGTGGGGGGAAGGGCAGACCTACATAACTACACTACACTGGAAAAAATTCTAAAACTATTTACATTATATTTACAGAAATGACCCAGTAGAAATAAACTGAGAACATGGAAGATTCCTACTTGGACTATTTCAGAAGGAACCAAAGAGGTGTTGGCCTATACCACCCTTAAGGCCTTGGGTCGGTGTCTGAGGAATGCTATGCCATATGCGGACCAATGGACACCGCTTGCAAAAAAACATTTCCGGATTCAGACACACGGAGTGCACACAATGCCCTGTGTGGAATACACACAGGGAACCTTGTTTGAAGAAGAAAATTCTGTCAAGCAGCAGTTAACGTAGTGGCAAAAGTCGCCTTAAAAGCATGGAAATCAGAGGAAAGACTTGGGCATTCCTTTCTATCTCCAAACAGCCTACACCGCTATTGATAACATGCTGCAGCACTGCATGAGGCTTTCACTTCCATCTCCAACTAAAACGTACACCTGTTTCATCAAACCCTCTACGGCAAAACATTAACCATGCGCCCACATGCTTTCAGATCTATTATATCAACTGATCAGCACATCTGGCTGCTCCCTACTCCATGTAACGGGCCCCTGGCTCTGCCTGGACCCTGCTACGGCCCCGGTTTTGTGGTGGTGTGTAAAGAAAAGCGAGAATCCAATGGAAAAACAGCAAAACAGGTGAGTTTTAAACGTCATTCTTTCAGCGTCAGTCAAGCTTTCATCAAACCGCCATGAACGCCTCAAGCAGCGCTGTCATGTTATTCTAGGGCGCTTTGGGTTTAGCCATCCCTATTAGACCGGGACACAATAAAGATGTAATACTCGTATGGAAGTGAGCTCTAATGCAACCAGGGTAACACACAGATACAGTCGGCCCAGGCTGGGAACACGGCTCCACCTGCTGGTGCACCCGGGTACTTGCCACTACTTTCCAGCCTAGAATCTCAGATGCTCACTCACCGGCTCTTCTATAGAAACCAGAGCAAGTGACCTGAACTCCAAAGTTGCTTCATGCCCAAGGGCTGCCTCCAGTGCTACCCAAACCAAGCCACGCCATTCGGCAACAGGATAATAAGCTGCAAAGATATTTATTGATGCCACGAACGAGGGCATTTCATTGTACAGCAGGAATCCAGCTCAAAGCATCTCAATCAGCTCCCAGTTCAGACCCCAAGGGGAATTATTTGCAGAGGCCGATGGCGTCACTTCAGCTAGTGTAACAGGTGCGCGATTGGACTCTAGGGGGTAACTCCTTCCCCCAATTAAAAGGGCCATTTTCTTTCTGAATTCATGCTTCACGTTGTGCCACGACTGCTAGACAGTAACAGCCATGTGCTCTCTGGATCCAACACGGTAGCAGCACACAGTTCTGTCCCACGAGTGACTCAGGAGGCAGAGGGAGGCCTGTTGGCATGGAAGGTTGCACACTACAGGCTGCGGTAGCAAGCCGTTCCGCGCTAGGATTTCTTCATCTCTGCTGTGAGCTGCTGGACCAGCTCTTCCACATACACTTTAAAAAGAGGCGTAGGGTCCTGAGAGAGAAAACTGGTTAATGAGAGACTGAATCTGAGCAGCAACAGGAAGAGGGACAGGGTAAAGTGTGCAACCGCCGTTGTGCTGGTTAAACCACGAACAGTCATTCACGTTCATGGCTGTTTTAGACTTTGCCTTCTACCCTCACTGCTGTTCTCTCTCCCTGTACTATGGCACCAGGACTTCGCTACCCACTAACCTGCAGCTTGCCCTAGGGATGTTCTCCCGAGCTCTTCCCCTCTCTCCCATGGAAAGACAGCTTCACTCCTGAACAGCCCAGGAAGAAAAGGCAGCATGGTGACCAATGAAAGTGAATTGGATATGTATAGAAAGTAACCTAGCCTGCGGAAACCAGCCGGTCTATTAATCTCATGCACCCAGGACTTTGAACCTGGAAAATGCTCTGCCATAAGCCCGTAGGGTAGCAAGTGAGGCTCAACATCTCACGGTAACCTACTGAGCAGTTTTCCATCCCCTCTGAACAGGGCTTTGGTCACGATCACCTCGCTGAGCTCAAAGAGCCTAAGAAGGGCAAGAAAAATAGGCAGAGGGCTGGAAGGACTGAGACCAGACATAAGCTGGGAAGAGGCAGAGCAAGTGGGTACTTAGTGGCCGTGCTCTTCGAATTCGGAAGGAATGGTGACAACTGATCAGTCCCTCCATTCAGCTGTGCCTCGCAGCAATTTCAGCCAGGCCACCTGGGGAGGTCAGTGCTGTGGGACAGCAGATGGTCAAGTGCTGGAGAGGCTGCATCATTTTTCTGGCTGAGCAAAGCACAGCCCAGCTCTCCTCTTGAGGGCACGCAACTGTCTGGAGAGAAGTGATAACTCTGAAATACCCCATCTGCTCAATTCCAAAATTTCAGGGAACGTTCTACACATGTCTGGGTAGAACCCTATTGATCTGGGGGGAATCAGCCAACTAGAAAGGGGAGATGAAGGACACAGAACCCCTCATCTGCTCAGCATAACTAGCAGCTTTAACAATCTGTGTAATTGTCTTCCACAGATCTAAAAACCAATTGACAGCAGCCATTACCTTCCCGCATAACACCCCGCTCCTCTCAGCTCTGTCTGTGTCCTGGCTGAGTTTAACAGCTTGGCCCGGAGTGACTTATCTCCCAAACACCGGCAAGGAAATTTCAGGAGGGGGGGCGGCTGAGAAGCAGTGGTGCAAGTCAACAAAATTTATTACCCATGCAGGAGGGGAGAGCACACCAGCAGGGGGGTGGAGGGATGTGACCTCCCCAAGTGATTCCACCCCACACCCTGCTCGGGACCCCCCACGCTCTTCCCTTCCGTTACCCATCCCACGTTATCAGGGTGGGGGAGCTGGAGGAGCCGCTGGCAGTTCTGCTGCCACATCTGGGTACAGGGCTGGGAGTTTTGTTCCTATCTCTGCTGGGCGGGGCAGTGGGAAAAGGATTAGAATGACGGCAGCTCCTCCGGCTGCCATAGCACTCCCAGCCTTGCTACTGTGGCTCGGTGAGAGGCGCTTCTGCCCCAGCATCTTGCTGGAGCTAGCGAGCAGCGCTGGGGCAAAGGCGGTGCTTTCTGTGGTCGCCCTGAGCCCCTGGGTGGGGCTTGTTAGGCAGCAACTGTGCAGCTCAGCGGGAACTTAGGTGGCCCCCACTGCCTACTCTTACCATGATCTGTGTCTTTTTCCTCTCTGCTGTGCAAGACCCCACCCTGAAACCGGTGGCTTGGAATCCCATCCCTCATGCAACTCTCTAGTCATTAGCCCCACAGTGCTGTAGCTTTCTGTGACTGCTGAGATTGCAAGAGGCGGGAAGGAATCCTGGGGGTGAGTGTGGGGCACAGACTGTGAAACTCTCTTTTCATGCACTCTGACGGCTGGTGGGATCCCCCAGCCTCTGCTTCATAGCACTAAGCTTTGCAGAAATACTGAGCAGGAGGAAGCGAAACTGAGGTGCTGACAGGGGTGCAGGGAAGACCTGGACCCTGCAGTCACATCTATGTACCCTCAGAAGCATGGAAGTGACCTGCAAGAGGTGCAGAGGAAGGACTCCTTCTGAAAAGAAAGAAGCCATCAGACCCAAGCCATTGCCAGGATAGGGTTGGTGTATGTGTGTTGTTGAGTAGGTTGACCCTACTCAAACACCCTCAAGGAAATCATTCCCACCTCAAACATCTCCTGTTTAAAGCACATCCACCTTAGCCGTGCTGATAAACGTGGGGCTTTGGAGGCACCCACGTCAGAGCAGATCAGGGACAGCACTGCGTGGGCTCTTTGGGAAGGGCCTAGATACACAGCCAGTGCGCGCTGCCCCGGGGCGAGTATGGACACCGCGTTCCCATATCGCACAGAACTCACCTTCTTCTCCAGGAGCCTCTGCTTTTCCACCGCTTCTTCCAAAGTCAGCCCAACCCACTCAGCCTCTTCTTCTGGGATCACAAATTCCTGTGACAAGAGGAACTGGATAACGGTACAATCTCTACTGGGGCAGCTAGTGACCAGCTCCACTGGACGGTGGGACTGTCCCAGGCGACGGGAGGGCAGGGGAGCTAAATGGAACAGAATCATGCCCAAGAGAAGTGAGCAATCGTGCATGTGCACTTTCCATTTCTGGTGAGCACACGGGAAGTTTATTCCCGCCCCGCCCACTTCTCTTCTAATTAGCAAACAGGTTGGTTTCTTACTGGGCACCCGCTGCAAGGCTCGGTCTTAGGTTAGCAGAGGCCATGCCAGAGTAGCTTTGAGACCTGGGTGTTATGTTAACCTGGCTCTGTGCTGACTGACTGCAGCCGGGAGCAGCATTAAATGTTAATCAGCAGCATCCCAGACGTGGGGAAAGGGCTTCACTGCAGCAGCAGCTCAGATGGCCCCCCTGTCAACACAGCGGTGATGCTAGATGCCCAATGATCATTTCAAGGCCTTATTGGCAAACTGGCTAACTGTGAAAACATGAGCTTTTGTCCTTCTGACTGATCAAAGGGGCACTCAGCAAGCAGCCTACGTACAGTGATAATTGGCCAAACAGCATTAGAAAAATATTGTTCCTACCCTCTAGTTTTAACCCTCAGAACAAATTCTTGAACTATTCGTCCCGCCACTGCCTAGCAAACATTACCAGTTAGGAGGGACAGACAGACAAGCTTCACTGTATACACAGAGTTGATAAACAAAGGGTGAACTACACACCTGGTACTTGTTATAGATTGCCTCTCTCTTTTCTGGATCATTTGGATGCAGGCTAGGATCCCTCCGAGCAAGCCGAAGTAGCAACGTTCGTTTCAAATCCATCCCTAGCTTGGAACACAGATCAACCTTTGGAGTCTGGAGGAACAAAGTTTGAGGATTCACTGATGTGGATGGATGGCTTTGAAGGACTGTAAATTACTTCTCTGCAATGTCAGTGAAACAATAAGTCCTCCTTCCCACACTTGCTGGTGGCTACTCCTCAGTGCTGCTTGCTATTTTAATCGGCAGCACTGTGGTAACAACCAGGAAGGAAATTTAAACTGAGCACTAGGAAAACGCTTCAAACATCTGACGACAAGCTGGTAGAATGAACTGCTAGGGAGATCACTGAAGTCCTCTCACTAGAAGGGCTTGAGCCAGACAGGGCACAGCACCTAAGGCGGGAAATGACCTCTTAGATCTACACTGAACTTAACTCATGCAGAGATGCAGTCAGTCAGCCACAGCTGCCCTAACATTAAATGCCAGCCCCCTCCAGTTAACCAGAACCGGGAAGCGGTAAACCTTTCACATCCCTAAGGTCTACCCTCCGGTATAACCCAGCAAAGCAGATCCACATGTGCCTTGCCTTGAGGATGTAGAAATCAAATCCGTAGGCTGCGTCGATCAGGTCCAGGGTTCTCATGGTGACTGTAATGGTCAATTTCTTGTCCAGGATCTCACTATACAGCTCCCGCTCAAACAGCTGTGGCTTCCAAGTCTTCTTCAGTCTGTTTGAGAGCTAAGAGGAATAAACAAGATTTCCAAAGAATAAATCACCGCTCTGTTAAGGGCCATGTGACCCAGAAGAGACTACATAATTGCACCCACAAACACTAGCTAAATTTGGCCTGGGCAGTACAGAGCCCCCAAGGTGGGAACGGGCAAACAAGGCCCACACACAGATACACCATGTGAGGACTGCAGAACCTAGCTTGCAATCTGAGCAGCCAAACTATGCTGCCATCTACTCCATTTTATGCAAACTAAGCTCCTGTCAAGCAGCTGTGATCCCAAGTTGGGGTGCCCCAGGTCCTGCCCAATGATTTCTGCTTGCTCCCCCACATCATCTTCTTGCCAGTCAGTGTTTGTCAGTTTTCATTCACATTCAGGTTTACCTTGACCCAAGGCTTGAGATATTTCAGTGCTGTGGCAAACCCAGAACTCAAGGTCATAATAGGACAAACCAAGGGAGAATGTAGAACAAAAACTCTTACAAAAGCACAAACATGCCTTGTTTGGCATCCCGACACCTCCCAAGACCAGCCCCAAGCCAGGAAGCCTCATCATACCATAGGAAAGCAGACACACTGTTGTTGCCTTGGTTTCACACACTTACGTTTGACATATACAGTGCGAATTATTGTCGGTTCTGCTGTGCAGCAGATTTACTGCTGTGTCAAGAACTTAGATCCAGATTCTCAAAAGGTATTCCAGTACTTAACTACACAGATTTCAATGGGAGTTGGGTACGCGATACCCTAGAATAGGCCCTTTGAGCCTTTCAGGAACTACAGAATAAAATAATGTGATTGCAGAACTTAGATCTAGGTGTGATTTGCTGAAAACTGGATGAAGTGTTTACTGAAGAAGTCTGGAGGTACTGCGTTTCAGTAATTCCAGAGCAAGTTTGCAGACAAGTGAAATGATGTTTATTCTACCTACCACCCCAGCTCGCTCACACCCTGGGTTCTGATATTTAAGCTGGGCTCTTTCCGATCTGCACATCACCAGCACTAGAACCTAACACTGGAATTCTGAATACGCTGTATGAATATGCGGGCAGCAAATACCACTGGTTTGGTGAACTTACTATACCCTCTCTACAAACATGCACTCCTCATAAATCTTTCCAAAGATTATGTCTAAGAGGAGGTCTGATATGAAGCTGTAAATTCGTGCCATCACCACTGAAACGGTGATGTCACCATGAACATGTTAAAATGGCCATTTTTGAAATATTTGCATTTGTCTCGGTTTCAGAAACAATGCATCAATTCAAGACATAAAATTGGGTTTCTTCGTTGTTGTGATGCTTTGAGGTTACAATCTAACGCAGTGTTTCTCAACCAGTGCTCTACACATGTGAGGGTCCACAGACTATGTCTAAGGTTTCCAAGCACATCCCCACCTCCATTCAACATTTTTTAGGGGGCCAAAAATGAATGAAGGTTTAGGAAACACTGATATAAAGAGTAAAGCAACAACTAACATCAGACTTGTACAGGAATCACGGACATGTAATAGCACTGCTGACCTTTCTAGTCAGCATCATTACTGTTGTGAGCAAAGGCATACGCAGGCATGATAGAAACCTACCATGGATAATAAAAGTCTATTCTAATAATGTTTAGCAGCGTAAGCAGAACTGTGTATGTGTAAGTAATTGCAGAGCAACCATGCACCTCTATCAAATCTCTCCATTTGTTCTTCCCCACCTACATTTTCCTGTAGAGTCTCTTGTACATCTGATGTAACATCTAGTCCAGCAGATACATTGATAAGCACCACTGGATGCAATGCCACGTCAAATATGCTTTTATGGTTGCTGTCATGGTTGTTAATAGGGATGTCAATCTGCTGATGACCACACGATTAACCGATAAGCCTGGGCTTATCGGTTAATCCAATAGACTATAATGCATTCCCCACCCTTTGCTACCTCTGTATTATAGGATTGCAGGGGGCTCCCCGGGAGCAGGGCCAGGAGTACACTGACTGTCAGCCCTGCCTCTGGGAACTATTGAATAGTCATGAAACTGCTAAATTTTGATGCAGTTACACTACTATTCAGTTACAAGCTATCCCTAGTTGTTAAGAGCTGTAACATGCTCTTCCTCCTCCTTTAGAGCAGAGGGAAGGACTTATTTCTGGATTTGTCTTTGCTACTTCTTGTTAGGTCACATTTGTCTCTCACAGCTTTTGCATATTCGTAATATGAACCTGTCATCTCTAACACTAATACTGTTCTATGAAAAAGTGTTACTGAATTAAAAAACTAGTTCCTAGACTATTTCAATGGGTGGTTGCATATGAAATTACAAATTAAAATATACTAAGCTGACCAGATACTACATAGTATGTACAAAAGCTAACAAATGGAGAAGCAATATTAATTAATACACATTACTACAAAGCACAAACTACAGGTGTGCAATCTACTGCTAGCAGCACACAACCTCTTCTGTGAGAGACTGACCCGGACAACACATTTCAATTGAAAATTATGATACAGTGAAACCTGTGTTATCCAGCACTCTGTTAACCAGAAAACTTTGTTAACCAGCATTGCCCCCAGCCACAATACTGTCACATCTTCAGGTGCACAGGCCTGGCTTGGTTTACCATGATTGGCTTAATTTTTTATTTAAGTACTAATCATCTTTAACTCAAAACAGAAATGCGAGAGCAACTGCCTCACGCTACAAAACTACCAATATTAAAAACTCGAGTTTTACTATTATTGTCCATTGGTTTTTCCTAGGTTGTTGGGACCCTCAGATAACCGGAATTTTTAGATAACCGGAACACCCTAATCCCCGAGTGTGCCGGATAACACAGATTTTATTGTCATCACATGTGATACACTAAGGAGGTAAATGACTAGTCCACTACCCCAATAAGCATATGCTTATTGGGGAGTCGAGTGCTGACTTGACTAGCTGCATCCCCCCACCCACTATTGCCTCTATCAAAGAGAGGCAGCAAGGGAGGGCACAGGAGTCAGTGCTGGGGGGAGCCGACTTAAAAGCCAGTTCCCCTCAGCACCATCTCCAGGGGAGCAAGGGAGGCAGAGGCATAGTAGGGGACTGGGCACCAACCAGGAATCAGCTGATTCCCAACTCACTGCTGGTCCCCATTGCTGCGTGTCTGCTTTTTAAATGTATTAAGACTCTGGAGGCTCTTAATACATTTAAAAAACAGAAGTGCAGCACAGGGGACTGGGTGCAAGCCAGGAATAATCTGATTCCCAGCTCGCACTCAGTCCCACACTAAACCTCTGCCTGGTTCTTAATACATTTAAAAGGCAGAGCCGTATGGGATTAGCTCCCGGTCAGGAGCTAACTCTGTCGGGGCTCTGCAGTTTCCCCCCTTACTGAATAATCAAGTAGTTGATGGAAATTCCATCAACTACTTGATTAGCTGATTACCTGCAATTCAACATCCCTATGATACACATTAACAATTAAGAACATATGATGTTAGCATATTGAAAATGTTTATATTTGTCATTTTTGCTGCATGCTAAATAGCATTTCTGGGAAAAAAAATTGCCCATCCAAAACCAATAACATCTTTTAATACATTGTCATTTTGTGCTTTAAACAATAAGCACAAAATTAAGGTGCTGAAATTAATTTAAACAGTAAAAACTGTAGTCAGTCGTGTTGCAATGTTTCTGGAACTATAAAAAAGTTACACTCATTTTCGGTACCACTCTTTCACCTTACCCACAGGCTTACAACACCATTTGACAGCGCCACATCAAACCTCATCTGAAAACACACATAAAATAATCTTTCGAGTAACACATAACACATGTCTAAGGGTGGGTACTTCCAGCATCAAAAATATGGCCCTGCTTGGAGAACTGCCACACATCTAAACCAGAATAGACACCAGCTGTCTTCCAGAGATGTACTGGCACTGCAATGCCAACAGGAGTAAAAACGTGTTCGCGTCTGTAAATTCAACAGATAAAATTGAATATGCACAGACTGCAGGTTTTATGAAATAATAAGGTTTTTTTTCAGCCTAACAACATATCTTTAAGTAGGTATTAATGGAGGTGTGACAGTATGGTTGTACATAAAGCATATCTGCAATAAATCAAGAGAAAGTTCTTGTTTTCAATATAAATCGGAAATAAGATCCAGGGCCTTACAAAAGGAGAAATAAAGTGGCTTAAGTTTATTTACCTTTTGACACACAGAACTATACCTCCCAACTTCATGGCCAGAACTAACCTTGACACACTCACAACTCTGCTTCTTATCATAAAGTTACCTGCAGAATACCAGGTAAAAAGCCACAACTTTCAAGATGCATGGGCCTCCTCCTAACCTCTTGGGCTAACTTCTTCAGACCTCACACCACCTGACTATCTACTGCTTTGCTTCTTATCACTCTTCTCTCTTCACCCTATTGTAGCATTGCAGTTTTGATGATGTTCCTTTTCCACAGGTGGTTGGGTCTCTGTTATATAATCCCTTACAACGCTGCATATATAGGGATTATTTCTCAAGGTTAGCAAACAAAAATATATCAGATCAGTTTGTATGATGCTCTCAGTAACGCAATGAGAGAAAGAGGAACAATTAACCCTCACTTGGAACTCTTGCTGCTACTGGTGAAGAAAAGAGAGTATGAATTACAGCAACTTCCACTCAAGATCCTGGCTACTCAAGAGCGTGAGGAGAAAGGAAACAGAGATAGGATTCAACTTTCCTTTCCTTCTGATTTTGCTGCTAGAGTGTGGTGATGCCTGCCACTCAGTGCACACTCCCTTCCTGTTCTTAGCACTGGCCCAGTCCACTCCATAGACAAATAAAGCCGTAAGATGAGAATGCACCTAACATTACTAGTTATTTGGGTTGCCCTTTCAGATGTGGCTCACCCATACTTCATACTCACTCACTTTGTCATTCCCAGCATACCGAAAGCCACAAATCCAGCCTTCCCCTCCCCAGAGCCCTTTCTGAGACTCTGGGGGGTAGTAGATTTTAATAGGAACATCTTGAACTCGCTCTCGTTGACCGGTTATTTCATTTAATTTATATTTCACCCCAAGGGGTTTCCAATGAACTGGGGTGGGCGGTGTATTGTCTTGTAGTGACTTGAGATAATGAGCAGGCAGACGGGAAAAGATCCCGTCCCTCAGTTTCAAAGTGTCCCAAAGCCGCAGCGGGTACTTGTGCAGCGGCATCAGGCAGTGAGTCCTGTTGATAGACAATAGGTCAGATTAATGATGATATTGGAGAGCACAGCCAGCCAGCCATGAGACACATGCATTAAAGCCAACCATAAGGTACCAGGGATGTAAGTGACAAGACACTACTCAACTAGTTGCTCCCCCAACCCCTTAATGCATCTATCAGAGAGAGTCAGCAAGTGGGGGGTGGGGTGGAAACTATCTTAAAAGCCAGTTTCCCCCAGCACCGGCTCCGTGGAGGGGCAGGGGTAGCAGAGAACTGGGCACAAGCTGGGACAGCTGATTCCTGGTTTGCACCCAGTCCCCCTGCTGTGCCTCTGCCTTTTCACTCCCTCTCCCCCAATCAACTAGCTGAGTGGTGGGTGGCGAGTTCACTGATTACTTGATTAGCTGATTAAATACAATATAACATGCCCACAGGGTGCGCCTCAGGCTCGGCACCTGTTCCTGCGACGGGTGCCCAGGGGCACGCATCTGGGCACCCCGGGGCGTGAGTGACACTTGAACCCTGGCAGGACCAGCTTGGGAGGTGACGCTCCCCCTCCCCCACCAAACTGCACTGAAGTCTCCTCTCCTAGCAATGTACTGCTCCCCGCG
>JANRFK010001605.1:33644074-33658672 GCA_030068395.1 Apalone spinifera | reverse complement strand
GGCGAACCATGCAATCGGCACCCCCCACCTCCACACCCCTCAATAATATTGCACCACCATTTGGTGCCCCATTTAGCTTGGAGCCCTAGGCGACCGCCTAGTTCACCTATATGGACAGGCCACCCTGCCGGTCACAGACTAACTTGGCTACCCCCTGCAGCTTTTGAGCAATTTACAGTAGCCTAACTGCAGGTTCATTAGGTAAGAGGAGGAAATGAGAGTTATTGAGTGGCTAAAACTGGAGAAATACATTAACAAGGGAGTTACAATTTGTTATTCCATATTGTGGTAGTGATGTGATAAACTGCAGGTTTCCTAAAAGCCTTTCAAAGGACCCCGACTGTCCTTGGGGAATCTCTGCCTTGCACCTGGCATACTGCCCTGTAAGAGTCCACAGAGGTGGGATCATTCTTTGAATCTGTATTTATAGGTTTTTTTCCACACAGACAGCAAAAGCAACTGTCTCTCTACCGACATGGTGACAGTTTACCCACAGAAGTGCATGAGCCTATATATTTATTAGCCTTAAAAGTGCCACACGATTCCTCATTGTTTCCACCTAATGAGCTTTTCACTTGCTGACAATGAAAGAGAGGAATACACTTAATCTTCAGACCTCTGACCACCATACATAATGGCCATTAGGTCTGAAATTAGCACTTCACAAGACTTCCTTGCTGGGCTATTTAGTTGTAAGAGTATACCCAATATAAATGTTTGCTATTACAGGACAGAGACAAGTGAAAACAATGCAGCTATGTCTACACTGGCAGGTTATCGCGCAAGAACAGCCGTTCTTCCGGAAAGCATCCACACTGCCCGCCTGCTCTTGCACAAGATGATTTACAGTAAGGCATGTAAGAGAGGACTTCTTGTGCAAGAGCGATGCTCTTTTTTAACAGGTGTAAGCCCTCTTGCGCAGGAGCTCTTGCGCAAGAGGGCAGTGTGGACGCTCGGCAGGGATTTCTTGCGCAAGAAAGCCCTATGGCTAAAATGGCCATCAGAGCTTTCTTGCGCAAGAGAGCATCCACATGGCCATGGGCGCTCTTGCGCAAAAGCACAGGTCGCACATGGCAGGGTGGATGTTTTCTTGAGCAAGAAGCTGCCAGTGTAGACATAGCGTGCAAGTGACATCCAATTAATTTTCACGAAGTTCAAACAAACATTTTGAACTCAGCTAACACAGGTGAATTGGTCTGTAGCTTTTATTTGATCTGGTCTGCCAGCCCCACAAGAGATCCTGCTCATTTGCTTTCTTATTCTTGGATAAGGCTTTATCTTAGTTGGCCTGTACTTTTTCCCCCCCCCATCAGACACTTACTCTATTGATTATCTTCACTGGACAGCTTACCTACAAGACTCCACTGATATAATTGTAGCACTGTAGCTACACAGGCATAACTCCATGTGCAGATGCTCATTCTGGCTTGGTTGACATGGTTTTGAAAGCAGTATGTTCGTATGCCCTTGGACAGCCTGTAAAAGGGTGAATGGCAGAACTTGTGCAGTCTGCTACCTGCAGCTTTCTGCATCTGTGATTTTAGGCTTTCAGCTACATTGGTCCTTGTGATTCAGCTGCCAGGGCTTGTGGCCCACGCAGGGTGGGATGGGTTGGTCAGCATCTAGTTTTGTCCCACGCTATAATACATGGCTAAGAAACATCACCACTTTCCTCCACAGCCCTGCTGCTATCATCCAGTCTGACCCACAGCTCTGCTCTGAAGTGAGTCCCTACCTTGTGCACATGAACATGAAATGAGTGTCACTCACAGTAACCTCGCTAGGAAGTGATGTTTCCATGTCTTTCCTGCCTGTTCAACACACTATGGGCAGTGAGGATGGTGCTCCCAGGCCAGTGTCTGCTGAGCACTTGCATATACAACAAATGCCACCAGCATGGTCTCTGCAATGAAGCCAAGGACTGAATGGGCCATAGAGGCTGAACTCCTCTCCCCCGCCCACTCCTGCACAGTGGGTTCCTCCAGCCAGGAAGGGGGAGGTGGGGAAGGGGAAACAGGCAGTGCTGCTGCATAGGCCAGTGTTTCCCAATTTTATTTGGCCATGGAACCCTTTTCAGCTTAAAAGAATTTCAACGAACCCCTAGAGTTACCAGGGTAAAATTTATCAAGAAAAAGAAAGATCCCACCAGAATTTGTCGCACCAAAAAAAAATAAAAAAAAAATAAAAAAAAAGCAAAATAGACTCTGTCTCTTTAAAAGAGGGCGGGGCTCTGCAAGGCACCAATTGGGGAACACTGGTCTAGGCTATGTATGTTCTATGGAGAGATGATTTCAGCCTCCAGGGCAACATTTCCAAATAATCCTCAAACATCCCCATGAAAGAAGAGATGGCTGGGACTGCACAACTTTGTTTTGCATTTTATTTGATTTCTTGCCCTAGACATACAAGTATTAGATCCCATTTCAGAAAGTGCCATTGCAGATTGGACAATCTCAAGTACAATTACATTTATTCCATTATAAAAAACAGAAGCTTTAAAATTCACAATACAAAATAAAATTAAACCACAGGTATTACAGCCAAAAAAAATCAAATATTTAAATATTGGCATCTGCTCAAATTCTACCTAACGTAATTGACAAAATATTTTTCCCCCAATAAAATTACACAAGATAATTCTTTCCAGTTGTAGTGATGGGAATGAAGAGGAATAGGACTAGCAAAATAATTAAAGGGATTTCCCCCCTCCCACCCCAAAGATCAATGTGCTTCACAGCACTGGAAACTATATTAAAAAGGCATAGAGTATTATTGCTCCATCTAGTTAATACGCAGCATCCTAGCTGCAAATGCAGCACTCTGTGTATGAAAGAGTTGCAAACAATGTATTATCCTCTAAGGCCAAGTGCTCAGCTTACAACTAAGTTGTAACAACTGAAGGGAAAGTGCTTAAAAACTGGTGATTAAGTTATAGGAATCCCAGAGTGTATGAAATCCTGCGCCAACAGGGTACAAAATGACTAACCACTGCATTGCTACAGGAGGGTAAAGGAACAATAAGACAGAGCCCCTGGTCTATATAGCAGCATTATAATAAAGGCCAGTAGATGTGGGACGTTATGCTTCGATATAAACATCCTGTCTTCATGTTGCTTGGAAAAACGAAAAAGTCCGACTGCTACAACATTTAGTGTTACCATATGGTCTCTGCCATACAAATTCACGTTGCTGTAACATAGAATGAAGAGATACAAGTGGTTCTAAACAGCCTGCAATAGCCATAACCATTTTCTCCCCTTCCAGCAGTGGCTTTTTCATCTAGGTAGAATGAGTGTTATTTGCTCAGCCGTGTGTCTGTTTGAAAAAATTAATTTGTAAAGAAATATGGCAACCAATGAGATGTTCTCTCTGCTTTTACTCCAGGGCTGCATCTAGACTGGCAAGTTTTTCCGCAAAAGCAGTAGCTTTTGCGCAAAAACTTGCCAGCTGTCTACACTGGCCGCTTGAATTTGCGCAAGAGCACTGACTTTGTAATGTACAAAATCAGTGCTTCTTGCGCAAATACTCTGATGCTCCCGCTCAGGGATAAGCCCTCTTGCGCAAGAATACTTGCGCAAGAGGGCCAGTGTAGACAGGGAAGGAATTTTTTGCGTAAGAAAGTCTCGATGTGCAAAATGGCGATCGGGGCTTTCTTGCACAAAATCGCGTCTAGACTGGCCACGGATGCTTTTGCGCAAAAGCACTTTTGTGCAAAAGCACCCGTGCCAATCTAGATGCTCTTTTCCGCAAATGCTTTTAATGGAAAAACTTTTCCGTTAAAAGCATTTGCGGAAAATCATGCCAGTCTAGACGTAGCCCAAGAGCAAGGCGCAGGTCAGCTCAGCTTTTAGGTCTTCCCCAGATTTACCAGCACCAAATCCAGTCCAGTCCCCATGAAGAGAGTTGGTTGGAACTTTAAGTTAGCTTGTGGCTGAGTTAGTGGCTAGAGAAGGGAAAGCTTGAGGCTCTAAGCAGCTGGCAAAATGCTGGGCTGTTTTTCAGAAGTCAAATAATCCTGTCCAGAGAGAGTGTCTTTCATTAGCAGCTCTTACACTCTTCCCCTCTCAACCACATTTTAAACAGCCTTTTCCATCTTCCTCTGCAGCTGACCATCATGAAGGAAAGATCCTTGAAGTCAAACAGCAGTCAGATGCCATATGGTATACATGAAATATGCAACACTCTACTGACATCAGATCTAAGTATGAAACAGTAAACATTCCTGAGGGAAAAGCAGGAAGTAGCATACATTGAACACCCGCCTCCCAATGCCGGATGTTCAGGCACTGGCTTCTTTTTGCTTGCCACAAATTGCACACACAAGGACTGCGTCTAGACTGGCAAGATTTTGCACAAAAGCAGCCGCTTTTGCGCAAAAACTTGCCAGCTGTCTACACTGGCCGCTTGAATTTGCGCAAGAGCACTGACTTTGTAATGTACAAAATCAGTGCTTCTTGCGCAAATACAATGATGTTCCCGCTCGAGCAAAAGCCCTCTTGCGCAAATGTATTTGCGCAAGAGGGCCAGTGTAGAGAGCTAAAAAGTGTTTTGTGCAAAAAAGCCCCGATGACGAAAACGGCGATCGGGGCTTTCTTGTGCAAAACCGCGATTAGATTGGCACAGATGCTTTTCTGCAAAAAGTGCTTTTGCGCAAAAGCGTCCGTGCCAATCTAGATGCTCTTTTCCGCAAATGCTTTTAACAGAAAAACTTTTCCGTTAAAAGCATTTGCGGAAAATCATGCCAGTCTTGACGCAGCCATGTAGTTAGAGTTGCAATTTTCCTCCTGCAGTTCAATTTGCTGAGGTGTCTGATCCCTGGGTTGGTATGTGCACTTTGACATTGGCATGATCTCAGCTGCGGATGCAGGAGAGCCAACAGTCTCCTGGGGCTCTTGGGAGGGTGGATGGGAGGGGCTAGCTCTGTGCTCCCAGAAGGGGTAGGGCTAAGGGCAGCCAACCTTCAGTGGTGTCTGGAGCATGGCTTCACCACCCCCGCCCCCTTAGTGTTGCCCTGAGTGTGTGGTGTGGTGCTCAGGTGGCGATTTAAAGGGCCCAGAGCTCTGGCCATCACCGCTGCAACAGCACTGAATCACTGGGACCTCGGGGCAACTGCCCTCCTTTGCCCCCTCTGTTGGCAGAGCCTGTGTGGATGCAAATAAGCAGCGTGTGGATAGGGAGCTCTAGTTAAGGTCAAGTTGAAAAGGTGTCCTGCCATGTTCAGCAAGACCCTGCTGTAATAGCTACCATGAGCCTTTCACCACGCCCCAGCAGCTGCTGACCTGCCGCCTGGCAGGAACAGGCATGCAAACAGTCGCCTGCCCTGGGCTTTGCTTTTTGTTTCAGGGGCAGAATTTCTAGGCCAGTCGTTCCTCCCCCAACGCACAACCCTCAGCATATCACAGAGCTGGGCAGAGGGCAGCAAGTTCTAGGCCATAAGGGCACAATGTGCTTCTGTCTCCATAGTTGTGCCTTGGGGTGGGCAGCCTCCTGCATCCCAGCAGCTCCCCAGTCACACCACGAGGGGACGACACGCCTTAGACAGGCAAGCGCAAGTAGCAAAACTACCCTGTTCTGGGAGACCATTTGGGGACAACAATCTTGTGGCCCACTGAGATGAAGGAGGGCCTCTCATGTGGCCCACTCACTATCCCAGGTTGCCCCTCGCTGCTTTAGTCGGTGGTTCCCAAATGTTTGGGGGCAGCTACCCTCGCTAGCAACAGAGGCCAGCTGCACTAGTCAGTGCCCACTTGCCATTCAGCGTCAATGTGCACGACCGCCGAGGGATTGCTGCAAGCCCATCTCGCAGCAGGTGCATGACAAGGCCCAGCTCCATCGCCTCCCCATGCGGAGGAGGGGAAGCGGAGCGCTGCAGTGCCTGGGAACAGGACAGTGTCTTAGCAGAGCATGTCCCACACAATGTGCAACCAGGGCTGGTCTTACCATAAGGCAAACTGAGGCGGTTGCTTCAGGTGCCAGACTGTGAGGGGGGAGGCGGCCACTAGGACCCAGAGTGTAGAAAATTGTGTCTGCTGCTGGTGCATATGGGGGTGTCATTTGAGCTCCCCGCCTCTGGTGCCAAAATGTTGTGGGCCGGCCCTGTGTGCAACTGACACCTCACTGAGCTATGTGAGGCACAAACATGGCTCTCTCCAGCACAGCATCATCTGCTCACCACCTGGAACACAGCTGGTGGGCTTGCAGGAGAGCATACCAGGACATGATCACTTCCTACTGCTGCCAGAGGCGCATGGAGGGCCCTGCCTTTGGAGGGCCCTGCCCTTGGAGGGCAGCTCAATGCACAGGCCCTCTCAAAGCACTCACGACGTGTCACACCTGTAAACGGTCCACCGCAGAATCTACACTGATCACACAGAGCTGCCGCCTGCCAAACTGCCAACACCGCAGACGGACAGGCCACCACGGTGACTTCATGGCTCTCCTGGGATTCGCTGACCAAAACAGACGCTCCGGGAGCAGCAGATCCCTGCTCCTGAATCCACCTTTGCAGCTCTGGGTCAGGGCTATGTCTCCTCTTGGATGTCACTGGAGTCTCTCAAAGACAGATGTGCTATGGTGCCGTCGAATCAGACCCTGAAGTTTAGCCCCAGTTTTGTTTGAACGCAATCCCCGGCCTCCTCAGGGCCTTGCTCCGCTGGTAACATTCACCAAAAATAAACACTAAGACATCATTCACCCACAGGATCCCAGGGTGGGGACGATGATCCAGGGCAGCTGCTTTGGAGGATGGCTCATTACCACACCCTGAGACCACATCAGCTCCAGCTCATGCACAGCTGGGTACCTGCCCTTTCCATGGCAAAGCGAGGGGAGATCACAGGAACTCCAAGAGGAAACAAAGCCAGGCTCCATCCTGCAGCCTTCTACAGACAGGTAACAGCGAGCCCCAGACCAGCTGCCGAGGCAGGGAATAGAACGCTCATCTTTCGCGCGGAACGTGGATGCAGGCTTCTCCTTTATTCATCAGAAACCCCTCCCCATTCCCGTGGAAATGCGGAGGGACTCCATGTCACCTGTTTGCCAGAGGCTGAGGCCCAGTGTCCGCAGTGTCAAACCTGCTCCTTTGGGCTGCCCTGGCTAGCCAACGAGTGCATTGCTGAGTTCTGAGCATGCACGGGGGCAGCTCTCCCAGGCCTGGTGAAGGGGGACCCAAGCCAGCCCTTCGGCCCGCTGGCCAGTGACCCTGCATGCCGGCCCGACTCAGGTCACCGCATAGAGCTCCTCGCGGTCATTATTGCATATCTGATAGCGACAGGTGAGCTTCTGTGGCCAAGCCCAGGGCTTCTTATGCTTGTCACAAGGCGGAAGCAGGAAAGCCACGCTGCTGGCCACCAGGATGTGCCAGATGCTGTGTGTGTAGTAGTAGTTGTCATTGGTTTCCATGAACGCGTACACCGAGAGGGCCACCAATGCCAAGACGATTCCTGGAGTGAGGTAGAAAACCCAGCGCTTCCACGTGGGGGGGTAGCAATTACGGCGCTTCACGCCGTGGTAAACCTAAAGGCACAATACCAGAGAGGAGTTATGGCAGCACACACCCACCTCTCCCCTGGGGACTGGCAGCGCTCGCACTGGTACCGAAGATCCAGCCGGGAGCGGAACAACCCGATGACTGACCCCACCACTTGCACCTTCCCAGGCTGCAGGAAGAAAGCCCAGGGCCTGCTCAAGCATGATGCAATGCCTGGCCTTGTCTAACTGTATTCACAGCCCCAAAACTTCACTTACTAGAACAGCCAAGTTACATATTTAAACACGGAGTCAGGCAATGCCCAGGGCACAGTCGCTGCACCTGGAAAGGCCCTGAGCACCCAGGTAGCCACTAGACCCGCACAGGCCCAGAGCTCACACGCAGCCACTAGACCCGCACAGGCTCCGAGCACCCAGGTAGCCACTAGACCTGCACAGCCCCCGAGCTCACACGCAGCCAGCAATCACCAGTGGGCCATGCAATGTGCTGAGAGTTAGCGCTACCAGGAGAGCGGGGCCAAGACTGGTAACCTGGGAATTCCTCAGTTAACTGATGGCTATAAGTTAGGGTGAAAGCACCTAACCCTGCCCCGCTGCCCCACACTGCCTGAGGCCTGCTCATCAGGGCATGCAAGGGTCTTGTCCCACTCAGCCACTGTGGCAGCTCCTCCCTGCCACCACCTGCTCGAAAACACGTGTGTCAAAGCAAGAACAAAGGGAGCCAAGTGCCGGCCAGATGCCCGTACCCAGCAGTCACTTACCCATGCCACAATCATGATGATGAGAGCAAAAAGACAGGGGCCCATCATGTTCCAAATGCCTCTGCGGTCCAGCTGCAGGGACATGGCAATTAACAGGGTCCCCAGCACAAAGAGAACCTAAGTAAGACAAGAGGATGACACTGACATCAGGAACGTCCCGCCCAGACTGCTTCACACTGCACTGCACATCACTGCAACCCCGACGGGTGCCAACGTGCTAACTCAAATGCAGGCTCCTGCGGAGAGGTGCCAGGATCTGGGGGGGATAGGACAGCGCAGCATAAAAAAGGCCACCTGGACAAACGCTTCCCACCCACCCTCCAATGTAGCTGTGGCACGGCAGGTTCAGTGCTGGGCACCCCGGGATGCTGAGACACTGGAGGGGGTGAGAGATGAGCAACAGAAAAGCTCTCTGAGGCAGGGACTGTCTTGGTGTTGTGTGTTTACACCGCAGGGCCTGGGCTCCTCAGCCCTTCCCCAACACAAAGAGCCAGGAAGTTGCAGGAGCCAAGAGATGACAAGATAAATCCACAGTCTGGCTCAGAGAGGGGAAGAAAGGAGAGGAAGGACTGTTTATAGCTAATGAATGGGGCTGGCACAGGGCTGGGGGACCGTGGCTGAACGCACTGCAGCAGCAGGCGCGGGGTGCTGCACAAACACGCAATAAAACACAGGCTTTGCCCCACAGGAGCTAATCTGACCCAGCCAAATGAGAAGCCAGGCAGGATCTAGCCCAGGCTGGTCTCCCCATCAGCCCTCGTCTTGCTCCATGCTCACCACGTGGATATTTGAGTAACCATTACACCCAGGCTACTGAGACAGAACAAGGCTGTTCAGACCCCAGCCCGCCTGAGCCACGGCGGAGGAACAGGGCGGGAGGCCCAGTTTCCTCAGAGAAGTAGCTAATTTCCCCATTAGCCCGGCAGATGGCGCACCCCCATCGCCGGGCGCAGAGCAGGCTTGTGGCACAGTGGTAGGACCCTAAGGGGCTGTACCCGGAATGGGACGGTGCTAAGGGCCCTGGGTTGCCTTAACAGACATCAAGCCAAGTACCAAGGATGTTCAGGGGGTTCACACTTATGAACATTTGGAATCCCAGGACTTACCCACTGACACAGGCCGGGGGGCAGAGCAGCGCACCCTGCATTGCTAGCCAGCCGTTAGAAAGCCATGTGCCACTAGGTCAACCCCACCCCAGTCCAAAGCCCCGTGAAGTCAGCGGGACCCTATCGCCAAGTACAGTGGCCTTTGGCTTGGGTCCCAGAGCACAGTGGCCTTTGTGGCTCTCTCAAATCTAGGAACTGAAATGCAAAAGAACTGGTGCAGGTTGCATGGCCCAGCGCCCAGGAAGCGTCAGGGTTGCAAATGAACATGCAGCCTTAGCGCCTGTCTGTATTACACATGTTGCCCTGGCTTTTAAAGGGATCTTGGGGAACCGATTCCCTTTTCTGTAGGGCAGGCCTTTGAGTCATGTGTGGCCCCTTTTGGGGCAAGAGCCAGGGGGTCTACGGCTGTCGGAGACAGGTCGGACTGGCTGGCGGAGTGTGGAATTAAGGGCAGAACAACAGCTGAGCCTGTAGCACGTGCTGAGCCTTGGGCGCTTCGCACCACGTGACTGGTGCTTCGTGCACCAATCGCCCCCCTGTTACTCACGTATTTGAAGATTTTCTTCACTCGGGCCATACATAGGATTGTAACCCAAATGGCGACGACGGAGCCCAGGAAGTCGCAGTACTGCAGAGTGTCGTAATCCATGATGCACATCACCGCAACTCCGGGCTGGTCACACGCATGGTAGAACTAGAGGCAGGGAAGAAGAGGAGCCAAGTGCTGCAGACTGGCCTGGCCAACCTCCTTTTTGGATGCAGTTGGTAGCCAAATACAGAAGGCTCATGCCTGGAGCTATGGATACCTGCAAGGACCCCCGGAGCAAAATGCTCCTGGCCTGCTACAGTCACGGCGAGCATCTGCTTGTGAACTATTTGCTGGTGACACGCCTGCTGAGGTCGGAGCGGGGGAGGGTATCTGGAAAGGCCGGTTTCCAGAGAGTCTCAGCAGCTCCCCCAAGTGCCTGGAGCAGATGAGCCTCACTTGATATCTCTGCTCAGGTTCCCCGGAGATCTCGCCAAGAGTTCCCCGGCCGACAGGGGAAAGGGAGCTCTGAGATTTCTAGCATAAAAGAGCTGCAAACAGTGGCCATTCTGCTCAGTAGTTCACCCACAAGGCCCAAGAATGAAGGGGAGGGGAGGGAGGCTGAGCAATCTTGTTCTTTGGAGATTGCACTGGTCAAGGCATAGGAGCAGCACCTGGCCTCTGCCCCCAATTCCTCTTCTCAAGGCCCCCTGGCTTCACAACTCTGTGGTGACTAAAGCTACCCCTTTGCCTCCTTGTGGAGATTCTGCTGCCTCTGGCTGTCTGGGTTCCCTCCGCGAGTGAGGAAATAGGAACACTCTGGGGTTATGTCTAAGAGAACTTCCGAAAAAACTTCTTCCGAAAGAGAGCGTCCACACTGCCGAAGTGCATCGAAAAAGCGATCTGCGTTTTCAAAAGAAGCGTCCACACTGAATGGACGCTCTCTCGCATTTAAGCTGTGATTACTACGGGTGGAGTAGCCACCAGGGCACCTGCGCTTTTTCCTCTTTCTTCCTCTTGCGAAGGAACTCCCTCCTCCCAGTCCACACACGCCTTCTTCCAAAAGAGCTCTGTCGGAAAAAGGCTTCTTCCGCGTAGACAGAGGTTTACCAAGGTTGGAAAAACCCCTCTGTTTGTTTGATTTTTTTTCGAAAGAACGCGATTGCAGTGTGGATGTAAGTGAAGTTTTTTCGGAAAACCTCTGCAATGTAGACATACCCTGGGTGTTTTCCCCAGGGCTCCCGTCCCGACCTGCTGTGTTGGAATGCAGGGGCTGCTCTGGTACTAGAAGTGCCATATTTCGGGAGATTTTAAAGCTGATCCCTCACAAGCCCTCTCATGGGCTAAGTGGAAGGCCCAGGTTCCGTGTCTGACCCAGTGCACTGGAGAGGCACGTGCCCAGCTCACCCTGAGAATTACTCTGTCTCCCATGAAGATCCATTAGCCCACAGACAAGCACCCCGCCCCGCTGCTCTCCCATGGTTCCCAGGGGTCAGGCTCCAGCTGGGATGCCAACAGGACACCGGAAGGAGGCAGGCTGACGAGGATATTTTCATGCCAAGTTTCACATTGAGCTGCAGGCCTGGCAGGTTCCCCACGTGCGCAGAGAGCTCACACGGGGCAGGGCGTGTTTTATCGGGTCTGTTCTCCACTGGAAGTGCTGGCTGGTGGCAGTGAGTATTCCAAGAACCAGGGGGGCTATGGGGAGAGCCCCGCCCCCCCTCGCTAAGCCCTTCCCTCTCAGGTACAGAGCAGCAGGCTACAGGAGCGTCACTTTGGGGATGAAGGCAGTGGAGTGGCTACGGCCTCCGGGGAGGGCCCAACATCTCACGTCCAGGGCGGCAGAGCGAGCCGACACGACTTACCGTGGAGAAGAACATGGTGTAGGTGTACACAGAGGCCTCCACCAGGTAGAAGCGATACAGAGCCACTGCAATGGCCGGCAGGAACATGAGGTTACTGAGCGTGAGCAGCAGGGTGGCCAGGTTCTGTGAGCCGACAGACTGGGCTTTAGTGTTGTCGGTGCAGCTCCAGCCGCCCCATCCTGGCGCACAGCAGAGAGAGGTTACAGAGAGCGGCGTTGGAAACCAATGGCGCACCGGCCGGGCTTCCACCCCGTGCTGACAGCCGCCCACGCACTCCCTAGCAAAGGTGGACATGACCCAGCCCCACACGTGACAAATTCCATATCCCCCTCGATCTCCTCTCTCCTTCTCCTGGGGGGCCTGGGTGCACTTGCTGCATTAGCCATCTGTTTATTCCCCAGGTCCTGCAACCCAGGCTCCGTTGCAGTTCAGCCTGGCAGGGAATGGGCCGGACTGCACCTTCAGGAAGGATTCCTGTGCTGGGCCTCAGTGATCCCAACAGGCAACGTGCATCGGCTGCCCAAGGCCCCACTCACAAGAAGGGCAACAGACCCTTCCTGCTTGGCCAAGAATCCCAGCTAACATGGCTCCAACTGCCTACAGGAAACCTTCAGCCAGTGACACACCCGCTTTCAGCACCCCCTCAGTGCACAGCGATGCGCCAGCACCGGGAGGGGTGGGGAGTCCAGTTTACACCGGCACTCGCCCAGACCCCAAAGTGTGGGGAACATCCCTGCAGAGCCTAACCCGCATTGTGGACAGGTTTTTACACTGCTCCCGTACAGCGGGGGTTATCGGGAAGGGTTGTAGAGGGGTTGCACTGCCCATTAGGTATGTCAATCCCTTCTCCATCTGCAGGGTGACTCATATCAGGCATCCCTTATCCGCTACGCTGTATTTCAGATGCAGTGATCGGTGGCTCAGGGCCTGATGCCCTCCAGCGGATGGGGGCTCAAAGGGGAGATGCCTACAAAGCCGGAGAACAAGGACTGAAAACCAGTGCCCTGGTTTACAGAGCGGGCTGTGTTCTCGCTCCAGGCTACCCGGCTGCAGCCAGACAGCCAGGAAGCAAATGCCTGGAAGTAGAGAACAGCAAAGAGCAAGGGGCAAATTTCACCTCTGTGGCTGTGAGGAGCTTACGACTGCCTCAGTTTGTCCAGGTCTGGAAGGATCTGTCAAGTAATTACTGTGAAAGGCCAGGCTGCAGCGGGTTTGCCAGCCACTTGCCCTGAGCCACTGAGTATTTCCCCTCCCACCCACCCCCAATCCAGCAGTGCCTGACAATTTTGATTGGACACCAGCTCACTGAGCGGGCGGGGGTCGCGCTGCAGACAGATCTATGGGGGGGAACACTCAGATGGGAATTGCAGAACTCAGACCGACGCCCGCCACTCATGGACAGCACACACAGTGAATGGTCTATGGGGCGCACGATGCTGGATCTGATGTGCTGCATATTTGCAGAAAAGACACGGAGAGTTCACCCAGCTTTGCACCTGAGAAAGGACATCTAGAGCCCATCTGTGAAGTCCAAGCGCTGACCCATCATAGTACAATGAATAGTGTAGCGTAGGCAGGGTCTACACATCTCAGGGCCTGAGCTAAGGACCACAGGGACATGGCTCTGTACCATCCTTGCTGTAACTCTTAGGCAGGTGGCAATTGTCAGGAAACAGCCCCTGATGGCTACATGGGGCCTAAGCACCACAGGCCACCAGCCAAGTCATCCTGCACCTTCCGGGGGCTATTTTCTATTTGACAGACTCATGACTCGCAAGGCCCAACACACCTAGGAGCTCTTGGGGGTCACTGCTCTCCTAAGGGCAAGAGGCCCTGGGCTCACTGCCAGTAGCCTGGCCCCCGAGAGCTGTCTGAGGCTACTTTCCTACGGAAGGGGAAGTTGGGCCTCGAGCAGCAAGGAGAGACCCTGCCCCAGGTGTTTCAAGCCAAAGGTGGCTGTAGCTCTTCGCTAGCACACGGGTCTCGGAGCAACGCCCATGCAGGAGCTGTATGGGGCTGCGGATGCACACCTACGCTCTCCAGCTCCGGGAGCCCCTGCCGGCACATCCCCAGAAGGGGAAGTTCAGCCTCAGGGTGACATGCAGGCCTGCTGGGAGGCTGGCCCAGGCGCCACCGAGAGGGGACTCACCAGCTTTACAGCTGCAGCCGGCGTAGAGGTAGCCATGTCTTCTCAGAAGGCTGCACTGTCCATATGTCCCACAGTCGTCGAAGCAGGGGGTGAGGTATGTGGAGACGGTCACTTTGGCTTTCCCTTTGTTACATTCCCTGCAGCCAAGAGATTGCACCGTCAAATGAGCCTGGACGTGCAGGAGTACTTGCTGCTGCAAGGCTGCTCTGTGATCCTCTCCCCAGGGCTAGTATGCAGCTTGGAGCCTCCCCACACTGGGGCCAGGGGATCCTGGGCCTGACATTACCCCGGCAGCCCCCCTGCTCAGTGTGCCGTGCTGCCAGCGACCTGAGCGCTGCTTGTAGACTTGTTTCTCTGCAGCAGCTGGACTGGAGGAAGGCTGCAGACTACAGGCACCTCCCCAGGCAGCCAAATCCACCCCTGCTGCATGCTACAGAGCAGCCATCATGGCACCAAAGGGAGGTGTGCCCAGCCTCCAGAGCCTCATGAACCCCACTGATAAATGGGCCTGGGGAGGGTATTGTGGGGGACTCCTCAGAACAAGCTGGGTGGAGAAACCTCTCCTCTGGGTATCGTGGAAGATCCTGACCCGCCGCTGGCCCATCCCTCCTGCTCCCACAGGGAACTCAATGCAGGACAATCCCAACGGAGTCTTGTTGAGGGCACTAGACAGTCTCCTCTGAAACGGCTCTGCCAGCCAGCC
>JANRFK010001605.1:33628736-33643282 GCA_030068395.1 Apalone spinifera | reverse complement strand
CTCCCCCCCCCCCAGCGCTCTCTAAGACCCCATCTCTGCTTGGGACAGTGTCCAAAGCTCCTCACAGCATTGGGAGCCCAGGTGCAGCTGGGCTGGGGCGTCCCTGAAGGACAGGATGCAATGCTACGCTGCTCACACCAGAATGAGTAAGTACTTTAGTCCAGCAGCGGCCTCTGCAGCAGCACTCCCAATGCAGCTAACTCCCAGGAACCTGCCAGTCCCCTCAGCTCCTCTGAGCCAAGTCCTGCCCCAGCAGAGCAACTACACTTATTCTGGCAGCACTGCTAGCCGCATCCCCCCCTTACCTCGCTAGTACAGCCAGCTTCTTCCCCAGGGACCCTTTCTACCCAGGGGCACAGCTTGGAGAGGATGGCTCAGGCTGAAACAGACCATCGCTATCAGACCGGAGCTGCCGGGCTCCAGCGCCAGCCCAGAACCGTGCTGTGAGAACCCTGTTACAGTGGGACTACAAGCGGAGCCCTGCGGTGGGAGCCAGCGGTGCCGTACCTGTGCTGCAATTCGGCGTGGCATTGAGGGTCAGCACTGGGGAGGCAGCACTCACGCACGCGGTCACGCTAGCATTGCCTATGCTCAGGGAAGTCTGTGCAAACAAAACACACAGGCGCTGAAACAACATTACGCTGACCCCTCCTCCTAAAGTTACCAGCCCTCCACGCTGTTAACCAGCCTCTCTGCACAACGCTATCCACCTCACCCCCTCGCACCGAGCATTTGGCCTCGGAGACAGCAGAACAAAGCCATTTGGCAAGACTTCGTTTCTCTCTGCACAAGCCAGGCTGGGGCATAAGGAGTGAGAGAGAGACCTCCAGGCAAGTGGCAGACAATTCTGTTGGCCTGATGTTCCCACTTGGCACACATGCATATCGTTTGCAAGCCTACTATGTCTGCTCTGAGATGAGGTATGGTGTGGAGCTGTCACATGGTGCTTCTACCAAGAAACAGAGATAAACCCTGCTACAGCGCTGCTAAACAACATCAACAAGCTAACGTGACCCCTTTGACATATTTGTGTGTGTTTCTGTTAAACTAACAGCTCTCTGCACCATTTCAAGACATACTAGTGCATTTCTTTGCAACGTCCAAGTAGGGATGTTACAAAATCGTGTGTTAGGGTAACCGTGTAACTGCTGACAACCCGGCGGTTACTCAGGTACCCGTGTTGCGGGCTCTGCAGCATACCGCTTAGCAGAGATCATAACGAAGCCTCCCTAGGAGCAGGGCTGCCAGGCCCTGTCACCCGGCTCCCGGGGCTTTCGTTATGATCTCGGGGCCTTCGGAGCAGCAGCAAAGCCCCTTCCCTGGGAGTGGAGCAGGCAGTCAATCTCAATCCCATTTCCCCCAAATTTCCCCATATGTGCAGTGAAGCATCATGAAGTGTGAAACCCACCCGGCAAATCCCACTGGTATAAAGGTCATTTGGGAGAGTCCATGACTACCTCATGCCAATACCAACTACAGCTGCTGATCCATGGTGTGAATGGCACGCTGCCATCCTTCCCTTACAGTTCAGCACTGTTGTATTGACCATGACCATGCCAGCTAGGTATATATGAAACTACTGTGCAGGTGCTTTTCTTTGTGTTTGTGGTGGAAACCAGGCCAAAATGGAACTACCGGAGTGTGATCAGCAGCAACAGCTACTATTGGGAAGATAACATGAAGTAGTCATCTTAAAAGACACCAGGAGAGATCTCAGACAGTGCTTAGTAGGCAGGTGACAAGAGTTTATTTTCTCAAGTTCTTTTCAGGGTAAGTTGGTTCTGGATGTAGTCTAGGTTTCTCAAACACTGCACACTGACAGCCAAAGGAAAGTGACTTTTCCCTCCCACACTTCAGTGCTATTTCTTGTGATGCTGGACTGCTTGTAGACGATTCTTGAAACACCAAACTAGCCATTAAATTGAAGGTATTATTTTAAATCAGTGCTCTCTACATTGATGTCTATATATCATCTCTTCTATGGAGATGTTTTCCATCAGCATGAAGTAATTCAGATCCATCCGGAATGAATACATCTCCCTGGAGTCTTTCCACTTCCGTTTTTTGGAGCACTAGCAATGAACCAGCTCAGCTCATTGTAAATGATGCTGAATCCAGGAACATGTAATGTCAATTAATTTGCAAGACCCAAATGGCATAGAGATGCAGCAAGCCTTCCATGCAGTGATATGGTAATTTTGGAGCTGTTAAAAATTACGCACTCTACAGTTAAGAACAATCTTCTTTAAATGTCCTCAGAAAGATACTTCTTGCTGGCTGAATTATACGCTTATCAGTCAGTCAAAGAACAAATTCATGCTCAAATCAAAGGGCAAACAGAGCTGACCTCTGAACTATAATCACCTAGCTTTGGATACTATTCCAAGGGTTTCATTTTGGCTATTTCAGACGGAAAGGTTGAAGCAGCATTATACAAAACCACTTCTTCACTCGTTATTGTTGTGAGCAAGACACAAGAAGTAATTCTTCCACTCTATTCTGCACTGATTAGGCCTCAATTGGAGTACCGTGTCCAGTTCTGGGCAGTACACTTCAAGGAAGATGTGGAAAAATGGGAGAAGGTCCAGAGAAGAGCAACAAAAAAGATTAAAGACCTAGAAAACATGAGCTATGGGGGAAGACTGAAAGAACTGGGCTTGTTTAGTTTAGAAAAGAGACGACAGAGGGGACATGAGAGCAGTTTTCAAGTATCTAAAAGAGTGTTATAAGGAGGAGGGAGAAAAAGTGTTCTCCTTGGCCTCTGAGGATAGAACAAGAAGCAATAGGCTTACATTGCAGCAAGGGAGATTTAGGTTGGACATTAGGAAAAACTTTTTAACTGTCAGGGTGGCGAAACACTGAAATAGATTGCCTAGGGAGGTCGCGGCACCTCAGTCACTGGAGATATTTAAAAGCAGGTTACATAGACATCTATCAGGGATGATCGAGACGGTGCTTGGTCCTGCCGTGAGGGCAGGGGACTGGACTTGATGATCTCACGAGGTCCCTTCCAGTTCTAGTGTTCTATGATTAGAACATTCATAAAACATTTGGATTACTTCAGTTCCTGCTTCGGATTCCTAGCAGCTTGGATAGCATTAGCTAACATTACTGCACTGTCCAAAACAATGGTAGATTTGCCTCATCCATGCTGTGCATGGAATGAAGTGCGGAACCATCCTGTTTTTTCTACTCTTGCCTACACTTGGCTACTGGAACAGCTTGTTGTTTCGACATCTGCGGGAGCAGGGCTCCCTATCTTTGGGTACATCTAGACTACAGGCTCTTGTCGACAGATACCGTCGACAAAGCTTCTGTCAACAAAGAGGGTCTAGACTACATCCAGTTGTGTCAACAGAGCAAGCCGCTTTGTCGACATGACAGTGTGGACAAAAAGGACAGGGTAGATGCAAGAACTCTGTTGACAAAAGGTGTTATTCCTCGTAGAATGAGGTTTACTGCCATCGACAAAACTGCCTTGCCTTGTCGAAACGTTATGTCGACAGAACTCAGCGGCAGTGTAGACGCAGGTCTAGTTTTGTCGACAAAAGTCCACCTTTGTCAACAAAACCCTGTAGTCTAGACACGCCCTTAGTTGCAGCTTGAACAGGAAGAAAGCCTATGGGTTAGACAATGGTGTTATAGATCTCGCTTCAAATCAGCTGATAATATAAAGGTGACTATTGCTGCAGTGTAACTAGATAATTTTGCTTTAAGATTCATTTTACTCAAGTAGGAAGAAAGACCTAATTGAGTGGAAAACTGCATCCATCAAGTCTCCCACAGATATTCTTTGCAATATGTCACCATCTCTGCTTCCAAGTTCTGCCTTGCTTGGAAGGGGTGCTCTCTCATATGTTTTTTTTTTATGAAGCTTTTTGTCTGGTTTTTGCAAGCGAACAATGCAGCAGGACCTCTCACAGGAGGACATATTTGATCTCGTGGCTATAGTTGCGGGTGAACATCATACTTTTTTAACATCAGAGCCTATTTTTTTTCCTGAGTTCAATACAACTCTGAGATATGCCAAAATTGACTTGCTCATGTATTTTTGAAAGCAACCCCTGTGACAGAGTATTGGCAGCAAATCCTTTCAACTAGAAAACTCATCCAGAGGCTGCCCATTCAATTACTCTCTCCTGGAGTCTGCTGCCAGCATCACAGAGTTCTGTTCAGCACCGGTGACTTTTGACAGTTTTGCATTCTTTTGGTTTAAAAAAAAAATTGTTCAAAGTTTGTGGAAAGCCTTTTTCTCTTGGGCTACGTCTAGACTAAAGGCTTCTTTCAGAAGAAGCGTTTTTCGGAAGAGATCTTCCAAAAAAGCTTCTTCCAAAAGAGAGCATCCACACTGTAAAAGTGAATCAAAAAGCGATCTGCTTTTTTGAAAGAGAGTATCCAGACTGAATGGACGCCCTCTCGCATGTAAGCTGTGAGTGTGACAGGGCACCTGTGCTTTTTCGTCTTTCCTCTTCTTCCAAAAGAACTCCCCCTTCCCCGTCCACACACGCCTTTTTGCGAAAGAGCTCTTTCACAAAGAGACTTCTTCCTCGTAGAATGAAGATTAGCAATGCTGGAAAAAACCCTCTGTTCTTTCGATTTTCTTGAAGAAGAATGCGATTGCAGCGTGGACGTTCCTCAAGTTTTGTCGGAAAAACAGCCGTTTTTCCGACAAAACTCTGTAGTGTAGACATACCCTTCGATGCAGACTTTAAGGGGCTTATATCCTCTGTGTCTTTATATATCGTAATCTTCCTGTAGAGGTAAAATTCCCAAAGCATGTTGTTAGCATTCCTACTGCCCTAGCATCATTTTTCATCTTGCACAAGTACACAGACTTGTGCTAAATTTAATCTACATATTAGTGTCAAAATTGTCATTTTTGTTTACTGAGCACTGTGACTGAAGCCCAGTATGAAGCTGCGTATTGTCATCTCTAACACTAATACCAACCTGTGCATAAGCACCATTGAATTAAAAAGCTTCGTTTCTAGAATTGCTAGAACAGCAGCTAGTACTGCATCCATAGTCAATTACAAATTAAAGCCTTTCACCAGGCAGACTAAATGTTACATTGGATGCACAAATGCTTACAAATGGAGAAGCATTATTTTAGGAACTCACATATATTTATATCTGCCCACTATGCAGTACAAACCATGGACAGGAAATCTATTGCTATTGGTACACAACCTTTAGCGAGAGACTGATCTGGTCTGCACATTTCAACTGCAAATAGAGCAAACTATTATAATCACTCATCAGACACTTTTGACAGTTAAGAACGTGCAATGTGAAAACATTTCATGTCAGCATCTTGCAAAACACTGATATTTGCTATTTTTTGCCATCTGCTAAACAGCTTCATCTTTTCTGGAAAAATAAATAGCTTGTGCAACCAATACAAATCTTTTAATATGATGTCATTTGGTAGCTTTGACTAATAAACACCACATTAGGGTGTTGTAATCAACAGTAAAGGCTGTATTCTCATCATGCAGTGTTTCTGGAACTATAAAAATTACACTTGCTTTGGGTACCACTGCTTCATCTGGTCTACAGGCTTACAGCACCGCTTGATAGCGTCACTATAATAGGTTTGTGCACATACAGGGGATACATTCTACTCCAAAAATATGGCCCTTTTTTGGAGAATTGCCAAATGCCAACCAGTTGTGGAACCCAGGAGCTGCTCTCACCCCCTGGCACCAGGGCTAACCTGCTTGGAGCACTGGGAAGGCATCTGTTCAGGTGTTGCTAGTTATGAGGCATGCACTGCAGTATTACATGCTCACTGTATTACATGTATACACTGTATTACATGTATTACATGCTCACTGGAAGGCTCACAAGTTGCTACCTTGGCCATTCAGCAACATGTCAGGGTGAAGCTCCCCAGGAGGGGAACAGGCGGTGGATCTGACTCCTACCACAGGCCGTTCACTCGAGCGTATTGTTTTGCCAGGTCCCAGGCATAGAGAAATGCATGTTGCTTGGTATCATCCAACAGAGAGGCTAAGTGACTTCCCAAGGTCCTGGCAGAACAGGGATTTGAACCCAGCCAGTGTCTTAACCACTGGACCATCCTTTCTTCCCTGATAATGCGAATGGCGACTTGCTTCTCTCGGCTGCCTGGGAGGCTCTGCTATCTGACTGGGCTAGGGCTGTTGTGAATGCTCATATTCTTTCTTGCTGCATCTCCACAGGCTGGGCTTTTCTGCTTTGCTCTGATGTGACCACGAGACCCTCTGCCTGCCCCAATTCCTCCCCCACCCAGTTCAGTCAGGGCACTTTTCTCCCCAGCAGATGCAGAGCCAGCTGGCAGGATACCTAGGCTACTGTACGGACAAATTAGCCAATAGCCCATTAATATGTAGGTAAAAATCCTGAACTACAGCCTCTGGTTAAGCTTTGCACAGAGGCCTTGCTGTCCAATCGGAGCAAAGACACAAGGCCTCGATGAGCCACAACAGACAATAGACTGCTCCGGGAAAACAGGAACACACAGAAAAGCAGCCTGTCTGTTTATGAGCTAGGCAGCACAACACCAGACGAAAAGCAATAATTGGGTACCATTATCATGAGTTTCACCCCTCCCCCGCAAGGTTACGGCTCTACAAAATGCTGCTCAGTCTGCTTCTTGGCATGGGAAAAGGACACCCAGCTGC
This sequence comes from Apalone spinifera, assembly GCA_030068395.1. NCBI lineage: Eukaryota > Metazoa > Chordata > Testudines > Trionychidae > Apalone > Apalone spinifera. Next base: position 33,636,617 of record JANRFK010001605.1, on the reverse strand, counting down.
CTTTTCAAGGCCAACCATGAATTGTTACCAAGAAGCTAGAGATAGCACCCCCCTCTAACAAGCCTAACTCGCAGACCTCCCAAAAGCATACTATAACACAATTGCGTACCTTACTGTCTTTGTTTTATACCCCCAGAACAGCACCTATGGACCACACCTATCACCTATCGGGAAAGGAGCCGTCATCGCTCCTACAAATCCCAGTCGGAATGTAGCTATGCCTTGTAAGGCAATCCTTGGGGAAGGGGAAGCATAGACTTGTTTAGCGACTATGTTAACCTGAGTCATGGGAAGAGCTACTAAGCAATCTTCTAGACTATTGGCTTACTGTGCCTATTATGCCTTGTTGCTAGAACCTATCCAGGGGCTCAGGAACTCCCACCCCATCGCTTCTCTCTGCCCATCAGCTCCCTATATAGTCTACTGCAGCGCTGCACAATGTGAGGCTCTCCTGTCGAGGGGTTGCAGTGCTGGGTCAGCTGCCATTTTCTTTTCCCAGCTCGGCAGGGAGAGTGGCAAGCGAGCAGAGCAGAGTGGGGCAGGGCTGCGACCTTTTTTTAAAATTATTTCCAGGGGACGCACCGGAAAAAGGTTGCGCACCACTGGTCTATTGTAATGATTTACTTGGCAGTGTGCGCTGAGCCCAAGTGGCAAGGTGGCACTCCATCAGCGCTGTGTAATAAACACTCCTGCTTGAATCTACACGGTGTCTACATTTTGGTTTCCAACAGTTATGTCTACACTGCAGAGTTTTAGCACAAAAACAGCTGTTTTTTGCGCAAAAACTTGCAGAGCGTCCACATCTCAAGCGTGTTTTTGAGCAAGAAAATATACAGTGAATTGACAGAACAGAGAGTTTTTGCTGTATAGGTATTCCTCTTTCTACGAGGAATAACTCCTTTTTTCACAAGAGCTCTTGTGCAAAAAGATGTGTGGGGATGGGAAACGGGTTTTTTGCGCAAAAACAGTCTATCGAAAGAAGCACAGGTACTCTGGTGGCCATTCTGTTAGTGGCAATAAGGGCTTTCTTGCAAGAGAACGTCCATGCGTTTTTCCAGTGTGCTTTTGCAGTGTGGGCGTGCTCTTGTGCAAGAAGTTTTTGCAAAAGATCTCTTTCGCAAGAAGCCTGCAGTCTAGATGTAGCCCTAGATACAGAAGGACACATTTGTAAAATTCTTTGTGAAACTGGAAGCAATGAACATCAAGGTTCTCCCACAGTTCTGCAGCACCCCACAAACTCCCAGCCTGCCCCTGTAGCTCTGTTCGCACTTCCACTTTCCGGATGGCTCTCCACCAGCATATATGCATGCATGGCAGGGCAACTAGAGAGACATCAATACCAAGGCGAGAGCTTACATAGGAGAACACCGTACCTCGTTCAGCAGCAGGTCCACCACCAGGGTGCCTCCGCTGTCCATGCAAGTATTCAAGTTGAAGAGGAGAAGCGTGGGGAATTCAGAGTGGACAGGAACACTGGGCCCATTTATGACTCGGAACCTCACAGAGGCAACATCCAGGTCCTCCCGGATGACGAGGTGATTCTGGAGGCAGAAGGTCTCTGGGTTGGATGCACTGTTTGCAGTACCCGCTGCGGGCACAGTAGTGTTTCCCACCGTTCCCACGGTGCTGGCACTGGGACCCCCACCCAGGGCTGGCGTGCTCTGGCTCTGATTCAGGCTGTTGTAGAAATTAAGGAATGAACTGGTGCTCCCCGGCTTGCAAGCTGCAGAGCAATGAGGAAAAGGAAGGTTGGTTACTGCGGGCGGGGCCAGCGTGAGCACACTCAGCTGGGATGTTGCAACCGGAGGACTTGGCTTTGGCGGCTGCTGGGCCTTCAGTTCACAGCACAGCAGTTTGATCCCAACACCCGGGCTGGGAAGCAGGCCACACCCTTCCAGGTCCAGAAGGCAGAGACTTGTAGGGTGCACGCACTAAGTGGCTGGGACATGCCGTCATCCCCTGCAAGTGTGTGGCTGCGGCAAGCAACTCCAGCCATCTGAGTGACAGGGACAGGACGGGTTTGCTGAAATAGCTGTTTTAAGACACTGCCAGTGCTGGCTGTGTCCCTTTCAGAGCCCCATTGTGACTGGAAAGGCCAGGGTTAACTGAGCTCAGCTCCTGCTCCAGAAGCAGGGACACGGCTACCCCACAAACACCTGGATTATGCTCTTCTCTTGCCACGAGATCCCACCAGCTGCAGCAGAAGGCAGAGCCCCCCCGGCCCTCACGTCTGGCTGGAGAAACGGGCTGCCAAGAGCTATTTTGTTAAGAATTTTCCCAGGGTCAGAAACTTTACATAGTGAAACCCAGCTCCGAGAGCCAGGCCGGGAGTCAGAGGGGCCCATCTTATGAGGCCTTTATGGAAGCCACTGAGCTCTTGAGAGCGTGGGAGCCCTGCCAGGAGCCTGCCAAGGCAGCAGGTCCCTCAGCTGCGTATCTGAAATGGGTGTGAGCACTGTGAGGCGCTGGGGAGCCTGGTTCTCTCAATGCCAGCAGCCTGTCAGCACCCTCAGTCCAGGGCCAGGCAGGGCTTCAGTCTTCACAGCCCCTCGGTCCCAGGGCCTGACCTGGCTGCCTGCAGAGCACCACTCATCTCCTCACTGCTCTGCCCACCCCGCTCAGAGCCCAGGCTCACTGCAGAACTGCCAAGCAGCCAGCACATGGCTATTGCCTCAGTGCTGGCGGGGGGAGGCTGCCTCTCCCACTGCAGTGCCCTGAAGTCTGTGCCTCAGAAACCCTGGGCTCTCTTGCCTCCTGCTCCACAAACTGGCTGAGAGCCACAGCAGGGAGGCCTCCCCAGCCAGTGGCTGGTGATTTAACAAGCAGCAGCACACACAAGGTGCAATTGGGATGTTTCAATGGCTTGGCCATGCCAGGCAGCAGGGGACAGTGACCTACATGACTAGGTCCAGTCATACTGTATAGGCTGCCCCATTTGAGACATGGGCTTGTCCCACCTCAGAAATCCTATTTCTCCCCTCGGAAGAGCACAGGAGCAAGCCAGCCTGTGCTGGTGAAAGCCCAGCAGAGATACGGCAGACAGGGGTGCCCGCTGGCCTTCCCCACGTGGCCGGCAGCACCTCAGAGCACACCTGTGAAGGAGGCCATCATCTCCACGGCAACGCTGGTGTTGGCAGGGCCCAGACTCTCCGCCATGATCGGCAGCCACTTCTCCCACGGGGGCGAGTCAAGGACCAGGCTGCAATTGGCTCTCCCCGTGCACCGGATGATTTTCTGGAAGGACTGCGGCAGCGTGATGGAGCCCAGCACGACCCGCACGGCACACGTCTTTGTGCTGTTCTCCACACAGCTCCGCAGCGTGAACTGCATCGTGGCAGTGTACTCGGGGATGAAGATCCTGCAGGAACGGGAACCATCGACAGCTCAGCACCTGCCCTAATGACAAGCCAGCTTGGGGTGGAAAAGCTCTGCAGCTTTAGAAAGGGAACAGTCACTGCTGGGGTGAGTCCAGGGGGGCTATGGAGCCTGGCACAAGGGCACTCTGGTTTGCATTGCTACAATCCTGTCCAGGATGGTGCATCCTAATGCCAGTAACTAAGGCGGCCAACAAGGAGCTTGTCTTTCCCTCCCTGAGGAAGGGGGGGGCCCATTTAGTACAAGCCCCCAACATAGACCCTCTCCTTCCAGGGGAACTCTCCCAGCTCTCGCTCACCGTGAGGTGCAGGGCAGCCAAGGACCCTCAGTGAGATTCGCATGCCAGCCCCTGGGGAGAGCTGAACTCTAGCCGTGTATGGAAAGGGCCGCCCGGAGCAATCCCTGCTGCCATACTCACTTACTTGACATGCAGTGGCCTAGCAGGGGAGGCAATGGTTAGCTGCAGGGGAGTGTCTGGCTCCAGGACAGGGACATCAACGAGTCTCAGCACAAACATGTCCGGCTGGAATATATAGGTGCACGGAGTGGAGAAACCCTGCGGGGAGAGGAGGGCCGCTTAGTGCCGGGAGCGCCAATCCGGAAACTGCTCCAGCGAGTGAAGGACCAGTGGAGAGCTCAGCCGCCACCATGGGACCTGCCAGAGCTCCCTGCATCCCCACCTGTGCTCTCCTTCCCCTGCCAGCACACACAGCGACACCATCTCCCACGCCATGGCAGTGTGGCTGGCCTGTCTGAGGGGCATCTCATTGCACGCCATGAATCAGAGCTACATAGCCCACCCCCGTAACATACCCCACTCTCTGCTGCTCTGAAAACCCACATCTCCCCACCACAGCCAGGCCCCAATGCTGCCAGCTGCCTCTTTGCAGTGCTTGTGGGTCCCTGCCCATGGGTCCCTTGCCCGGAGCAGCAGTGGCTCCATTCAGGCAGGCGCAGGCGCTAACGAACACCGAGGGTTACTCCTGCAACTGTCCCACCTCTGACCTGTTCTCATTCCAGTGGGGACAGCCCCAGAGCCACACTGCCCCCAGCTCCAGCCTGCATCAGAGCAGCACACCCCCCCAGCAGGCCCTTCCGACACTACGGGCAGCCTGTCACGTGGCGTCTTCGCTTCCCTTGGGGGAGCTCCTGTGCCACGGGGAGCACGCAGGGCTTGAGTGAGAGAGGACGCCGAGGCAGAAAGGACGTGAAAAGGCGTTAGAGGTGAAGTGCGGTGGTACGGGGAGCGAGCACAGCCGGCACCGAGTCACCAAAACGCTTTTCCACAACAGACACGGAGTCAGTCCAGAGACAGTGCGGCGCGAGCGTCACCCAGCAGGCAGCAAGCTTGGCGTGGGCCCCGGGCTCCCTCAAGGAGCAGGGATCATCTGGTGAGGACGCCCCAGAGGAGCCTGCAGGTGGAGGCAGAGCGAGCTCCCAAACCAGCTTGCAAGAGACGAGTGAAATCTGGAGTCCTCCGGCAGCCAGTCTGCACTAATGGAGCCTAGCACACACCAGGAGACCTAGCAGAACCAGCCGACATGGGCCTGCAGAGACCCTGGTCTCTCCCACTGTTCGGCAGAGCAGCCCTGATGCCACCTACCCCAACCCCTAGGGCTCCTCTCTCTGGTAGGAGCTCTATCCAGATGCCTCCCTAGGGCAGTGTCCCTGGACCAAGGGATAGAGTGGAGAGAAGGGGGGGAATTTCTCAATAGGCCCAGTCGTCTGGCATTGGCTACATCTTTCAAGTCCTTCTCCAATGAATGTTCCATCGGCATCTGCAGCCAGTCTGGCTCCAGTGAAGACGGTCTGTCCCTCCTGGGAGAGCCAAACATCAAGGCCAGAAGGGACCAATGGGATCTTCTAGATCATGGGTTCCCAAACTGGGGGGGCATGCCAAAATTCCAGGGGAGGCGCGAGGCGACCGAGGCTCCACCCCCAAGTTTTTCTGCTATTTTTGTTTCTTGGCCACGGTCAGTTCCCTTTTTTTTTATTTGCTCAACAAGTTTGCTGCTATTGAGGGGATGGGGGGCATGAGGGTTTCTCAAAAATCAGAAAGGGGGCATGATGCCGAAAAGTTTGGGAACCACTGATCTACATCGTCTTGAAAATCACCTCTCCACAAAGCAGAGGGGTGTAGCTCCCATACAGCCTTTCGCTCTGTGGCCCAGCGCCCCCAGTAGAGGGGGGACCATCTCACAGCCTGGCTGGATGCCCAATGGGCTCCTACTGACCATGGGAACAGACCCGTGGTCCAAGCGGGCATGGCCAGCCGAGCGAGTCCCACCCTCTTGCGGCCCTCTTCCACACCTCAGCTGCAAACCGTGAACCCGGGGTGGTAAAGTGACTCTCCTGTGGCCAGAGCATCATTCCGTGACCAACCGCTGGGGTGCCAGTGAGCAGCACAACCCAACCCCTCTGCCGTGGGGAACAGTTACCTTCACCCCTCGCTGAGGGCCTCAGACAGGCAAAAGGATTCTGCACCCGTGTCCCTGGCAGCCCCTACCTTCACTTCGATCTTGCCTGCAGCCTCCGGCAGGTGCACAGCAATGAACCAGTCTCCAGCAGCAGGCGTGGTGATGTTCACAAAGGAGCTGTTCTGCAGCGTGGTGCTCAGAGTCATGGTTTGGTTGTAGGACGGGCGGACGGTCACATTCGAAGGAAACCGAGAGCCCAGCGGGTTAATGACGGGAGGGGCTCCGTGACGGAAGTGGCTGCAAGATAAAGCAGGGAAGGATGGACATATAATGCAAAGCCTCGCCTTCCAAAAGCACGCACACCCATAGCAACAACCGGGCAAGAGAGCAACCAGCACATGTTCACACTAGGGAAGTGCTTCCCGGTTAACTGGGTAATCACCCTTGCTGGGTGATGCTTCCTGGAGACGGTTAATGGGCGGGGGCTGGAGCAGCCCCAAAGGAATTGAAAGGTGTGGGAGAGGAGGGGGTAGAATCAATGCCCTTTGATGCCAGGTTCTACGTACATGGTGATCTCTATGCTTTTGCATTCAGGTCCTTTTCCTTTGGAGGCTTGCAGAAGCCAGCGCAGCAGAATGGTGTCCTCCGGCACATGGAAGCGGAAGAGCCTGGCGTTCCCATACCAGCTGTAGAAGGACAGCTTCTGGGCGCTCTGAGAGAAATACTCAGAGATGTACAGGAGGTCTGGGTGGGAGAGAGCAGAGCACTGGTTAGCGACCCTGACGCTGGTCCTACCCACAGGGAGGGGTGGGCATTCTAGTGCCACTGGAAAGGGCCCCGCTACTTCATTGACTTTTCCCACAGGACCTTCCTCTCCTGCCACAAGCCAGTCGGACACCTAGGGGCTACTGCAGCCCTATGAGAGGGACAGTCACTACTATCAGCATTAACCAGACACAGGTGCCAATCTCACCACACTGGTCACATTGCAAGATCTCACTCTCCTGCTGGCCAAGCCTGATGTAGCCAGGATATGCTGGAGCAGGAGGAATGGGCACCCTTAATTCTGCCCAGCTGGACAGATGCATTACATCCCATGCCATTTAGTTACTGCATAATATGGGGGTCAAGGGAAAAGGGAAGGACCCGCAGGAGGGGAAGGGGAGAAACTAGCCAGGGAGATGCTAAGGGCACAGTCAAGCATGATGGAGGCAGAGGCGGCCAGTGGAGGAGGATGGAGTGAATAACTGGGCCAAAAAGACCTGGACGGGAGAGGCTGGCAGAGGCCTTGGACTTGGCATGGGGAAGCCATTAGTGGCTTTGGGGAGTGGACTTTGCATCTCAGTGACTGGCTGCAAAGTCACTAAGGGTGCATCTAGACCAGTGTTTCTCAACCAGTGGTCCGAGTACCCTTAGGGGTACTCAAGAGACGTCTGGGGGGTACGTCAACACAACTGCAATTTGGACAAAACAGAATTTTTGTTTTCAGTTTGACAGCACTTTATTATTTTTGTACTTTTTACACACCTGCTGCACCGTGACCCAGAGGAACCACCGACTTCCCCGGACGTCCCAAACAACCGGCAAGCAAGCCACAGAGGAGTGGCCAATGGACCTAGATCCCCCTGACTCCGCGGGAGGCCTGCGCAACTGTCAGGTACGCGCCGAGGGGGAAGAGGCAAGTGGCCCAGGGGACAGCATGGATGTAGACATGCCCAGAAAAGTGTGTTTCGGGCTGCAGCCCCCACTGATCCAGCAGCAGTAGCCTGATGCCCCTAGGGCACTGGGCCGGGGCATGGTGGAGTAGGCAGGCCAGGAAAGGCAGAAATAAGCTAATTCGAATTAGTGCATCTAGACCTAAAAACTAATTCAAATTAGCGTTTTGCTAATTCGAACTAGCATGTCCACATTGAGTGGACCCTGAACCGAAGTTAAGGCTGGCCGGAACCAGTGCCGGCAGGGCATCAGGTTAGGACTCAGAGTGTGGAGCTGTTGCCTCAGGCTAGCCAAGGGCTGTGTTTAAAGGGACCCGACACCCACCCCAGACAGACAGTTCTCAGGGTTCCCCACTTGCTTGTCTACCTCGATG
>JANRFK010001605.1:33611936-33626247 GCA_030068395.1 Apalone spinifera | reverse complement strand
GTGAGTGTGACCTGCTCCCCAGTAACCCGGGGAGGAAAAAGGGGGGTTACATGCTTACCTTCTTTGTAGAGCACTTCCAGACTAGGAGTGCTCTACAAGAGCCAGATAATATTTGATTTGCTGTCTCTGGGTTATTTGATTTGGTCTGGAGAGCTGAGGGGTCTGTTTATTTTTGTGTTGATTTATGGTTGCCAAGAGCATGCACCGACAAGCACTTTTGCACTTTACAAACACTCAAGGAAGTCAACAGCTATTGGAGACCATCAGCAGCTCTTCCACTGCTCCCCACCTCTGCTTTGACCCCAGCCAAGAAAGTGCATCAACACAGAGAAGCCCAGGGTAAACTGAGGTAATTCAGACTTGATTCTCTTTCCCTGCCCTTTAGAAAAATAAACTACAGGCTGTGAGTTCTTGTCTTGTCTCCCTTCCTGCCTCAGCCCTCCTTGACCAAAGACTGCTCCACCTGCCCTGCTAAAGGAACTTACTGGGGCTTCTGAGATGAGCTAGCGGCTTGTAAACACACTTGGTTACATTTTGTAAAGGAAACAGATATTTAAAAACAGCCACTGCCTGAAAGCACCAGGAACTGGTTGGGGGAACCCCTCCTTGAACAAAGACTGCTCCACCTGCCCTGCTAAAGGAACTTACTGGGGCTTCTGAGATGAGCTAGCGGCTTGTAAACACACTTGGTTACATTTTGTAAAGGAAACATATTTAAAAACAGCCACTGCCTGAAAGCACCAGGAACTAGTTGGGGGAAGAAAAGGCAAACAGACGTTCTGCGGAGGAGGAAGAGCCACACAGCTGTCTGCACCCGTTTAAATTAACTCGAAAGCTATGCCAAATAATCCTGCGCAATGTGTGTAGACAAGGCCTTTGCTGTTTCTTGGATCAACTCCCCCTCACTCCCCATACTAGCTAAAAGTTTGAAATAGTTGCGGGGGAGGAGGGGTGGGCGGTGATTTGGCCTTGAACAGATTAATGCTAGAGACCTATTAGATAGGTGCTAAGCACAGCTGCTAGTGCTGGGGGACTGTGCAGAGCCAGGAAGCAGTTGGGTTCAGAGCCAGTGGCTGCAACATGCACTCCCGGACCAGAGGGGGGATCAAACAGAAGTGGAGCAGGGAAGAGCCTTCCTGCAGCTTTACACTTAGTTCCTGACCGTTGGTATGACAGGCTATGTTCCCAGTTCCTGTGTGGAGCAACGTCAATCACTCCACCTATTCTGTTAGCTTCCTTTGGTAAATTGGTACAAAGCCTTGCCAATGAACCAATGTTAATTACAACTGTGGATAAACCAGTGTAACCTGGGTGTAGACCAAACCCATCACCGCTGGCTCCCCTTCACATGACCTTTTACAGGAGCATTTTAAGGACCCAGCTGGCCGTGCTAGTGTACAAACAGAAGGGACATTCTCTGCCCCAAAGAGCTCAGTCCAGGTTAGTCATGAGATGCCTGGGGGGGGATGTAATCAGACGTGGGGGAGGACAGGATAACCATAGGCACAGTGTGTGTTCTCATGTAGTTTAGCCACATAGCTGGGCAGGTGCTGTTTTGTGTATCTCCAGACAACAGGCCAGGCCAGTGAGATTTAAAGAGAGAATAAAGAAAAAAGTGATGGACTGGGACAAACCAATGCAAGCAGAACTGCGTTGTACCTAGGGAGAGCTGGGCAGGGAAGCAGCTGCGAAGAACGACATATTCCCAGCCAGGGACTGGCGAGTGAGGGGGGTGATGGCAGGGCAGCTCACCCCAACATTACAGCTCATCAGTGAGTGGGGAAATGGCATTTGCTGTACGGTGCAGCTGTACAATTAGAGTCCCGTGCAGAATCTGTATCTGCATCTGACCTGCAAATCCATAAACAGATATAAAGCAGGTATCTGCAGATTTGCAGAGGTTCTAAGCATGGTGGACTGTCTGGCTACTGAAAATAAGGGGCACCCCACTTCCTTTACTTATGCCTTGAGACAGGCATGTCATCATCCTGGAAATGAAGCAGCCCTGCTGGGAAACGCCATTCCTTTGCCCTTTAGAAATTCCAGCTGTGTATTTTAATGCAGGTCTAACACGCTCTGCCCCCCCCCCCCCCAGAAGTGCACTGTGCAGAGTAGGAGGGGTGGCAGCTTGAGTGAAGGGGGGGGGTTGGTTAACCCCCAAACAGCACACCAGATGTGGGTGAGGCTAAAGCACACATGTACCAGGAACTGGCTCCATATGTGCTCAGCTGCTTGAACAAACACTGCAAACAAGGAGGGAGAAGCCAGGGAAGCAGGAAAGAGAATTCAGTCAAAGGATAACCAAGGCAAACCCAAAAGGAGCAGCAACCTTACCACTGCAAATATCCTGTTGCACTCAGACAGTCAATCCACACTGGGCTCTCCAGGGGACTCTGCTGCACCAGGGCCATGGGAGTTGTTAGAGTCAGAGTGCACAAAGGCTTGATCGATTACCATACAGACTCTACTAGGGAGCCAAGGGTAGCTCAATGCAGAACAATACAAACAGATCATCTACTTATGAACATCTTGCCCCCAGATGGACACTGTCAACTTCAACATCACCTGCTGTTTCAGTGGGTATAAGCAGCTGGCTAGGACAGGGTCATCCTGTGGCATAGCGCCTAGCAGTTCTGGGCACCACTGTAACAGAGAGTAAATATTTGATTTTGTTTCTTTTGTGAATGTGCCTCTCACCAATGCTACCATCTCCCTTTGTGGGTCCTTCTGAGTTTGTAAGCTAGGAAAATGTGATTGAAAATCACGGACCCTTGGTAGGGGCAATATCCTGTACAGCCGATGATTAAGTCACAGTTTGACAAGATTCCAAGATACACTTACAACCGAAGATTCACTTTATATGGAAAGAAGCCAAAGCGCCTCACAAAAGGCACGTCTACACAGCAGGGCAAAAGTCGAATTAAGCTACGCAACTTGAGCTACGTCAATTGCGTAGCTTAAGTCGAAATAGCTTAATTCGGCTTTTGGGGTTGTCTACACAGGAAATTGAAGGAAAAACACTTTCTTCGACTCCCCTTACTCCTTGTGAAATGAGGGTTACAGAAGTTGGAGTAAGAAGTCCTCCAGCTCAACATTATTTTGAAATAATGGCTTGCAGTGTAGACACACACTGTTATTTCAGAATAACGTTAGTTATTCCGAAATAATGCTGCTGTGTAGACATAGCCAAAGAGAAAACTCCAGCATAAGCTGACACCACTACTGGAATTCTCTACAGTAGCTTAAACACCACAATTCAAACCACAGGCAATCCCAGCGATAGCTTGTCATGGACAAACCCAGGTACACCCTCAACCCAGACAGGTAGTCGGTGTTCCCTGGGAGCTAAGCTTTTGGGTGGTCACCCAGGAGAGATTCAAATGGCACACAGCCAACTAGCAGAGCACCCATGATGCCTGCAGCCAACAGCATGTGTTTCTACTGGTGGTACACATCTGCATCTGCCTCAATGCACATAACAAAATGTATTCCACACACGGATGGAAAAAATTAGAGGGAACATTGGTCACAACCATCAGGCCAACTCCTTCCCCAGGCTGGTCCCATTTCAATGAACTTCCCTGAACACAACCAAGTTATAACCTGCCCCCCTCTGCTTCCTGATCCAAGGCAGGGTCATTGCTTTCCAGACGCTGCTAAGGGCAAGGCACCTTCAGGGCAGGTGAAAATTAAAACAACCTGGATGGCAAGGGCAGGGATCCTGAGACATTAACATGATCGTAGGCGTGAACTATGCAACACCAGCCGCAGGGAATGACAAGAACAAAAACCAGAAGGCCCAGTTCTGCCTTATTTGTCACCAGCCCTGTTCACTCCAAGGGCAAAGTGCTACAGAGGGAGTGGCTAGAACTGTCTACAGGAGCTAGGCTCTGTAATCAAAGAAACCTGTGTAACCCTTTATCCATGAGAATCATAAGGAGTCAGGTCAGTCCTGCCACTTTCAAGGTCATTTTAGGGTCAGATTGTTTATTTTACTCTGTTTTGCTGCCCTTATTATAAGCAATGGCCTAGTTCTGTTTGAACCCATAACAGAGCAATGAAAGCAGAGAATAGCCTGTCTGCCCTTTCAGCTGGAACTCACTGCTCTGCAAGAGTCATAATAGAAATATTCTAACAATGAGCCATACCAAGGGATGGCAGCCTCAAGAGAAGCGTAAGGGCTAGCAGCCCTAGGACAGGATTTTTACAGCATCCCTGGCATGCTTCCCTGACTGATGATGCTCATCTGGAGAATGGCCGGAGGGAAGGTGAGCATGATCCAACTCAGCATGGGTGGGGAAGGATCTTGCACTGAAACCTGGCCTCTCGGATAAGGAAATATGGATAAACATTCCTCTGAAACAGCACCAAAATGCATTCCCAGGATGCAGGCCAGCAGAGCAAAGTCAGCTGAGAGGTGTCAGGACTTCCCACTAGAACACTGTGGGGAAGCACCTCAGATATGGCCTGGGAACAACTCACCCTCTTTGGGATAATCCTCTTCTGAGGCTTCTCAGACAAGCCAATTTGCAGCCAGGACAGAAGGGAAAAGGCAATTATAAAAGTGTTCAAAATGGTGTTCCACGTTTTTAGAACAGCTTGTCCACCTAACCAGGAATGTGTAAAAATGTCTCCTAACCGTCATCTTGATGCAAAGGGGACTCGCCTTTTATACACATCCAACTTCCAGCCTGACCACAGTATGCATCATCTTCCCTAGTGCTTAAATGCTCTTTACCCAGGCTGAGCAAAAAAAAAAAAAAATCCTAAAGTCTTATTAATTCCACTTCACTGATGAACTCACATACAGAACCAGTTTGAAGTCAAGTCAAAGGCAACTCCTGTTGTAAACAACGCTGTTGTCCCATTTCCACCCCTTACAAACACCACAATGCACCAGAGAATGAATCACTGACCATGGAATTTGATTATGCTAATCAGAGTCTCAACTGATAAGGGAACAGGGATTCAACTCTTCAAACCCACCTTGTCTCTCAAAGTCCCGGACCAACATGCCTGCAACACTGCAAACAACTTTCCTAAATAGCCATTTCTCTGAGAAGTCTCCCTGAACCTACAGGGATGGGGAGGAGGCAGCACTGAAGATCAGAATGCAATCTTATAGACACAGAATTTTGCAGCTCTGAAGCTATGCTGTATGTAAACAATTTAGAGAGGTCTGGTAGTGCTAATTAAAATCCATTATAGATTGAATGACCTTACTAGGCAGTAAATTCAATCTAACATATTTTACACAGGCAGCTGAATCTGGCAGGTGGAGAATTTGCTGGCTCATGTCAGAACTGGAAAGAGATTACGATTTGATGTGCCCTCAGATACAACTACTAAATGACGGTGATTGGTGTGTGCAGCCTGCCTCACTATTACCAAAGAGTCCAGAAATCCTGCCCTCTTGCAGGAAGGATAACACAGTTAGCATATGGAATTCTTAAGTCAGCAAAAAGCCACACCAAGGCAGTGTACTAGGCTCCTCACATACATCTCTCCAGTGGGATGACCTGAATGAAGGCCACAGTGAAAAGGGCTGGAACTGGGAGCTGTATGCCACAGGGTCCCACATTTCCAACACTCAATTCTAGGGCGGCAGGGTTCTTGTAAGAAGGCTGCCAGCGTGGGCAGCCGCTCAAGAGAGATACAAATGCTGCCCAGCTGCTTAGAAGGCCCCACAGCCAGGTTTTTGTTTCCAGTGGGGGTACGCACTGGCCCCGGCCTGGTGCACACTAAACCATTTATTCCACACACGGACGGAAGGGGGAACACTGGCTGCCGGAGCTCACAGGGAGCACAAAGTGCTAAGCCCCCCTCAGCAGCTCAGCGCACGGAGCGGCCCGGCCCAGGGGCTGACTCCGGCCCGGGAGACGGGACACACAGGCAGTGTCAGGGCTCTTCCCACCGCCCTCCCCCGGCGCCCAGGCCGCTCCCTGCGCCTCCATGGCCTGGGGGGGCCGGACACCCCCACACCGGCCCCCTCCCCGAACGCCCAGCCCCCGGGGGGCGCTGTCTGGGCGCGGGCAGCCCCGCGCACTCACCGGGCCGGCTGCTGCGGGCGGCGGGGAGCGGGAGAAGCGGCAGCGCCGCCAGGAGCAGCAGCCCGAGCGCGGGGCCCGCCGCCCGCGCCATGACACCCGCCGCGCTATCCCGGCATCGCCGCCCGCCGGCTCCTCTCGCCGCGGGACCCCATCGCTGCCCGGCCGCCGAGCCCCGCCCGCGGCTCCGCCCGCTTGCGGGGAAGGGCCGGCTTGGCCGCGGCGGGCACCTCCTCCGGCCGGGGGGGCCGGAACCGCCTCCCCCCGCAGCGACTCCTCGCCACAGAGCCCAGCCCTGTGCCCCCCGAGCCTGGGCGCCCCGCAGCCCCGGGGCTCGTGTGCGGGGGTGGAAAGGGGCTTGGCGCGGGCCGGGCTCTCGGTGCGAAGGGACGCGGCTGCCACTTGATTTATGTCCCTTGGCAGTGGAAGAGAATAAAGGGCCGCTGCAGTTGTGAATGAGAACGGCCGCGCAGATTTATTGCTGACTAATCCACCCCTATAACTCATGGGAAAGTGGCCTTGTGTAAACGCGCCCTGGAGACACGCTCCGGGGCCTGGAAGCCGCTCTCCGCAAAGAGCTGCTGCTGGACAACGCGAGGGCACACGTTTGGTCTGGCAGGCACCGTCTTCCCCAGCCTAGCCCAGTCTGCTCAGGGTCGTTTAAATGAGAGTGATTTAAGTAATCATTTGTGTTCGGCCTTTGTACATTTTAGTGACTTTCCTAAAGAAAGGTTGATTCTCATTTCTTGAAAATGATAAAAATATGTTAATTTGCAACTAAATGCGGTGCTTGCTTTTGCTAACCCTTCATTATATCTTATATCGGTACATTGACGCAATTTACATTTTTATGTTCGAAAATGTTGAATGGTATTTTTCTTATCTACTCTAGCTTATGTTTAATTTTTTATTTGTGATTTGAGTCAAGCTCCAGTTGGATAGAAATTTAAGTTCAGTTTAAAAAAAATCACAAAAATGCATTACTTTTTAAAAGTTTAAATACATGTACCTTAAAATTGATGGAAGGAGAAGGAAAACAACTTAATCAAAATATGTTTCCCATTGAAAACTTATTTATTCAAGGAAGGATTACTATAGTTAGAGAATTTAAATTATTTCTGGACACCATGCCTATGAAGACTTTAACAGTAATCAAGCTCATCCTACCACACCACGTTTTTATTCATAGAATGGAAGAGAAAAATGACTTTCCTGCTTTTTCAACTCTCAATTGTTTTCTTAACATTAAATGAATTAATCACTGAGCTGAACTGGTTGAATAAACTGCAGTGAAGAAGATATTCTTTCTGCATCTCCAGAAGACACTATTACTGTCAAAAGCTGAGTTCACTACTTCCAGGTGCTTAGCCAGTGACTTCCAGCTTCTTAATGCTTTCATTAAAACTGGGCAACAAACCTGGATTGCTTAATGTTATTTTTAATATTTAATTTGAACTGTTTTAATAGATTATATTCATAGATTATAATAGGTTTAGGTCAGTGCTGCAGGCTGGAGGGGGTAAAGAGGGCAGTTGCCCTAGGGCCCAGCAATTTAAAAGGGCCCAGGCCTCCCAACTGCTGGCACTACAACTTCAGCTGCAGTCGGAGCCCTGGGCCCTTTAAATCACCGCTAGAGCCACTCACCCTGTGGCCCCATAGTAAAGGCTGGCTGAGGGAGACCAGCTCCCCAGCCATGACCCTTCCAGGGGCCCCGGAGCCAACTCCCCGCAGGGCCCGGCAAAGTCTCTTGTCAGCCTTAGTTTTGGTCTAAATATAAATTGTCAATTTCAAATAGTTTTCTTTAAAACAACTTGTATTTGATCTAAAAAAATTCCAATTAACATTTTAAAAAATCTGATTTTTTTTCAATCAGTATTTATCCATCCTGGCTCAAGCTTTGGGGAAATTTCTCAGGCCTACTTTAAGCGAGTGGCATTGGTGTGGCCCAAGCTGTCAGGAGTCTAGGGGCCATTAGTTCCATGTGACTGCCTCTGCACTTCTGAGGGCTGGTGCTGCCAGAAGTCATGTGAAATCAGGCAGAGATTTTCCTCCTCCCCCTAATTTAAGAATGTTCATGTTTGATTTTAGGTGCTAATATGTGTTGGACCGGCGGAGAGCTCAGGATATGTGTGGAAGGCGCTAGGGACAGCAGACTTTTTTGCAGGTCCCAGGCTTTTTGCAGGTAGCAAGTAGAGCTCATATTAAATCCTTTCTCTGCCCACATACAGGAATTTGAGCGATGAGGCTGGGGAGCCTGCAGGGATTTACCAGTCATCATGTCGATCTAGGTTCACTTCGGAGTAGTGCTCCCTGTAAGCTGTGTGCTTGTGCGACTGCTCAGGAGAGCTTCAGATGCCACACAGCTAATTAGCAGAGTGCCCACACCTAGGTTTTTTGTTTCTATTGGTGGTTCACATCCACACATGCCTCATAAAAATTATTCTGCACATGGATGGAAAAGATTAACGGGAACATTGCTTGGGAGCCCCAATAGTGCAATGTGGTGTGAGATAACGGGGCTGCTTTATAACTTTGAGGAAAGGTGGACTGAAGTCCATATGGTATAACCCCACTCTGATAGAGCCAAGGAAAGGTGGGTAATGACTGTGGTGCCCCCCCAGTCAGCATCAGGGGAAATGTGTGTGATTAGAGTCTATTGCTACTGTGATCCAGGAACCTCTTGACACTAATGGGTTGAGGGCACAGTGGTGTGGAGTTTTAGAGGGATCCCTAGGTCTGTTATATGCATAATTCACTAAAAGGTGGCATGTGAGATCTGAGAGCCAGTAAGACACTGGGCATCATAACCATTATGAGATGTAGGGAAGGATAATACGTAAGGAGTTATGTACCTATACTGGAAATTATAATCTTCATTCTGTAAATTAAAGAAGGTCACTAGGAGATGACCAGGGTTGCCAACATGGGGGGGAGAGGTGGCCAAAGGGGGCAGCTGCTCTGGGGTCTAGTGATTTAAAAGGGCCCAGAGTTTCAGGCTGTCATTGCCACTACTGCAGCAGCAACTGGAGACCTGGCCCCTTTAAATCACTGTTGGAGCCCTGCGTGGCACAGTCCAGGCCACACTGAGGGCTGGGTGGGGGAGGCTAACCCCCAATTCCATCCCAGAGCTGAGCCCCTCCCGCCCTTACCCTATACACACACATACCTTGCCCAAGGCCCAGCAAAGTCTGTCATCAGCACTGGAGATGACAAACATGTTGCTTTCAGACAGAGGGGCAACACTCAGTCGTCTAGTTATATGCAAATTCTCTGTTTCACCAGCCAAATCAAGATTAACAAAAGAATAAGAGATTACAAAATCTACAAAGACCACAGCTGCAGGATGTCTGGTTTATGGCTGAAGATCAAAGTATGATATATCTACAGTTACAAAGGACACCATTGTAGCTTTCACCTAGGAAGGCTTGTATCTTGAATGGAAGGTTACAGCCAATCCTGGCTGTTATATCCTGGAAGGCTTTAGGGCAGGGCTGGGCAAGATGTGGCCCGGAAGCCAGATCTGGCCCACCTAACAGTTTGATCCAGCCTGTGGACTGAATCTGGCTGCTTTCTATTTATAACCTATAGCCCATACCACTGAATTTCCAGGAAGTGGCTCAGGCAGCAGGATCCTACTTTAATGGCTTACAGTTGCAGCGCAACCCAGCAGGGGCTGGAGTCGTAAGCCTTTTAAATAGTCACAGAAAAATTGGGTGGCTGCCAGGCAAAGCAATAGCGGCAGGGCCGGGAGCCATGACCCCTTTGTTGTGTTTTTAATTCAAAGCCTCTGGCTCCAGACAACTCTTCCTGGTACCCAGCCCCACCCCTTCCTGCCCAGGTCCCACCCCTTGTAAGGGTGGGCTCAGCCCATGACCACATATCAAAATTCATTAAGTGGCCCTTTTGTGAAAATTACTGCCCACCCTTGTTTAGGGTGAGCTTAGGCACTTAGGATATAACGTCATATTGGTTAAGTTTAAGTGTGTTGTGTATTTAACCCTTTGTTTCCGATATTTCTGCTGGCTATCATTTGAATCTCTGTTAAATAAATGTAGATGTCTTTCGAGAGACAATGTACATGCTATATGAGGCAGAATTTGTTCTGCAATGTAACTGGAAAGATTGGGTGTGCTGTCCCTTTGGGAAGAGAGGATGTTCTGTGAGCACCCAGCGGGCTGGGACTGGACTTTCCAGACATGGTCAGAGGAGGGAATGTTCCATCGTTAACCTGTAAAGCAGGGGTCTCCAACCTTTTTAAGCCAATATCACTTCTTGAATTTAAGTGCAATCCAGGATCTACCTCAAACCCAAATAACCTTGTCCCACCTCCTTCGTGCCTCTTTTCCAAGGTCTTGCCCCTGCTCACTCCATCCTCCTCCCTTTCACCAGGCTAGGGGCAGAGGGTTGGGGCACAGGCTCTGGTTTTGGGCTAAAGGATTTGGAATGTGAGAGGGGCTCTGAGCTAACCCTGGGGCAGGGAGTTGGGGTGCAGCAGGGGGTTCAGGATACAGGCTCTGTGAGACAGTTTGGATCCAGGGGGCTCGGGACTAGGACAGGGCCTGGGGTGCAGAAGGAGGTTCATGACTGGAGCAGGGGTTCGGAGCTGGCTCCATCTGGACACTGCTTACCTCATGTGGCTCCTGGTTGATGGTGCAGTGTTGCTGAGGCAGGCTACCCTGGCCCTGCACCGCTTTCAAAAGCGGCCAGCAAATTCCCTCCATCTCAAGCCCTGTTGTGCCCCCCCATTCTGTGACAATAGAATATAGCACCCCCTCCTCTCCCTTCCCTGCTCTGAACTGCAAGCAGGATGCTCCCCGTGGAGGAGGGAGGCAGTTCAAAGGCAAAGGACAGGAGATACACTGCAGTGGGGAGAGAGGCAGCTGAAGTACCAGCTCTTGGTAGCCTTTTGGCCAACCAGTCAGGATCACCTGTCAGAGGCTCCAAGATCTACAAGTAGGTCTCGATCTACTGGTTGGTGACCGCTGCTGTAAAGAGAGCGGGGCTGGCAGAGGTCTGACGAATAGTGCTTGTGCGGCCCGTCGCTGGAGGTGTCGGGCTAGACAAGAATTCCTAACACTAAGGTAGTAGGGTTAGGAAGGTGCCTCACAACCCTGGGGTACCCCTGGGATGTGTCACATCTGCTGCCTTCTCCACTGTGGTTCAGTTTTAGGAAGGACCAACAGGTGTTTATTGACACCATGGAATTTGTCTGTTGTTTCCATGATGATCTTTAGTAAGATATGTGCACTGCCTACTCCCTCTTCTACAGCCTGCTGTCTCTTCAGTCCACAGCCATTTGTATTGTGACAACAGCAGTGCTGTCCTGGGGGAATGCCCGTCTGTTACATCTGCAGTCAGGTAGAGGGAGCAGACATAACCTTTTATCCTTAGCAATTTACATGACCAAAGCAGGCGGTGAAGTGGCAACAGAAACACACTTAAAAGTTACCTTCTGGAGTGAGCCCCTTCTTTTGATATGCTAGTGCACATATAGATTTCCCTGCCGCTGTAATTTCCACTCCAGTGCATGTGACAAAGTGGCTTTTACCCGTGAAAGCTTATGCCCAAATAAATCTGTTAATCTTTAGGGTGCCACAGGATTCCTTGTTGTTTTGCAGACACAGACTAGCAGAGCTACCCCGCTGAGACTGGTTCTGGCTGGTTACTGCTCGAAGCAGGTGGCGATAGATGAAACAACAATGGGAACACACAGTCACGTGCTCCTGATTATATTGCTTGTGCGGCTGGAGCACTGTCTCCTTTGAGTTCAGAGGAGACCAGAGAGCATGAGGAGGAACAAGACACTTACAGCTGGAAGCTCTAGCACCCTCACGCCACGTTGCCTCCATGGTTCAATGGGCTGGTCTGAGAGCTCTGGTTTGCCACCCTACACACCACAGCACACGCACGTTACCTGCAAGTCATGCAAGAAATCCTAAACGATTAAAAGAAAAGCCGATGGCTGCAATCCAATTAGAAGCAAGGGGTGGAACCAACGGCAGCTACTCCACAACCCACAGAACACGACCTCTGGGAGAAACCTTGGCCCACCACATGAATCCTACACAAAAGAGCTGTGTCTAGACTGGCGCGATCTTGCGCCAGAGCTATGCAAATGAGGGTCAGCGTTGGAATATCGCCGAGCCTCATTTGCATAGCTCTGGCGCAAGATTGCACCAGTTTAGACACAGCCAAGCAGTTTATAGTGACTGCCCTTCACTGGAGCGGAGTTATCTGTATGTAAGACTGTCCCATACAGTCTCTTTTCAGGGGATACTTGACTCCCCTCTGGCCCTAGTCCTGGCCCCACTCCACCCCTTCTCTCCAGCCCTTGCCATACCTCTTTCCATTCCGATCTACCCCTTTCTGCCCCTCTCCTGAGCATGCCCCATTCCCACTCCTTTCCCTCTCCCCCCAGCCTCTTGCACACCTTGAAACAGCTGTCCACAGCAAGAGGGAGAGAAGTTGATCAGCAAGGGAAAGGGAGAGATTCTGAGGGGAGAGAAGGGAGCTTAGCTACTGGTGGGTAATGATTCTCCATGACTGCTCCCCGGAGCACCCACAAACTTGGCACCCATGATACTAACATGTGGAGAGCTAGAAGAATCCATCCATCATCTCTGCCTCAAAGAATTCTCACAACAACACGCCTCAATTACCAAATCCCCACTGACAATCATAAGAAAAAGGAATCCTTTGACTGGACAAATCCTTTGGCAGGGTGAGGAAACCACTCTTGAGCATTACATGTATTGCTTCAGGAAAGTGTAGAAATCCTTAGCAAACATCACATCCGCCAAAATCGCTCGACAGCCACACGGTCCCTGACAGCTAGCTACCAGAAGTCCTTTGGCACCTTAGGGTTCGTATACACTGTGGCGCTATTTTGGGATACCAGAAGTATCTCAAAATAGCTATTCTGCATCTATTGAAGCAGCCCATTATTTCAAAATAACAGGCATCTTACGCCGATGTCCCGATAACCCTCCTTCCATGAGGGTTATGGGGCATTTTGGAATAGCGAGTTATTTTGAAATTTGGTGCTGTGTAAACAGCGCCAAATTACGAAATAAGCTATTTCAAAATACACTCGAAATAAGCCACACAATTTGCATAGTGCAAATTGCGTAGCTTATTTCAAACTAACGGTGCTGAGTGGACGCACCCTTAGAAACTAACAATATATATAAAGCATCATGAGCTTTCATAGGTAAATCCTACTTCACCAGATAAGCACTCTGAAGAAGTGGGTTTTGCCTAGGAAAGCTCATGATGCTATATATATAGTATATATATATTTGTTAGTGACTAAGGTGCCACAGGGCTCCTAGATTTTAAAGTTACAAAGTAACCTGGCTACCCCTCTGAGACTTTATCTAGCTACCAGTTAGTGGTCAAACCAGCAAGACAAAAGATGTGCCATTGTAGTTTTCCACCATGAGGACTATAAAAACAACAAATAGTTCTGCAGTACCTTAGAGACTTACAAAAATGTAGATGGCATCATGAGCTTTTGTGGGCACAGCCCCTTTTTAAAAACTTTTAGTTACAGACTAACACAGCTGCCCCTCTCAGACACTTCCTGGCTGTGACTGGAGGGGTGTGAATGGGCCACTTCACTTGAATATTCCTTTGAATTATGTGCAAACTATTTATGTTAAACAACCTGTTCTGCTTTGTAACTAGCAGGGACACTTTGAGAGCAGGTCTACACACAACAGACTTGCGTCAGCGCAGCTGCCATCATTCAGCTATGCTACTGTGCCACTTCTGGTGCAGATATTTGACTATGGTAGAGAAGTCTCCCATTGACTTTATCTCCACCCCTGCCTCAGAGCAGTTTCTGCCCAGGGGGTTAAAGGGCCATATAACTATGGCTCTCAGAAGTGTAGATTTTTCCCCTGAGTGAGGTAGCTATACCAAAGTAAGTGTCTCAGAGGGGTAGCCATGGTTACCAGTTATGCCTATTTGTTTTCCCCACGTTAGCGACTATATATAATAATTGACGTTATTCCAAAATAACAAAGAGCATGTCTACACAGCAAGCCATTATTTCGAAATAATGTCGAGTTGGAGGACTTCTTACTCCATCACCTGTAACCCTCATTTCACAAGGAGTAAGAGAAGTTGACGGAAGAGTATTCTTCCTCTGATTTCCTGCTGTATAGACAGCATCAAAAGCTGAATTATGCTATTTCAACTTCAGCTTCGCAATTGACATAGCTGAAGTTGTGTAGCTTAATTCAACTTTTGCCCTGCTGTGT
>JANRFK010001605.1:33573891-33584837 GCA_030068395.1 Apalone spinifera | reverse complement strand
CCCCCGCCCCGGCGCCCCGACTAGAGCCAGCCCGCTCCCCAACACCAGGGCTAACAGCCCTGGGGAAGTTCCCCTAGGAGCTGGCTTCTGAGCCTTCCCTACGGGGGCCAGCCTGGACTGGTCTGCATGTGGCGCGGAGCATCCCAGAAGCTGGCCTCTTTGCCCACAAGGGGCTTAGCACAGTCCTCAGAGCCCTCTCCTGACCCCAGGGTGGACCCGGTTCCATGGAAGCCGGCGGAGGTACTAGGGTGAACAGGAGAAGCAGAATTCGGCCCATCTCCAGCCCCTTGGTTGTGCCTCACTTTCCAGCCTGCCTGGGAAATGCACTTGAACTTCTCAAGCTGCCCTGTATCTGCTTGTTTAGAGATTTCAATCTCTCATTGATTCATCAGCTGCAAGGCCAGGAGGGAACATTAGATCATCTAGTCTGGCCTCTTGAATGGATCAGGCTTTAAGGAGCAAGCTGTTGGTTCTGGCTTTCTCTACTAGCTAAAAGAGCCCTTAGACAAGGAAGACCACCGTAAACCTCTGTGGAAAAGGAGGCAAAATCCATAATCTTCGACAGGAAAGATTCACTGCAGAAAGAGTGTAAAATCCTCTAGAGGTCCCTTCCAGTCCTAGTAGTCTATGATTCTATGTTTATTGCTTCTCCCTACTCCATAATTCTCCCTTCACCCTTTGGGAGTCCACAGGACAGTATGTCAAATTCAGTTTGAGCATGAGGCAATGGTTCATTTTTAATTGCATTTGCTGGATTGGGACTACAAAACTAGGGCTTTTGGTTGACAGGGGATTCTGCCAGGAGGGACCAAGAGAGGTTTGCATAAAGATTGAGGGAAAATGGCCTTTTCCTAGTAGCTAAACTGTTAGTAAATTTACAGCTGATTTTGGAATCACTTTATAAGGAATACAAACTGCAGGACACTATCAAAAATATCACCATTTCTGCCCTTTTGCTATCTTGCCATTTGCTTATGCAGTTACAGTAATCAAATATGCAAATTCTGGTCTCTAAAGTGTATTTGTTGTGTTTCAAAGTCAACAGATCACTTAAATGGTTTAAAGTTTTCAAAGAGATTGTTTCCAACATTGGTTCACATTTGCAATGTTATTTTCACAGCTGTAAGGGCTATAAACTGCCTTTCCATGAAAACTTGTATTCTGCAGAATCTGTAGCTGTTGTGATGGACAATAGTGTCAGTGGGTTCAAAAAAAGAACAAGGTAAGTTCAGGGAGGAGTGGTCCAGCCACAGCTATTAGCCAGGATGCTCAGGGATGAAACCCTACACTTTCAGAATAGAGAGGGGTAAATAACAGTGCCCCTCAGAGACTGTATTGGGACCCATGTTCCTCAACATATTCATAAATGACTTGGAAAAAAGTGTAAACAGTGAGGTGGCAAAATTTGTGGATGACCATAAAGTGTTACAAAGGGACCTCACAAAACTGGGTGACTGGACAACAAAATGGCAGAGGAAATGTCATGTTGATAAATGCAAAGGAAAATAATCTCAACTATACCTATAAAACGATGGGGGTCTAGATTAGCTGTGGCCACTCAAGAAAGAGATCTTGGAGTCATTGTGGATAGTTCTCAGAAAAACAACTGCTCGATGTGCAACAGCAGACAAAAAAGCTCCCAGAATGTTGGGAATCATTAGGAAAGGGATAAATAATAAGAAACAAAATATCGTATTGCCTGTCTATAAATCCATGGTACTCAACAACTTGAATACTGCATGCAGTTCTGGTGGCCCCCATCTCAAAAAATATATATTGGAATTAAAAGGTACAGAAAAAGGCAACAAAAATAATTAGGGTTGTGGGACAGCTCCCATAGGAAAAGAGATTAATAAGACTGGGACTTTTCATCTTAGAAAAGAGACAGCTAAGGGGAGAGATGATAAAAGTCTATACAATCATGACTGGTGTGGAGAAAGCAGAATCATAGAATCATAGAACACTAGAACTGGAAAGGACCTCGAGAGGTCATCATGTCCAGTCCCCTGCCCTCTTGGCAGGACCCAGCACCGTCTAGACCATCCCTGATAGATGTCTATTTAACCTGCTCTTAAATATCTCCAGAGAGGGAGATTCCACAACCTCCCTAAGCAACTTATTCCAGGATTTAACCACTCTGACAGTTAGGAAGTTTTTCCTAATGTCCAACCTAAACCTCCCTTGCTGCAGTTTAAGCCCATTGCTTCTAATCCTATCCTCAGAGGCCAAGGAGAACAATTTTTCTCCTTCTTCCTTGTGATACCCTTTTAGATACCTGAAAACCTCAATCATGTCCCCTCAATCTTTTCCTTTCCAAACTAAACAAGCCCAGTTCTTTCAGTCTTCCTTCATCAGTCATATTCTCTAGACCTTTAATCATTCTTGTTGCTCTTCAATGAACCTACTCCAATTTCCCTACATCTTTCTTGAAATATGGTACCCAGAATGGGACACAATACTCCAACTGAGGCCTAATTAGTGCAGAGTAGAGTGGAAGAATGACTTCTCGTGTCTTGCTCACAACACTCCTGTTGTTGTTTTGAAACAGTGTCACACTGTTCATTCATATTTAGCTTGTGGTTCACTATGACCCCCAGATCCTTTTCTGCCGTACTCCTTCCTAGACAGTCGTTTCCCATTCTGTATGTGTGAGACTGATTGTTCCTTCCTAAGTGGAGCACTTTGCATTTGTCCTTATTAAACTTCATCCTATTTACCTCAGACCATTTCTCCAGTTTGTCCAGATAATTTTGAATTATGACCCTGTCCTCCAAAACACTTGCAACCCCTCCCAGCTTTGTATCATCTTCAAACTTAATCATCTGTATTCTCTATGCCAATATCTAAATCATTGATGAAGATATTGAACAGAACCGTTCCCAAAACAGACCCCTGCGGAACCCTACTTGTTATGCCCTTCCAGCAGGATTGTGAACTATTAATATCTACTCTGAGAACGGTTATCCAGCCAGTTATGCACCTACCTTATAGTAGCCCCATATAAGTTGTATTTATTGATAAGAATATCATGCGAGACTGTATCAAATGCCTTACTAAAGTCTAGGTATACCACATCCACCATTTCCCCCTTATCCACAAGACTTGTTATCCTATCAAAGAAAGCTATCAGATTGGTTTGACATGATTTGTTCTTTACAAATCCATGCTGGCTGTTACCGACCACCTTATCTTCCAGGTGTGTACAGATGATTTCCTTAATTACTTGCTCCATTATCTTTCCTGGCACAGAAGTTAAACTGACTGGTCTGTAGTTTCCTGGGTTGTTCTTATTTCCGGTTTTATAGATGAGCACTATATTTGCCCTTTTCCAGTCTTCTGGAATCTCTCCTTGTCTTCCATGATTTTCCGAAGATGATAGCTAAAGGCTCAGATACCTCCTCTATAAGGTAAATAAGGAAGCGCTATTTACTCCTCATATTAAAAGAACTAGGGGATCAAACAATGACATTAATAGGCAGCAGGTTTAAAACAAACAAAAGAAAGCCTTTCTTTGTACAGTGCACAATCAACCTGTGGAACTCTTTACCAAAGGATTTTGTGAAGGCCAAGTCTATGAACCCAAGATCAATCTCTCAGGGTTCGATTATGCAAATCTAGGAAGGACCTGTTAAATTGTCTTCTGATGGTGCCCCCCCCCCCTGACCCTGGTACTCCACTGGGTAGCGAGGATTAAGGGAAGTTGATGGCAGTGAAGATGCCGCAGAAATTTGCCCTCAGGAACATTGACTCTAGCTATGCTATTCTTGTAGCTGGAGTGGTGTATCTTAGGTCGACTTTCTCTAATAGTGTATACCTGGCCTATAATAGGGCTAAAAGCAGAAGTAGTTAATTTCATCAAAGATAGGGTGTCCCTACCATTTTCCAGAAGCTAGAAATGGGCGACACAGGATGGATCATTTAATGATTACCTGCCCTGTTCATTCCCTCTGAAGCACTTGGTATTGGCTACTGTCAGAAGACAGGATAGTGGGCTACATGGACCTATGGCTGTTCTTATGTTCTGGGCATCCCTAAACCTCCGATGACCAGCAGTTGGCAAGGGAGGACGGGGAATCACACTGTGACTGAACACCCCCCCTGAAGCTCTGGCACAGGAGACTTTTGGAGACAGGGATAGTGGGCAAAAGGAACTATGGTCTGACCCAGGCTAGCAGCTCTTGTGTTCCTATGTCATGGGATCCACCAGGCTAGGCGGATGGCAAGCCTGGTCCAGAGGAACCACAAGCCACAAAATCAGCCTTCTTGCTTGTAGGGCCTTGTGAATAGCCCTATGTGTCTAAACCCCACACTGGTAGTGAAAGGGTTAAGGGCGGACCAATAACCCAATTAGCCTATCCTGACACCTCAGGGAGGTACAAGGAATTAAGGATTAGCCCCAGCCCCAAAGAGCCAGAGTGAATGATTGAAGGAATGGCCAATAAGGCAGGACTGAGAGGAGAACTACAGTAGAGAGTGTATACCTTGGGGCTGGCCCTGAGGGGAGAAGGTAGTAGGGATGAAGGAAGCTGCCAGAAAGGCTCAGGAGCCACTGAAAGGGATGCCCTTCAGCAGCAGAATAATGAGAACCGAGGACTTATGCTCAAGACTGCCCATCTGGGAGCCACATGCAACACTTCTATTTACTCTTTTTTCATCATAGATGAAGAACCAGAGGACATTGAACTGAAAGGTAACACATTGGAAACCAATACCAGGAAATGTGGTTTTGGGGGTTTTTTTTTTTTTGTTTTTTTTTGCACAGTGGAACTTATTGCCACAAGATCTCATTGAGCCCAAGAGCTTGCCAAATTCACAAATAATTAGGCACTTGCTTGATGGAGAAGCTACATTAGATAGGATCCCATTAGCACTAGCGCACAGGGGCACTGCATTTGCTTGAAATATAAATTAATAAAACAGAGCCAGCCCA
The DNA here is from genome assembly GCA_030068395.1 of Apalone spinifera. NCBI lineage: Eukaryota > Metazoa > Chordata > Testudines > Trionychidae > Apalone > Apalone spinifera. The sequence continues at coordinate 33,579,907 of JANRFK010001605.1, read as the reverse complement.
GCCTCTGACATCCTTCTAGAGAACTTTCCTCTGCTTTGACACAGCATCCCAGCTACACTTGCACTTCAGTGGCGTTGTCTAGCTGGGTAACTCAGTTGGGGTGTGTGTGTATCAGATACTGCCAGCCTGGCTCAGCTCAAGGTTCTCTTAAACAAGGACCCTGCCTCTGGCAATGATAAACAGCAACATGTACAAATATCCCTGCAGTGGTGTTTCTGAAATAGCATGTCCCCCCTATACTCTCTCATTAGAAGTTGGCTTATTCCTTGAAGTAAAAGGGTTATGTCTTAAAATGGTGGGGTTTGGGGAATCTATTTAATGTAGCTTCTCCATCAAGGAAGTGTCTAATTATCTGTGAATTTGGGCAAGCTCTGGCCTCAATGATATCTTCTGGCAATGAGTTCCACAAGCTAATTGTGGGGAAAAATAGTTCTTGTATTGGTTTTAAATTTGCTACCTTTCAGTTCAGTGTCCTCTGGCTCTTCTTCTATGATGAAAAAAGGGTAACTAGAAGTGATTAGGTGTTGTATGTGGATCTCGCTATCTGTGGAGCCCCCTTAGCATCTTGCTGGGAATGTCAGAACACCCTTCCCTTTATGAACAACAATGTACGGCTGGAGCCAGTGAATATTAAAGCACAGAGACAAGAGTGGCCAATTAGAATATTTATTGGCTTTTTGCTTAGGACAACACCCAGGTGTAGGGATTCATGAAGCGTGCATGATGAAGGGTGGGCATCCCATTCTGAGATGCCTGGCCCCTGCGCTCCTAGGAGACAGTTTATCTATACTTCTCAGTCAGCACCGAAGAAATCTGGGACAGGAACTTGTCCAATGCAGCATGAACTTCCGGGGTGAAGTCGTTGGGAAAGTGGGCGGCCAGAGAGCACAGAATGCAATGGGAAAGCAGCTGCAAGAGAAAAGAACAGGAGGAAATCACATGGAACTGCCTGAAATAACATTCCTCTGCCTGCTGGGAGCCTGAAAAAACAAGCTGGAGTCTCCTTGCCAGGTAGAATCTCCTCTAGTGGGTATGAGTTCCCGACTGAGAAATCCTCCTTTTAGACCAGAGAGAAGTCATTGCTTAACACTGCTCCTCTTCCTTCTCCACCAAAGGGGACTATAAAGTAACCAGGAATAATCCTTGCACATACAGAAAGCTTTTCATGCAGGAGCCTGAGTCCTTGGCTAAGCACAGTCAGTATCATTCTCCCCATTTCTGATGGGGGCACAAAGATGTGATGTGAACTGTCTAAGATCACAGTGGCCCACAGACCTTGGTTGTGGGCAGGAGGGACTGAACCTGTAACCTTAGGGGTGAAAGCCATGTGCTTCTACAGCATGAGCTAAAAGCCAACCCGCTCTTGGCTAAGGCTGTAGAGCACACTTCACTTGCCTTTGCCAATGATCTCAGTGCATGGTGGCTAGGTCCATCAATGACTAATAGCCAAGCTGGGCAGGGACAGTGTCCCTTACCTCTGTTTGCCAGAAACTGGGAATGAGTGACGTGGGGTGGATCCTTTGACAATTGCCCATGCTGTCCATTTCTCCTGGGGCACCTGGCATTGGCCGCTGCAGGAAGACAGGATACTGGGCTAGACGGAGCTTTGGTCTGACCTGTGTGGCCCTTCTTATGTTCACTCACCTTGAAGTTCACTGGGTCAACTCGGAGGATGTAGGCATGCAGCTCACTGAGTGTGGCCAGGGCACCTGTAATGTTATCGATGTTCTTGGTAGCCTCCCCAATAGCACTCAGGACCTTGGAGCCATGGCCATGAAGCTGAGCAGAACCTTGGCTGAGATCGAAATGAGGGAAATAGGTCTTGGTCTGGGGGAAGCCCGAAAAAAGCCTGGAAGAGAACATTAGAAATGCCTTCAGTAATGGAAATTGCACCAAACAGCTGATACAGCCCTGAGTCAGGGAGGCCAGGACCCTGGATCAACACTCACTCCTGCTCTTCTCGTCCAAAACACTGGAACTGGAAAAAGAATGGATTAGAGAAATGCTCCCTAGACTGTTAGTATCTGACTGTACCCTGTGCTGAAATGGGGCTGGAATAGTCAAACGTTACAGGCCAGCAGTTCTACAGGAACGGTTTGTAACCTTATTTCTTTGTTTTAGGAAAAGAGTGATAGACCAAATTCATCACTGGTGTTTACAGTTGTAAATCAATGGAGTCTCACCAAGAATTCTTGGCTAAGTCATGTTTAGATTTACATGCTGAAAAGTATTTTACAAGCATTTTAAACTTACTTTCTTCTTTGAGCTAAATAACCTCATACTTCCCCACAGCCATCCTCATCCTCTGTAGTATATTTTCTTCAGCAGAACCAAATTGCATTTCCTAACGATAGCAGAATCTATAGTGAATATTCTCTATAGTCAGATATTTCATTGTCCAGAATCTTTGCTTCAATCAGGATAAGTGAAGCTTACATAGCCAAAAAGGGCCATTAAAAGATTTAAAATTAACTGCTTGAATATCACAAACCTGGGACTAGTCTTCACCTGAAGAAACCAAACATAGTTCCATTGTTTCCCAGGTTCTTTCCCTCCCTTAGTATCAGCTTGTTTAGACAATTAGCTGTGGATGGATTTTTAGTGGAAGGAGTACAGAGCTCTTTGGCCGTAAGGTGGGTCACCCCCAAACTTCAGCCGGTTCATTTGAAATGGGATGTTTGGGGAAAATGTCCCCTTTACTTAACATACATTTCACATAATACTTAAAATCCATTTGTCCTGGCTCTGCCAATAAAAGGCTGGCTAGTTGTATTTACAGCAAACCTCCTGTGACCCTACAAGCCTATGTGGTTTACAGTGATATGCACTTCATGGGGGTGTCTACTTCTCCTGCTAATCTGTTACACATCAAATGGAATGTTAAGACTTGTTCCAAGCAACCTGCTTGAATACCCCATTGCAAGCACTGCCCTGTACTTGCCAATAGAAATTATATCATTCACATAATAACCCCCTCCCACATGCCTTTTCTTTTCATGTTCCGCTCATAACAGTGATAACCTTTGCACTTGGTATTATCTGGATATCAGTGGCAGTGTGGAGTCACTTTCCGGAGCTCCGCCCAGCTGGCATCCATGGAAAGTGAATAAAACAGGATATTCTTTCTTTTGGGGTTTGAAATCATCCAGCAGGATTGGACAGCAGGGATATTATTCTCTGTTAAACTCAATAGAGTGTTAGAGTAATTTCTATAGAGCGCTGCTGTATTCTACAGGACTTTCCATGAGGGTTATTCTCCAAGAAAAGCTGAGGCCCTCAATCACCAATGTTTGAAGGATACCCTTAAAATCTGCCCATTCAAGGGTGCCCATCATTGTCTCTGATTTCCCCAGGCTTCTGAACTACAGACCCTGGCACAAATTTTACCCCCGAGTGAGTCCACCAGGCTGAAATCTGAGACAGGCCCACAGAATCTAAGCAAAGATAGCGCATCCCTTACCTCTCCAGTGACTCGGCCCCAATGGCATTAGCATGGGCAGCGACCTTTCCCCAAATGGCAACCACTGCCGCCTTCTCAGCTTGAGTCAGAGTCATCGTTGCTGGGGGGTTGTGAGATCAGCCTCCTTGCAATGGTCACTCGGACAGGCCTGTGCTGATCGTCCTCACAGCCCCCCTTATAAAGGAGACGGAGAGAGCAGAACTTGGCAGCTGTCCATTGCCATTGGTCACTTCTGGGGCCCACCCCGTGAGGTGGGGCTCTCTTATCTCCCTGGGAAACAATCCTTGTCCTGCTCTGGACTGTCCACTGGGAGGCTTTACCATTTTCTCACATCTTAACACAGCAGTATAGTGGCCTGGGAAAATGAACCAGCTGCAGGGGCAGAGATGAGCAAACAGACAGTACTGAGAATCATAATGACAAGGTGGAAAACACCACGCCTAAGAGCAAGGAGGGAATCATCCACATGTTTTACAGATGTGCTAACAGGCGTGGAGAGAAGTGACTGCAGTGACAGGCCACTGCTTTTCAGGGAATATATGGGGACAGAGCAGGGTGTGCTAAGTGTAGACTGTGGATGAAATCCTGCCTGCACTGAAGTCAATGGGAGTTAATCCTGTATTGCTCCTGCAAAGTATTATTCACAAGTAATTTACCATTACTACATAGCACTAGCTACAAAAAATGACACCACTTCAGATTTAAAAACATCTCATGAAAGCAGTGGTATTTTGTATAAACACACACAAACACACACTCACTCACATACACATCTTGCTGGGTTGAGTAGGGTTCTGTGTGTGTGTGTGGGGGGGGGCATATGTAACCCACACAGCTAGGGTGGTTCACTGTCCCATGTAGTGGCACTCAGATCACTTATAGCAAGCAGTAAGAACAAGGGAGTGCTACAGCTTAAGCTAAGCCAGCTGACTTTGGTGCTCAAGCTGTAAAGGCTCCTATGTTGAGGTCTCAGGTTCAAGTCTGCCTGGTGGTAGTTACATATATATGCAAAGTATTATGGTGTATTAACTACATATCACAGAATGCTTTCTATCTCAAGGCCTCTAGCCCACACTGCCTGTATATGGGTAGTCCTGTGGCACCTTAGAGACTAACAAAAACATATACAGTGAAACCTTTGTTATCTGGCACTCAGTTAACCAGAAAACTTTGTTAACCAGCATTGCCTCCAGCCACCAATCCTGTCACATCTTCAGGTGCACAGACCTGGCTTGGTTTACTATGATAGGCTTAACAATTTTTTTATTTAAGAGGTACTAATCATCTTTAAATCAAAATAGAAATGTGAGACCAACTGCCTCACACTACAAAACTACCAATATTAAAAACTTAAGTTTTACTATTATTGTCCATTGGTTTTCCTAGGTTGATGGGACCCTCAGATAAATGGAATTTTTAGATAACCAGAACACCCTAATCCCCAAGTGTGCCGGATAACACAGGTTTTACTGTACATAGCATCATGGGCTTCTTCACATGAGCTTGAGTGGAGGAAAAAAAACCCATTGGTGTATATGCATCTCCAGGGCTCGCCAGCCGCGCTGTCCAACGATCTGTGCATGCGCAGATTGCCCGAACCTGGCTCTTCCGGGTTGCAATCTACTCGCCACGAGCGAGTAGATTGTATTATTTGTTGAGCCCTGTGCATCTCTCTAGAGCTCATGGCTGGAGTACTTAATTCTTCAGGTCTTTCATTCCTCGATGTATAATTCTGACGATTGTTTATCTATATGGAGGGATAGCAGAGAAGGCCCCAGGTAGGGGCTGGGAGCCTATTGTGTTGGATGCTGTACTAAAACACAGGAGGACATGGAAGAGCTCATGGTCTAAACACATAGAAATAAGCAAGACACGGGGGTGGGAGAGGAGGGTGACTGAACAAGGGGATGGCTGGCTTATGTCTAGATTCACTAGGCAGCCAAGAGAGACTGGGGGAATTGCCAGGCCCTGCAGTTAGACACAGTTTCAAAGAACTGTCCCTCTAGAGAAGAAGGCTTGTGTGTTTGCAGGAAGGAACCCTTTGTCCCTGTGCCTGCGGCATAGCCTACAGCAGACCCATCTGCCACCAAGATTAAGGGCATGTCTACACGTTAGCGTTATTTCGAAATATCTTATTTTGAAATAGTTAATTCGAAATAAGTTACTTTGAAATAACATATCTACACACAAAATGCATTTCAAAATATCATTTTGCTATTTCAAAATAGCGTGTCCGCACTGAGTGGACGCTGAATCGCATTTAAGGCCGGCCAGAACCAGGTCCAGCAGGGCATCAGGTCAGGAGTTACTTTGTGTGGCTGCTGCCTGAGGCTATCTGAGGCCAGTGCTTAAAGGGACCCCCCCGGACAGCCGGTTCTCAGGTTTCCCTGCTTGCTTGCCTACCTCAATGAGGGACAGCAAAGCATTTTGTCTCTGCATCCTCTGGTTGCCCTCACTCGGGACATCACAGCCCTCTGCAACATGGAGCCAGAGCTGCCCCATGGTACTCTGGTGCTTCTCGTGGATGCGTTGCTGTGAGCCTGGCTGCACTTTCTG
>JANRFK010001605.1:33547626-33568505 GCA_030068395.1 Apalone spinifera | reverse complement strand
ACGTGGTGCGCCCGGAGGTAACGCGCAGCCCCAGCGGCAGGGCCCGAGAATCGGAACAGCAGCGCTAGCGAGCCGTAGAGCGCATGCGCGGAACCGGAAGTCCGCCAGTTTTTCCTTCTTGCGGGGCCCTTCTAGGCCCCAACGCTGAGGCGTCTCTATGGCCGGCGGCTGCCGCTCGCGCGGGAAGCTGTGAGGCAAGGGGGGGAGCTGTGGTGGCGGGGGCGCCTGCGCCTGCCCCGCGGAGGGGGGATGGGCGAGAGCACCAGCCCCATCAGCGTGATCCTGGTGAGCTCGGGCAGCCGCGGCAACAAGCTGCTGTTCCGCTTCCCCTTCCAGCGGGGCCCGGAGCACCCGGCCGCCCAGGCCGGTAAGTGACAGCGCGGGGCCACGTGCCGGGCGGGCCGGGCGCACGAGGCCGGGGCGGGGCTTCGTCCAACGGGCCTGTCGCTGCGTGGGCGGGGCACGCGGGCTTGGTGCCCCTCCCGGGGGAAGAGTGAGGCGGGGGCTGGACTCTGCCTGGGCAGCTGGGGGGCCAGGCGCTTGGGGAGGGGGGGCAGCTTGGGGGCCGGTGGCCGGGCGCTTGGGGGGCGGATGGTTCCGAGGCGAAGGGCGTGAGGTGGGAAAAGGACGATGGCCCTCATTAAAGCAGGCACATTTGGAGATATGGTGGGTTAGAACAGTGTAAGAGGGGGGTCTCAGGGAAGTGATACTGAATCAACCACAGCAAACTATCTTGATGCTAGGGGAAGCCAGGAGGAGAAAGAGGCCAATGTGGCTCCATCAGTGACCTGAAAATCAAAAAGGGCTTGTACAGAAAGTGGCAACAGGGACAAATTTCTGAGGAGGAGTACAGAAGTGCAGCAAGCAATGGAGATGTGGCCCTGTGGGTCCCAGTGTATTAAATAGTTCTTGGCAATATGTGTTAAGGAGGGATGGGAAGTAAGGATGTTAAAAAGTGGGTTTTTTTGTAAACATATAACTGCTGAAATCTTTCAGCAGTTACACATTTGCATGCAGGGGAGCCAGTTCCTTGCCACCCCCCCATCTGCTGCCTCTAATACAGAGGCAGGGGTGGAGGAGCAGGGGGTGCGCTTGTGTGTAATCATGAAGGTTAACTAATGAGCTCAGGCTCATTTGTTAACCATTAAAACAAATACACTATCACATCCCTAATGGGAAGATTTAACCAGTTAATTTGAGGTGACTGGAGCAGCTCCCCACCTGCTGTGGGCAGGGTGCTGCTCCAGCCCTGTAGGGGGCCTGCAACGGATAAGGGCTACATCCCTTCTGAGAATACAGGGCATCCCCACTATAAGTAGCTCCGGTATACATCCTTTCCACACTAAAGTTGTTGACGTTTGTAGAACTGATGCGTTAAAGTCCTGCCATTCCCCGCTATAAGTCATATGAAACACTCCCTCAAATTTACTTAAATGGAAGTTAGCTGCGGGAAAAAAATTCCCCACTTTAAGTTATTTCGCTATAAGTCCAAGTATTTTGGAACGTATCTTGGACTTATAGCAAGGATGGCCTGCCTGTACTTCAGTTTTCTGAGGGCTATGATATCTTGGTCAAATTTCAGTTTTGGGTTTAGTACAAAGGTGGCGGTGGTGGCAGTCAGTGATGTACAGGATATCAAACAGCAGAGCAGCTAACAAATAACACAGGGGTCTGCAATCTATGGCTCTTGAGCCAAATATGGCTCAGTATGGAATCAAATACTGATGGCTCTCTTGTCATTCCCAAAATACATGCAACTTCTAAAATTAAAATTCATAATTTAAAAAATGTGTAATTACTCATGTAGCTTGAATGCTTGCATGAATCTGAATTTGACCAGTTATGATGTAAACTTCAAAGAAATGTGCAAAAAGGTGCAGCAGCAAAAGTCCCATTAAATAAAGTCTGTGAGTACAATGATTCATTTATGCTATAATTAATCATCATGTCAATTGTTAGTACTGTATTATTAAGTTGTGTATTTTCAGTCATGCAATGGGCATTCTTATACTGGCTGTTTGTTCACCACTTGTTCTTAATTTTGATGTAGTTTGGTTCTTCGGTTTGAATAGGTTACTGAACCGTGAAATAAGTGATATTAGGCTTATTTGCTATCTAACTGTCATATAATTTACCCATGATCTTTGTGCAAACCTCCCAATGTCATCAAAGGGCATTTAACACCCTATTGTAGGTGCTGAAAGGTGACTTTCCAAGAGATGATATTTAAAACCTATTTTGCTTTAATTATAAAGATCAGCTGGAAGTTGTTTCAAAGCTGTTTGTTTTTTCCCTTCTTGTTGAAGGCATTAGATCTTTAGCCCATTAGATGGTCCATCTATACTGAGAAATACATCTAGTCAATATGTTGGCTTGTGACATTGGAAGCTAAGATAATGATACCTGAGTGATAGTAAGGGAAGGGAGTTTTAAAAGTTGTTTATTTACTTAATACCTATTTAATTCATACTTCTGCCAGATACTTGGGAGATGAGGGTTTTTTTTAAAGGTTCAGGACCCCTTCACCTTCGCTTTAAGACTGAGGACACTTCTGATCATGTTTCTGTCCTGGAGCAATAACAGGGAAGTCAAGGCTGGATGTTTCTAATATAAAAAAGCAGGGAGAAAGGTCTTTCGTTGTTTGTGGTGTGTGGTTGTGTGTGGGGTTTGGGTTTTTTTTTTTTTTTAAGAGAACCCATTTGGGCTTTCCTACTATATCCTTTAGAAAAAGGCACAAGTGCTTTTCTTTTTGCAGGTACTATTCAGTGATTTGAAATTATCTTTTCCATTTGTTTCAGGTAAGCCACGGAGCCGATATGCTGTGAATAGCACTAATGACAACACAGAAGACCAAGATGGAGACTCTAGGTAAGAGAATTTCCCCTCAACCAAAAGATTCAAAATAAAAGAGGAGACTGGGCCATTCTTTCTTGCACACTTGTTGAGTAGGCAAATCCTCTTGTTCTGTATGAAAGGAGATGTGCAAATAAAAACTGAGTTAATCTCAGACACATGCTGGATGCCCCTTCTAAGCAGAGGCGGTGAGGAGTCCTGTGCTACCTTATAGACTAACCGAAGTGTTGGAGCATAAGCTGTTGTGGGCAAAGGAGCCACAGGACTCCTCACCGCCTTTGCAGATTCAGACTAACACGGCTACCCCTTTGATACCTTCTAAGCAGATGCTTCTCATGAGTATCAGGGTGGTGCTGAAGGTGCTGTTTTGGGGCAAGATGCAAATCAGACATTCTAATCCCTTGTGGTCATTAAAGAGCCCATGTCATGCTTTCAAAATGGGAATGTTCATTCTGTGGCCTTAGGCAGATTTTAATTCTACCTACCTGCATCTACAGTTGGGAGTTAGTTGGATGCAGTGTTCTTCCTTACTGCCTTAACATTCTTGGAACTCCTTGCCAGAGGAGGCTGTGAAGGCTGAACTATAACAGAGTTTAAAGAGAAGCTAGATAATTTCATGGAGGTTAGGTCCATAAAAGGCTGATAGCCAGGGGATAGAAATGGTGTCCCTGGCCTCTGTTTGTCAGAGGCTGGAGGTGGATAGCATGAGACAAATCGCTTGATCACTGTCTTCAGTCCACCCCCTCTGGGGCTACTGTCGGCAGACAGGCTACTGGGCTAGATGGACCTTTGGTCTGACCCAGTACGGCCATTCTTATGTTCTGTGTTCTTACTCATGTAGAGTTGTGCACAAATAAACTGGTGTTTTTCCCCAGAGGTAGCTGCAATTCTTTGTTGGCTGAAGAGATGTCTCATAAGGATACTGACATTTATATAATCTTTTTAAAGTGCTTGGGATTCCTGGATGAAAAGTACTCTGGAAGTGCTGTGTGTTCCTATATATTATTCAGTTTAAACATTCTTCTTCCTGCAAAGTCTGCTACATTGTTCTGGTTTGTGCATTTTGCAAAATTTATCACTCTGGGTTGTCACAGCTATTGGCAAATTCAGTAGGTACCCTTAGACTTAGCTAAATTGGGATTCTTTGTGGCATGTTTTTAAAATGTTGCAAAATAATAAAGGGCCAGATTCTGTCACCCTGACTCCTGCTGAGAGAAGTGTTGTTTGAAATCAGTAAGACTAATTACATGAAAGATACTACCTAATGTGAGAGAAGTTGGCAGAATTGGACCACAAAAGGGGAAATTTATGTCCCAATCCTACAAAGATTTAAGGCAGCAGACTCCATGGGAACTAAAAACTTTAAAAAACTTAGTATTTTAAAATTAGTTCTGTGCTAAATCTGCCACAAAGCCAAATTAGTGGAGCTATTCAGCATGTGTTTCTTTGGTTAACTCAGGTTGCTTTGAAGTCACTGTTAAAGTTTGGCCCTAGTATTTTGTAGTCTATATTTGTAAAGCACGGGAATGCTGTGCTGCTTTTGTCATTTCAAATATGTGTCAAAATGCCAGGAAAAAAAGGGAAGCTGTTGGTCCTACAGATAATGATCAGCATGAGATCCAAAACCAGAGCTCAGAGAACTTTGTCATGCTCTTAAAGAACTCAGTTACCAAAGTCTCCTAAATCCCAATATTCATTGCGCTGTGACCTTGTACATTACTGATCATTGTAAGGAAAAACAACATGAATATTCAAACAACTGGAGTTACTGGAATATTGCATTCCGTTCGGGAGTTCACCTCAAGGATGTTGAAAAATTGGAGAATGTCCAGAGAAGAGCCACCAGAATGATGGGAAGTCTGGAAAACATGCCTTTCAGCGAGTTACTTAAGGAACTTAGTGTATGTAGTTGATTGGTCATGGCGTAGAAGGATCTACATATGGAGAAGATTTTGGATAGTAGATGGTTCTCTAATTTACCAGGCAAGATTAAAGTGTTTTTGTGAGTTTATGCATTTGCATTCAAAAGTGCAGAGGTGGCTCCATTTTAAACCTAATAGCTGTGACAGTCCTTTTCTGAAATTACACTTGTCTAATTCTTCTCTTACATAAGTTTTTCTCTAGCTCCCAGGATAATCAGTATTTTTCACTACTTTTCTTCCACATGTTAATGAAAGAAAAGTGATAAGCTCTTGTTTGCAGCTGAAGAACTGATGTAACAGCTAATCTGATGCCTGTCTTCAGAAATAATAGTTGATAGCAACAAGTGACTTCTTCCTTCAGATTACTGCATGTGCTGTTATGTACAACATGTTTTCAAATTGCTTCCTAAAATGTGTTAACTTGAACATTCTTCAAATACGAAGTCATACCAATGCCTTCTGTTTTGCTTTTTTATCTTGAAATAGATGGCTGGACAGCTTCAGTTTTCAGATCTGTATCTTTCAGTAGATTGTGACTCTGAGTCTTCTTTTTTCTTTATGCCATCATCTGGGATCAAGTCATCAAGGAAGATTGCATCATCTTTGTGTCTCTATATGGCAGCACTAAGATCCATCTGCTTAGGTCCCCCATCTTTGATTAAATCCATCCATAACTTCATTGGCTTTCTTCCAGTTCTGTTTGCTACCATGCTGTCTTCACCTGGTCTTCATTCATCCTCTGTATATGTCTGAAACAGGGAAGTCACACTTCCTGGAGTTTTGTCAGCAACATCAGATGTTCACTGCCATCCTAATGCTTTCATTTGAAATCTGTCACATTGTGTAACTCCTTTTATAATGCAAAGACCTCTTATCTTGGACAGCTGTAGGCACTGAACTTGCTTTTCACCACCCATGCTTCTACACCATACAACATTGCCGGGTGCACTATTATTCTATGAAGTTGGGCTTTCAGTCACAGTGGCATATGCTTGTTGCACACGATACTTTTTATGTGGTTTCAGGAAGGGTGTAAAATCTCGTTTAATTGGCTAACTGATTAAACATATTGTTTAATTGGTGAAATGATTAAAGGGGTTGTGGGGGGGGGGGGGGGGGGGAACGGCACTCCAGCCCGGCATCCCGTTCAGAGCAACCCTTGCCTGCAGGGAGCCCAGGCCCACTGTAGACAGAGGATGCTCTGGCAGGCTAGGGCCTCCTGCAGGCAAGGGTTGCTCTGGCGTCCTGGCCGGAGCAACCCCTGTCTGCGGTGAGCCCCGCAACAGAGCTGGAGCAGTCCCCTATACACGCAAGATGGGGAGCTGCTTCAGCCTGTACCTGTTAACCAGTGGGCCTCACCTGTCAAGGGTGAGGCTAATCGATTAAACCTTCACATCCCTAGGTTTCAGCATTTCCCTAGGACTGTCTCATTCAGTCTCACCACTGAGGTACTTGAACTGGTCTATTTGGTTTATTCATATTTCATTAATGTCTATATTCAGTTTCCTTGTGGCATCTGTACTGACCCACATAACCCCAATTTTACTCATGTTCATTTTTGTCCCATGCCTGCTTAGTGGGATATACCAGGTTTACTATTTTCCCTAAATCATCTTTTGAGGATGCCCTTATTGCTATGTCATTGGTATATAGCAGCACCTTTTCCCATTGTGCCACCAATTTTTGAACGGATATTGCAAACAGCTCTGATTGAACAGACACAATAGAATAGACTACTGTTTTTCCTCAGTTAATTCTGTTCTTTTCAAAATATATGCTGTACGTTTAATTTAAGTGAGAAACCAGTGTGATACCTTTAATTGCACACCAGTAAACATAACTTAGTTATAAGCAAGCCCTGGGTGGGAGGAAAAATCAAATAAAAAAATCAAATACAACTTAATTGGCACAAGACAAGTTGCTAATAGTTTTATAGATCTGTACATAATGCAATTACTCCTAAAGTGGAAAGAAGATAATATTCATTAGGCTTTAGTAGTAGCAGTCCCCGATATTAGAATTAGTTTTTAGTGAGAGATTTGGCAAAGCTATGAAATAATTACAAGGAGTCTGGTGGCACTTTAAAGGCTATCAAATTTATTAGAGTATTTATTTGTGTTTGTGGTCCCTGATTAGAATAACTTGCTTTTGAAGATTAGCTTTTCTTCTTATTGATGGTATTACTGCAGGGATCGTTAGTGTGGTTTGGGTGTCTGAACTCTGCATTTCCATAGCTTAATGTAATTGGATTTTTAAAAAATAATTTTAACTTGAAATTCCTGGGTTTATAATACTTTTCTGAAATATATCATTCTTGTAATCTTTTTTGCCTACTGTTATTGGCCTATACTCTTCACCTGAACTCCATGGAAGAGGAAATGGTCATGCTTTGGAGGATAGGATCATAATTCAAAATGATCTGGACAAACTAGAGAAACGGTCTGAGGTAAATAAGCTGAAGTTTAATGAGGACAAATGCAAAGTACTCTACTTAGGAAGGAACAATCAGTTTCACACATACAGAATGGGAAGTGATTGTCTAGGAAGGAGTACTGTCTGGGGGTCATAATGGACCACAAGCTAAGTATGAGTCAACAGTGTGACACGGTTGCAAAAAAATAAAGCAAACATGATTCTGGGATGTATTAACAGGAGTGTTGTGAGCAAGACACGAGAAGACCTTCTGCTCTATTCTGCACTGATTAGGCCTCAATTGGAGTATTGTGTCCAGTTCTGGGCTTTTCAAGAAAGATGTGGAGAAATTGGAGAAGGCCCAAAGTAGGGATGTAAGCAACTAGTTGACTACCTAATAAGCCTAGGCTTATTGGGTAGTTGAGTCACTACTCGATTAGTTGCTTTTCCCCCCTTGCTACCTCGGATAAAGAGGCACCACATGGGGGGAGCAGGAGCTGGTGCTGGGGGGAGCCAGCGTAAAATCCAGTTCCCTCCTAGCCCTGGCTCCACGTGAAGTAGCAGGGAAAATGGCACTAGCAGGGACTGAAGTAGTCCCCACTCGCGTGGGTTCCCCGCTGTGCCTCTCCCTTTGAAATGTACAAGAGTCACTGGCAGCTCTTGTACATTTCAAAGGCAGAGGCACAGTGGGATAGTGAGTGCCCCCCTTATCGACTAATCAAGTAGTTGATGGAAATTCTATGGACAATTTGATTAGCTGATTAATCGAAATTTAACATCCCTAGTCCAGAGAAGAAGAGCAACAAAAATGATTAAAGGCCTAGAAGCCATGAGTTATAAGGGAAGATTGGCCCCAGGCTCCATGTAGCGCTGCTTCTTTGAAGTACCCCCTTCTTCACTGCTCCCTTTGCTGCCTCTTTCTGATAGAAGCAGCAAAATGGGGATCAGGGGTGTGACTAGTCAACAAGCTTGTTGACTATGTAATAAGCATTTTCTTATCAGATAGTTGACTAGTCTTTCACATCCCTACTTGGGAGATTGTGGAATCTCCATCACTGGTGATATTTAAAAGCAGGTTCGATAGACATCTATCAGGGATCATCTAGACAGTGCTTGGTCCTGCCATGAGGGCAGGGGTCTGCATTTGGAGGGACCTCAAGAGATCATTCAGTTCTAGTATTCTATGACTCCATTTTATATAGCTTTGTTTTGTTTCACCCCCTTTTCGGAAGCAACTGGAATAACAAAAACACTTGTACTAAAAATGTTCATGCATCTGATGAGGTGGGTTCCAGCCCACAAAAGCTTATGTCTAAATAAATGTGATAGCCTTTAAGGTAAGCATGTAAGAGTATAGCTGTTTTAACGGACAACTGACAGGCATGAGTTTACTGGTTACCCCAAATGGTTACACATGGCTTCCAGCCCATCTCACGGGGTGGCAGGTGGGAGTCGGTACATGCGGGTATCAGGCTTCAAAGCTGACTACTGGCACGCACCAGTTACTGGAGAGCCGACTGCCACCCTGCGCTGCTTGCCTCTGTGTCAGAGGTGCCAGGCAGGAGCCAATGCACACCCCATATAACTGCTTAAATTTTGTGCATTAATTGATCTGCATAGACTCTTTGGGTACATACTAAAATTTCCCTAATGTGCTTTAACATATAGGTTGAAGCAATACTATGTTGTACTAAGGTACAAACACACTACATGTGAAATCAGGTGTTCAGCTATAGAGATACAAAGCTGAAACTAACATGTAAGTCATTTTTAGATTTATAAAAAAATTAGAGTAGATCCTATTTATACAAGTACTTTGGGATGTCCTCCCTGCATCTTGTTACAGTATAATTTTGGGGCAACTACATAAAATGTGAATGGTTTTGAAATGAATAAAAGCTGGAAAACAGGAACTCTGTTTATCCCATCTGGCATAAACCAGTGTAAGCACTTTTATATACACTATAACTGTATCTGCACTAGGAGAATTTAACCATACCATTATAGGCATAATAGAATTCTGGGCACCGGACTGGGAGTCAGGAATTCTCTGTTCCCAGGCTGATTCAGCTGGGACAACCATGTTAACTCCAGGCTTTTGCACAAATTGATTCTTAAACCAATGTACTGTTAAGCAACTACAGCAGCGTGTTTCTTCCAGAGGGCATTCTGCAGCAGTCTGCTGAGCTGAGGAGTCTGATCTAGATAAGGCAATGCTAGTTTTGTAGCACCAGTAAAACAGCTCTTTCTCTCTCAGCTCTTCTTACTCTTTCACCCTCTACTACATGGAGCACAGTCCTCTTGCCTTATACCTGCTGCTTCAGTCTTTGGTTCAGTTGTGGGAGCTATAAAAACCCATGAGACACAATCTCACTATATCAAAGGTTTTTCTGTTGTTGGTCTCATGTATGTATCTTTTGCTAATACAACTATTTTAATAGCTCAGACTCGATAAAGCAGGATGTTGCTGAAGAGTGTACTAGGGGATTATGCTATAACAGGGTGTTCTGGTGAAGCAGTGTGGCAGGTCCTCATCTCCTGATTGTAGGAATGAACTCATCTTCACAAGTGGATGTCTTTCCCTTTTCAACTTCCTGACAGGCACCTGTTCCCTTCAGATAGCCTCTCTGTATATACCTCCTCTCTCTGTCCTTTTGCCAAGCATCTACCTGGTACCCCTTTCATCAGTAAAGCACCTGACTTTCTATCCAATTTTTTAGAAACCCATCCCATGATTCCAATTCTCCCTCCATTTGTGACACTACTTTTTCCATTTGTAGAGTGCCGGTGGTTTACTTTGCTGGAAAGTAGCCAGCAGGAGGCTATTATCTTTCCAATAGACTCAGTCTTGACATTTTGATTTTCAGATATTTCGGCTTTTAACATGTATGGTATCAGGCAGCTGGCCAAACTTTCAATTTCATTATCCCACCTCTGGAAGCATGTCCTTTATTGTTGTTCTTGAGACAAACATTTCTGTATGCTCTGTCCACTGGTATCTGGAAGCCAGTGCAAGAGCATCTGCTGCCATAGTGTAGGAAGAGCGGTAATCAAGAGCTAAGTCAGTAAGGTGCCTCCTCGGTTCTCTGCATCCCTATCTTACAGAGGTCTTCACGTCATTTGCCACAAAATCTTTTTCAGCGTACTCATCTTAAAGCTTAGCTTGCTGACTGGTCATGGATATGAAATAAGCTGGGGATGGAACTTGCCTTGCCAGAGCTGTGAATCTGGACCATCTCATAGGAGGAGGTGTGCTTATTCAGGAAGAGCAGCAGTTCCATGTGCAAACCATCCAAAGAACCACAAATGTGCATAAAATAAATAACTTCAGCATCATTTCTCTGACTCCTGAGCTATGTTGCCAGTACCTTGCAAGTTGACAGCGAGGAGACTTTGTGCCACATGGTGCTGTGTGTAACTTTAAACAACACAGATGGTTTCTTGTGAACACCAGTACCAATCTGCTTTGGGAAATGAAGTTAAGGAATCGGCTCCTCTAAAATAATTGTTAATTTTTCTGCAAATTCTAGGTAAGCATATGTTAGGTAAGCATTAATTATATACACACCAGCAATGCCTTTACCATTGGGTAGAGTTAACTACAAGCAAGAGTAATCGCTACTGTACAGCAGTTTAACCCTGAATAGTCCATCTTCATTTTTAATAGTCACTTATGTATCTTGTATTACTTTGCTTGGTTTATTCTTTTGTTGTGTTTTTTGTTTTGTTTTTGTTTTGTGTTTATGCCCATGTTCCCATTTCAGAGAACAATATCCTCTAACTGATGAGCAATTGGTTTCAGGGTAAGACCAAACATTCTAAACAATCACCTCTGTCTAGAATGGCTTTCTTTCCTCACCAACCTTTAATTGTGCTTTGTTTCTGATTTCCATTTTATAATGAACACTGAGTTAATTTGAACTATATATTAAATTACAATGTCCATAGGAAATGTATTGCCAAGTTTTCTTGCTAGGTGATTCGAAAGGTCATACACTGCAGGAAGCACAAAAATGTTAGTATCCAATAAGTGGGCTCATATTGCCCTTTCTGTTGGGTTATAGAAAAGTAGGCAATCCCACAAGAATCCATGCCTGAGTCAATGGAGGTGCTGAAAAGCCCTCAGAAAGCTCAATGGAATTGGTCTGGGGTCATGTATCACCAAACACATATTTCATCTTAGTATTTAATTGCCAAGCACTAAATCAGTTTCCTTCTAACTAGTAATTGATCACTTTAGCGGACAGCAGCAAGTAGTCAGAGCAGGAGCGATGCACAGTAGCTTTGCCCTGTTTTAGCTGTGCAGGAGAGATGAAACTGCTCTCAAGCTGCATCTGTATTGTATGTAGTTGTCTTCTCCCTAGGCCAAATAATATATTGTTAGTTTTTCGCTGCTTTCTTCCTACTCCTTCAAACTCCTGGCACAAATTCCACCTGTCAGTCATGGCCTAGAATCTCTTCTTGGGCAAAGATGGCTGTGTCTATTTGAGGATGTCCTCTTCCTCCTCTCTTCCTCCCTCCCCCAAAATGAAAATAAACATAAAACTATTGTTGAGCCAGTTGTAGCAGTTCCACTGGTGATAGCAATAGTGGCAGTAAGCCATTGCTTTGCTTCCAATGTTAACTGCTCTATTGTCTGCTGATAATACCGCTGATGGAGTAGTAGTGGTGAGAGATTTCTGGTTTAAAAAAATCCCAAATGCTAATAGAAACTAGGGATGTTAAAATGTGTTTAATCAAGTAAACGTGTAACTGCTGAAATTCAGTGCTTACATGCGAGGTTGAGGTGGGGGAGCAGGACACACTAAATTGAATGTTGAGAGTGCCCCATGTGAGAAATAGGGGGAGTTGCATTTCTCTCATCAACCTTCCACTATGGGGACAAAGTCAAATTTTGAATGAAGGTTCGTTGACTCCAGTTAAGCAATTAACATAGCTGGAGTTGCCTATCTTGGTTTGAATTTACCCCCTAGTGTAGACATGGCTTCAGGTAGACTATTACAAATCATTGAGGGCTTTATAGTTGAAACCAAACCCTTGACCTCTACCTTGAAGCCTACCAGAAACCAGTGCCAATTACAGTGTATTCAGGACCATCTTCACCTTCTGAATGGCCTGACTGTGCAGCCCCATGTTGAGTGTGTTTCAGTAGCCTAATCTTAAAGTTACAAAAGCCAGCATAATTAGTCTAGGTCCCACAGTCAACGCCCACTTATCAGCACCTAGCCCTTTCTACTCTCCAGTTTGTCAGCCGTTGTGTCCCAGCCCGCTTTAAGATTTCCCCCCATTCCACTGAGAGCCACCTAATTAACACAAACTAGTGATGCAGGGGATTTTTCACAAACGGCCACTTGAAGTTTTGTTTTGTTTTTTTAGCAGCAACTGTTTTCAGGGAAGCTTGTTCTAGCCAGTTCAAAGCAGGGGTAGGGAATCTAAGGCCCAGGGGCCGGATGTGGCTCCCAGCTTGCCTGGATCTGGCTCCTGAGGCTCAGGGCTCCTTCCCAGTATTGGGGAGCATGTGCTGGCACTTCAGCCCCCTGCTACTTCACCATGGGGCTGGAGCACACAAAATATACTAGCCTGGGGGCCCCGGCTCTAGTGAGAGAGGGGAATGTGGGGAGTGGCCCCCAACCCAAAAAAGGTTCCCCATGCCTGGTTTATAGAAACTACAATTTTTTCCTTTCTGAATTCATATGTGTAGTTGAACATAGATATGCTGTTCATGAAATGATGATTCAGTTGGCTTTGAGGCTCTGGGATTAGTTCATCTCCCCTTATGCCTAGGGCCCTACCAAATTCACAGCCATAAAAAAGCATGTCACAGACAGTGAAAACTGATCTCTTGTGTGCTCTTACCCTATAGTATATAGATTTTTATAGGGGAGACCAGCATTTTTCAAATGGGCCAAAAGGGAGTTTCAGGGGGTCACAAGGATATTCTAAGGGGGTTGAGCTAGTGCCACCCTCACTTCTCCTTTCAGAGCTGGGTGGCTGGAGAGCAACAGCTGTTGGCCAGGTATCCAGCATGATGGCAATATCTTGCTAACAACAGCGCAGAGATAAGGATGCCAGTACCATACCATAACACGCTTTCTCATGTGCTGCTGCCTTCAGACCTGGATGGCTGGAGAGTGGCGGCTGCTGACTGAGAGCACAGCTCTGAAGGCAGCAGTGCCAAAATAAGGGTGGCAAAACCATATCGTGCCATCCTTACTCCTGTGTTGCTGCTGCTGATGGTTCTACCTTCAGAGCTGTACTCCTGGCTAGCATTCACCACTCTCCAGGTGCTCAGCTTTAAAAGTAGTGCTGCTGCCAGCAGTAGCACAGAAGTAAGGGTAGGTGTCCCATTATCCCTCTCTACAATAACCTCATGTCTGTATGTCAACTCTTTTTCGCATTAGGACCCCTACAGTTACAACATCGTGACATTTCAGATTTCAATAGCTGAAATACTGTTTTTAAAATCCTATGACCATGAAATTGACTAAAATGGACTGTGAATTTGGTAGGTCTCTACTTATGTCCTTATCCCAGCTTCATTCCATGGAAACTGTCTCCTATAGGCTTCAGTACTGCTCTCTTATGAGCAGTTATGGAGTTTGAAAATGCAGTGCACACATACTCCCTCCAAAAGTGTGAGGGCCATCATGACCCTAGCATACCTGATATTTAATAGCTCAGGGGTATCCTCAGATCTCATAGCCTCTATGGCAGCTGCCAAAGCCATTGGGTCAGCGTAGACCTTCAATAGAACCAGGAATATTCTCTGTATTCATAAAGGAAATGGCCAGAATTCTAAATGAAAGGAAATACAGCTGCCTGTGCAGGGTTAATATTTTTCTCTTAATTCCTTTGATAGCTCATCCGAGCTAGACCAGAAATCTTTCTTAAATGAGTAGCTTTCTTGAGCAGTAAGGGCTCATTTGCTGAGGAGAGATAAAAGAAGTGCAGTGCACACCCATAGTCCGCCCTTTTCTTTAGGTGATACAGTGTTATCTGGAATACTTGCATTGGGAAGGGGGATGGGGGAATGTGCATGCACACACAGTAGCAGCTGTAAGTACAGGAATTTAAATATCTCAGTTGATTTTGTTAAACTCTCACCAGAGTGTTAGCTTAAATGTCTTCCCTTTGGTTGCAGCTTGGCTGCTTTGAAGAGGGCAGTTGAGGAAAGACAATGCAGTAATAAAACAAAAGTTTATACAATCCCTAAATGGGGGGAAAAAGATTCATATGGTTACAAAATGAAATCCATTGTACTTTGTTCTGAGCTCCTCAGACAATGTAATAATGGATGTGATAAAAAACCCTAATTAGATTAGAATGATATAAAGTCACCTACAGCCCTGTCAGTAGAGTTGCAGATAAGTTCCTTCTAATAGCTTTTTATGATGGGGATTTGCAGACTTTTGAGCATCATATCTTTACAGTGGGATTCTCTTGTGGACGCTTGCCCACATGTTCATGGATCACATTCTTGCCCACTCATAGTACCATTACGTTCCTGGGTCAACATAGGAAAGAATGTATTGTATTGTTACTTCTTTGAATGTCACTGAGTAGTTGGGGATAAGGGGAGACAGTATTAAGTGACCAGTCATCTGTGTGGCAGGCCCCTACTGGTCTGACCCCCGTGTATATCTCATGGCAATACATTTGAATCTGACCACTGTGTTTAGAAGAGATGGAATAGGTAGTGGATTTTTTTTATTATAATCCAATGAACCAGACACCCACCCACACATTTGGGAAGTTAAAGATCATTGTTCATTTGAGTGAAGGTTATTTTGATACCTACCTGCTTAGTCAGTTCATTAACCTGCAGCTAAATCCAGGCAATGGCTAACTTGAGCGGGTTTTATATTTTTGCAAGCAAATGGCATCTAATCTTTCTCAAAGCATGTCATTAAATAAGCATGAATCTTCATTCTTTGCCTTGGATGCTTTTCATTTTATCATTCTGGTGATCTGAGAGATGTAATTGTATGGAATTATTAATTTTCATAATTGAATGCATTGAAGGTGTTCCGGTTTAAATATGCAATTTAAAGCACTCTTAAAGTTCCCACAAATAAAATAAATCTATTTCAGTTTGGGGAATATTTTTAGGGTGTGCTTTTTGGTAACTATAGTAACTTGTTTCCACTTTTGGAGGTTTTCAGATGTCATCCTGGCAACAATTTTGGCTACCAAATCAGATATGTGTGGCAAAAAATTTGAGCTGAAGATTGATAATGTCCGTTTTGTTGGCCATCCTACCTTGCTGCAGCATGCCCTCGGGCAGGTATGGTAAGAGAGCAGCTGGGGCACTGGGAAACATTCTTCTCCTGAGAAATACTATGGACACACGATTTTATGAGATTTGGAATTCAAAATGTACAGCTTTGCTTTGAAACTCTGTTTTAAGCCTGTGGTTTTGGAAGCTTTTGCCTTTGCTTATTTTCTGATATTAATGCCAAATGGATTGTGTCTACACGGGGAATATTTCACAAAAATACTTCCTACTGGCTCAATACTGGTTCAGTTGCACCTGAACTTAATATTAAATAGAAACCCTAATTCAGATAGGGCTGCAGTGGACCACATCTGTGTTTATCGCTGTTCTTGTTAAATTGGATTTTTGGCAGGTTTAACTAAACAATGATAAAAATGGTAAACATTCTAGAAGCCACCTGAGCCTTGTCAATACTATTGCTCCTAACAGTGCTAAGGCTGTTTTTTCAGGATATGGTTTAGAACATTTGTTTTTACAGGTCTCTAACTTGACCACCCTCCCACATACGATTCTATTCAGAAAAACAGAAAACTAAGATATTCTTTATGTAACTAGAACCAGAGCAACTAGAATTTGGGCAGCATTCCACCACAATTAGGCAATTGCAGATCTGGTAGCTTTTCAATTTAATTTTCAGACATTACACTTACAAACACTTTGAGCAACTGAAAACTTAATAAATGGGCTCTTTAGGATCAGGCATGGAAAATGCACAGATGTAATTACACAACATAGTGTTATGCCATTCATTGTAATACATGACAGTGTCACCACTGACTATTCATCCAAGGATTATCTGAGTAAAACTGCCACCAGTATGAGCAGTTACAGCTTACAATTTTTAACGGAATGGATAGGAAAGGTTAAAAGGGATTCTGGAAAAAATAAATGCAAACTATACCTGGATTTTCCTGTCTACCTTTTACTACATCACAGTTTGCTCTTACTCCTCAAAGCTCGAGTCATGAGGCCTTGTCTGCTTTAAGGAACTTTGTTTAAAACCTGTCACTGCTACAAATACAGGTTCAACTCTACCGCCAATGGCAATGTTGAAAACCTTAGCACACATGGGATGCTGGTGTTCTAAAGACAGTGGGTAATTTTTTTAAAAAGCACCTACATGCTTTTAGATCCTAAATTCCATTTTCAAAAGTGATGTCAGCATTTAGGAACATACAGTCTCATTGACTTGTAAGTTTCTATCGCTATCAGTGATAGGTAGGTGCCTGAGGCTGACATCACTTTTGAAAATGGAAATTAGGCTCCCAAGTCACTTATGCACTTTTAAAAGGTTTACCCCCATGGTATCTCACTTTACTCAAGGCAGATCTTCAATGTGGTGTTTAAACCAACACCAGTAGCCACAGACTGCCTGCATGTCTTATACTAGTTCCCCCACCATTACTAATGCTGGTACTGTAAAGATTAGTGGCAGTAGGAAACTTTTGAAAGTCACATTAATCTAGTAGATCTAATGTAAGCGAGGCCAAAATGAGACAGACACTGAGAAATGGACAGACAATTGCTGATCACAGAAATTTCCAGAGCCCAATTCTCTTTTACACACTTAGTGAAATCATAACATGGAACACGAAAAGCTCAAATCCTTCCAAAGATTTGTGCAGAAGCACTTTCCATGGCTCATGTGACTGAACTATTCCATTTCAGTAGGCAGCACTTACCAATTAAGGTCACAACTCAGAAGTGACAATATGGCCTTGCAGACCCTGTGACATTTTACCACCCATCCCCCCAAAAAATCTGTTACTAAATTGTGAGACCTGATCCAAGTATTGTCAGTGATGGCACTGCCTTAGACTATAATAGGAATGAGGCTTGATATCAAAACTGCAGGGCAAAGTGGCCCCTTCCTCCGGTTAACTTGAATCTCATTTGAACCTTTAGAAAACAAATAATCTCTATCCTTATTGTTTTATCTATTTTTTTAAAGAATTCTGATAAATTGTCTCATTTGTTTCCCTGAACTGTGTGTTACATGGGTCTCAAAGCCCATGGGCTTTTCACACTTGTGAAGATTAGGGATAAGCATTATGGAGCTCTCGGGGAGTTCAGACATGTCATTTGAACTCTTACTCCATCTTGTGGAGACGTTTGGTCAGTGGAATAATCAAAAATGTAAATTGTTCCTAATGAAGGAATTCCACCTGTTTTGTCTTGCTTGGTTTTATTTTTTTTCAAACATCTATATTTTTTTAAATTAAATCTCTAAAGTCCTTTGTTGTGATGAGAAGTGGTTTTGGGGAAGAGGCTTCCAAAATGCCTTATGTAGGAGAAAATCTACTATTTTAGAACTGTATTTGAACACTATGTAGAACTATAATGAGTCCCTTTTGAAGGAATAAATAGCTATTGGTGAAATGCAACAAGAGTTAACCTAATAAGACTGGATCTGTTAAATGAAGACCATGTCCAAGTACAGCTGAATTATCTTAAATTCTCAGGAATCCAGCTTTGTAGTAATTGCATCTGTGCTACTTTAAAACTGTCTTAAAGGTACTGCCTTTATATATAATGTGTGTATTTTGCAGGTATCCAAAACTGATCCATCACCAAAGAGAGAGATGCCCACCATGATTCTCTTTAATGTTGTATTTGCCTTAAGGGTAAGGACTGTTTTTACCCTGGAATAGATTCTGTATTATTTTATAAGGACTATTAGTTCAAATGACAGTAACATTTCAGTAGCACATGTTTTCTGTCTTCTTTCACTATAAACCAGAGTTTCTTAATTTGAAATATGTAAAAACAGTACTAAACATGACACTGAAGATGTATAGTTAGTGATCATAGAAGTCATAAGATGAAGAGTTCTGTCACCTTTTTCAGCCTCTCTCATATGGGTCAGGGAATGGTTTCAAATAGGCCATTTATGGAACTTTATCTAGTCTCGTTTTAAATACACCAAGTAATTGGGACGTATTTGTTCCTTGGAGATGTGATTTCATAGGTGAATGCATTTTCATTGATGGGAAACTCTTTTTTCCTCATAGACCAAATGTTGATTGCATCATTACTCTGAGTTATTTCATGTGTTCCAGCGAGTACAATCCCTCTTCCCTACACCGATCCACTTCAGTTGTCAATGTACTTAGGCTTTTAATAGTCACTACAGCCACTGATTATTTTATGGGTCTTCACCTCCAGTCTTTTCTTTTGCAGATAAATGTAAAAGTTGAGGTTCTGCTTCATAGTTGAGATCAGTAGTGCTGCATACTCTGTATGTTTAATGGTATACATTGATAATAGGCAGGAATGTTCAAGTATCTCTTTAACAAGAATAGAAAAGTCTGTAGGTGCAGCAAGGCCAATGCAATATTGCTGTAAAAACCTCAATTTTTACATATCCTGACTTTTAAGATGCTGTAAAATTGTAATCTTAAATTGTTTGCCTATTGATATACAGATGAGAGAGACGTTTCCTGCCTCAAATGAGTCCTTGTATTCTTTACAAGACTATTCATAGATCCCAGTGCTAGAGGCACAGGTATGTTGCTTCCAAGCACAGTGTTACTGTCTCTAAAATGTGGAGTTATTAATGCATTTGCTGTTAATTCATAGGCATTTCTGTAGTCCTCATTACCATGGTGTCAGAGTGCTTTATGGCATTAAAGATGCGTCACGTACGTGCTCACTTAATGAGCCACGCTGGTTTCTTTATGCTGGCAGCAAATGTGTACACTGGAGTTCCACTTGTTAGGAGGACAATAAAGGGTTGGATGTTATTTTGAATCTAGAGGGTAGTGATCTTAATGGGTGCATAGTGGCTTAAACTGTGCTTGTGTGTGTGAAGTTCTCCGCACGCTTGGTATGCTTGGAAATTTGAATATACATGAGAAATTGGTGCTCTCTCAATAAAAAGCATACTTTGTCAGAGAGTTGAGGGAATAAAGGAGGCCTGACCAGGCCAGAAGTGTGCTAACCTTCAGTTCAGGGTCTAGGGGTATCTATAGAATATGAATGAACAGCCTGCATGTGTAAGTAGACGAGCTTTCCAGAAGTGTGTGTTCACATTTAACAGTATCCCTCCTTGGCACTCTGGATGCAATTGTCAAACATCCTTAATGAATTTCCAGCTGACTTTTCTCAAACACCTGTGAATATACTCTTTATCAAGCATCTGAAAGGTCAGATTTCAAAACTCAGCATTTTTGAATAATCAAGTCTTTTTTTATGCTTAGCAGGCAGTCTGTTTATAATAAATAATCAGCAGGAAGTGTAGCTGTTATATTTTGCAGTGAAAATTTCCCCCCATGCACACACAAATCAAAAAGCAGCTGAAGAGGCTGTCTTCAGACTAGAAGCCATAAACAGGCACAATTCAAGTATGGACAATTTCAGCGCAAGAGGCTAACTTTTCAAAATTTAGGAGTGAAAATTGAAATATGAAAACAGTTTGTCCATCTTAAGTATAGCATGTACTGAGCAATTCAAATTCTGAAGTAAAAGCAAAGTAACATTTCCTGGGCTCTGGCACAGTGACTAATTAGCAAATACACTCAGAAGTTAAGGGATAATTAATGCATATATCACAAGAATCAAAGTACCAAGTTTAGGCTATATTTTTAGATGAGAAGGGACTTGGGAGTCTCTTTCTGTCCATAACACAGCTTTCTGGAATGAGTCGGGTTGTGTGTCTTTTGCATCAAGAGGTTCGTGGTTCATCTGTATCTGGCCTTCTACTGGAGGTGGTGTTTGGTTTGCTGGCCAAACCGTGTTCTTGCTACCCTTGTCACATTCAGGAGAAATTCCGGGTATGTGGGAGAAGAGCCACAGATTTCTACAGTGAAATTACTAGCTCTCTTATAAACCTTTCTGTAGTGACATTTCAGAAGAGCGTTCTTTGTCGCCCTAAGTCATACTGAAGTGTTTTTGAGAGAGTCCCTGATGGACATATTTAGGAGTATTACTTTGAATTTGATAACATTTTAAATGTGGGATCTTTTTCTATTAGTGTGAGCCAGGAGAAAGAAGGCATCGGGCAGAGGTTGAGTCTTAAGTTCAGAGTGGCAGATACTGTGTAACGTTATCAGGAGCGACTCATTACAGGTCAATAGCCTAAGTCACAAAACCATTTTTCTCTCTTCTGGTCAAGCCTGCTGTATTTTACTGTGTCACATAGTGAGGCTCATATTTAGCCCATGCATTCTGGGAATGGGTTTGCTCTGAAACACTCATTTTGATTCTAACTTTGTAGTACAATTGTTATAGTCTTTAGAGAAGCTTAATTCAGCCAGTCTCATTGCATAAAAGCTGCCATGTGTGAAACTAATATTTGATTTCCCAGCTCTGGCTTTCCCTTCCCTGAATATGAGCTAAGAAGACTTATATGAAGGATTAAGGGAGTTATACTCTAGGGCTGTGTCTAGACTGGCCCCCTTTGCCGGAAAAGTCATGCA
>JANRFK010001605.1:33501321-33547526 GCA_030068395.1 Apalone spinifera | reverse complement strand
CCTCCTTTGCATGACTTTTCCGGCAAAGGGGGCCAGTCTAGACACAGCCAAGAAAACTAGGCCTTTTGTAAAGCAATTCGTTGTGATACAGCCTCTGTTTGGGACTCTTGAATTCCAGAAATGGAAAAGAGCCTTTTAACCCCCTACCTTCCCCAGCTGATAGAGCACTGTCAGTGAAACACAGATTTTTCAGTTACATTAATATGTTTTTTGCTGTTGCCTTTTTTTGTCCTGACTAAGTTCTCTCTAATGAAGACAACAGAGGTTTCTGCTTTCTCTCTTCAGAGAGTTAAGATGGAGATAGAATGGTCCCAGAATTGAATTAAGAACATCTAAAATATATAAACATCATTCTGCAGCTGGCTATGTTGAAAACATTGCTCATTTATTCACATGTTGCCATCTTGGTGATTTTTGCAGAGAAGCCATTGACTTTGGGGTAGTTTGAATTTCTATAGAATCTAATTTCTAATGGCCTTGTTATAGTGAATAAAAGCAGAAACTCTGGCTTTGAAATACGGCTGTAGTTTATTTTGCCATTTAAAAAAACCAACATTCCCTTCATAGAGAACTGAGACTGGAACACACAGCGTGTAAAGCAAGTAGAATTTGTCTAACATAGGGTTACTGCTGCAGACAACTTCACCAAATTGTGGGTGGAGGTATTTTAAGATAAAGGTGAGAGTCTATCTGCTGCAGACAGACAACAGGCTAAGACCCAAATGTTATAATCAGTAGTGATCCTGCTTGTGCTAAATTTCAGCCCTACGAATGTAATATGACTCAGCAAAAATGTTAGCCTGTAAAAATGTCGATTCATGGTTTTCTAGTTTAGATGCCAAGTTATCTGCTCCCTGACCCTTAAATTCCTTTAAATGTCTTAACAAACGTACAGCAGCTGCTTACTGCACCCTTCCTGGCTTAGAAACAGCAAGCCCCACCTTATCAGCTGTCTGTGACAGATAGGCTTTCCAGCCCCTCACATACAAATTAAATGTTTTAAATAATTAATATTTTTGAGATGTATGGAAACACAAATCCAATTCCATTTTCTCTGGGATTAAAAATATGATCGTGCCTTGTTAGTTCTTCAGTGATTAGTATAAAAGGTTGAAAATGCCAAAAGCCCATTCATATGCAAGATCTGAATGTTGGGACGTGTTTTCACTGTATAGTTCTGCTCTGGAGCCAGGTCTTTGCATGATTTTTAGTCCCTATTTCTGTGGGTTACCAGGCTTTGATTCAGGTGAAGAGAATTAAAATAATGGTGGCTGTGACACTTCTTGTCTGAGTAAGAAGCTGCCTAAAGTTACACTAAAATTAATAAAACAAACACTACTGCAACAATGTGGAAAGGACAGGCTTGTTGGAAAAGCTGTCATCCTTTATATTTCCAGTACTTTTGTATTGGAATATATTGATATTAATTTTTCAGTCATCTGAAATTTCCTTCTGATCAGTTTATCTCTGGAGATCCCCCCCTCATTGTTTTCATGACTGTTTCTAGGCCTTAGTCATGTGTGATGGACTTGCTGTAGTTCTGGATCTCTGTCCTTCTGTCTTATGACTATGTGTGAGAAATCTCATTTCTCTTGACAATCACCAGGGAAGTTGATCTGCAGCCTAACTAGTAAAGATAATTCATTATCTTTAATGTAAATTATTAAAAATAATTTGTCCAGCAGTGCTGCGCTCTTCAGCTTAATTTCATGTAGTTGGCAGCTATTGAATTATTGACCAGGTCTATTCCTTATTGCCTGTAGGCCAATGCAGATCCATCGGTGATAAACTGTTTACATAATCTCTCTCGTCGAATTGCCATAGTTCTACAGCATGAGGAGCGTCGTTGCCAGTACCTGACCAGAGAGGCCAAGCTGATCTTAGCCATTCAGGATGAAGTATCTGCCATGTCGGAAAGTGAGTTCTGAGCTCAGGCTCATGGGGAGCTTATCTTAATGTAAGATACTCATTAAATTGGTCAATAATTGACTAATTCACTTAAATGCAGATTGCCATGGTCCAAGAGTATTAGTATTTTATGTTATTTATAATGACAGTGAGGCAGTAGCAGGAATCAAGAAAACTGGGTTACAAAGTGACTTAGTGAGCAAACCTTTTATGTTTAGAGCCTTGTATTCCCAGCCTGCTTGGGGATCATGTGTAAGATCAGAATCTTATGTTATACATGTGCAAAAGTGGACTAAAAGCCACCTCTTCCATGTTCTGCTGGAGAGAAATTACCTAGAATGTAATTGCCAGATTATGGTGCATTTAAGCAAATGAGAAAAAAAAGAATGAGACTTGTTCATTTTGGAATGGAGTTGTTTAAAAGGGAATACTGCCACAGTGTAAAATGTTCTTCTCTATAAGCTTACATAATTAATTACAATAGAGTCCCATTGTTAAAGCTATGTGGAGAGTGGTGGTATGCTTGAAATCAGCTATGATATTGTGTGCCAGTTAGTAACCCTGAGAACCCCTGCTCCTAAGGTGTGGGAGTTTGTGCCCAGATATGTTTTCCCACAAAGTAGGGGTTGTACAGGAAAACCCACGGAGACTTTGCTATAATCGATTTCCTGATTTTCACTATGATTGTCAGACAAGGTAGGAGAGGTAATATCTTTAATTACTTCTGTTGGTTAGATGCAAGCTTTTGAGCTTATATAGAGCTCTTTAAAGGTATTGTCTCGCTAATATCCTGGGACACACATGGCTACAACAATGCTGTGTATGATTCAGTTGAACAAACAGGCCTTCTCTGCTTTTCCCTTCTCCTTGTAACCCCTGAGATGACCCCTCTCATGTTCTTAAAACACTGATTCCTGCTAAAGACTTCAAGGTGTATGCAATCTTTCAAAGTACTCTGTTACTGCAGAACTTCTTTTGCTTGTCATTTTATTTTGTTCATTTTTTTAAGAAAACAAAACAAAATCTTTTTGTGTGTGTATTAAAGGAAAATATTTCCTTGCAGAGCTGAGAAGAGGTTTGTCACTCTTTTCTGGGTGGGTTTATTATTATACATTCAGCATACAATGTCACTGAAAATGCTGATGCTGATAGACCAATCATAATGCAGCAAGATCTCAGCATTGGAACATGTTTGCACTATGTGGCTTTGACTACGGTCAGAGTTTGCTCATGATCCTTTGTCAGGATTCCTATGCATAAAATCTTGCAGTGGTTGCATGAACTGCAGCTGAAGTAAACCATCTCGTAGTTGACAAAGCTTACCAGTCTGTCAGAGCCCATCTTTGGTGTTTGCAAAGGATATTTACATTTTAGTGTGGTATTTTTAAAACACAGAACAATTTATTCTTCTGCAGTTTGCAGAAGAATAAAGTACTCCCCAGATACAGCTCTTCTGGTGTCCCTGAAATCTTGGTGTAATTCGGTTTCCTCCCCCTCCCCCTCCCCCTCGTGCTTTTGGGTATAAACAAAGGGCACTCTGTGAATGGGTCCAGTTTGAACTTGGTTCTGTTACTTTTATTGTTCTGACGGCCTTTGACAACACTTTACCTTATCCTCTCTGATGTCATCTGTGTTGCATAGAGATGCCTGCTCTACAAGTGAAGTAGTCAGTTCCTTTTGTGATTAGCTTTGCTCTTGTCATTCACTAGGGATTACAAGGGGTAGAGTTTTGCACTCTATGCATTTGCTATCCAATGTAGTAAAGCCCCCCTGAAACTTCAAATCCAGTTTCTCAATTTTGTGACCCTGAATCCCAAGTTTTCTGGTCATCCTCAAAAGGAATCTTTCCATTTTGTTGTGGAAGCTCCATGCTAGTGTATATGATTACATGGCACTGTTTTGTCCTGTTAAGAAGATATGCCACCTTTTAAGGTTACTCAGTAAAATTTTCAAAAGCACCTGTGCTTCATTTTCAACAGCACTTTGGAGCCTGTGGTCTTGTTGAAAGTCAGTGGGATTTAGGCACTTTTGAAAATCTTATTTGCTCTGTTGTAACCCAAGAATCCCAATTCTGCTGAGAGCAAGTCTGTTGCATGAACTATTACAGTTAAAGTATGGAGTCAATTTCTGGAGCTTTGCTAACAAACCAGCATTAATCTCTTAGGTATGTATATGCCAAACTTTACTTACACAGGGACACAACATGTTTTGTCTTGCTACAAGCATGAAAAACTAAAATGTAGAAGTAAAAACATAGTAATTGTTCATCAGATTAATGAAAAGGCCCAAGGCTGCATAAAGTTGGTATTAAAAAAAGAGCAGTGACTTTTTACAGTTGTTTTTTACTTAAAACAATGTGGAGTAAACAGACTTGAATGTCATTGTCTAATCTCTCTGCAGAGTCTATTGTGCAGAATTCAGGTGACTGTCTGAAAGCAAGGTTTTTCTGAATTGAAAACAGTTGAGTGCTTTCTTGTTTTAATCTTTCCATAGCAGCAGAAGGTCCACAATCGCCTTTCCATCATATTCTACCCAAGTGCAAGCTGGCCAGAGACCTCAAGGAAGCTTATGACAGGTAAGAAGAATCCTCCTAGTAACCAGTGGTCCTCTGCTTGTTGATGAAATGTCTTTGACCTGTGTATAATCATTAGCTCCATGGGGGTGGAGGGGAAATGGATCTCTGAACTGGGGGCGTTGTCAGATAAGTAGAACAGGAAGGTTAACTCAGTATTTAAGATTCTTGTGTGGGATTCTACAGGCCAGGCTTAAAGTCCTTGTTCTGCCACAGGTTTTCTGAGTAACTTTGGTTAAGTCACATATTCTGTCTGGACCTTAAATTCCCCAGCTACAGAACAAGGGTAATAGCACTTTCCTACCTCACTGGGTGGTTGTGAGGATAAATACATTAGATGTATACTTAGATACTACTGCAGTGGGGGCCAGAGAAGCATTTTAGATAGGAATGATTGTCCAGTTTTTTCTATGTTATTTAAATTGTTTGTGATCTTAAGCTTCTGGAAGAAATTTGGGCCCCTTTGAAAGAAACTGCAGGAATTGTGTGAATCCCGTAAGCATCTCTGAGTTAATTTCAAAACCCTTTTCCTGACTGGATTTTGAATAACATCTCACCCAGTTCTTCCTTTTTAAAAAAAGCTTCTGGATTATTTATTTGACTTCCTAAGGTTGCCACTGCATTTAGACTATAGTGTCTGCCCAGTAATACAGTGACACCTAGTGGCTGAGAATAGTAACTGAGAATTTGTACACTAGGACTAAAACTCATGTGAAGACAGAAAATCCTTAGTGGTGCCCATTAGCATCATCCATTGAGTTAAGTGTCAACCAGTGGGGACTAGAGCAGCTCCTCACCTGCCACATTGGGTGAGGTCTGCTGCAGGCAGGGACTTCTCTGGCATTTGGAATAGCCCCTGCCTGCAACATGCCTGGGCTCCTTATGGACAGGGTCAGGCTGGAGCAGTGTCTGCTTGCGATGCATCTGGACCTGCCACTGAGTGGGCCAGGCTGGAGCAACTCCTGCTTGTGGTGGTGTGGGGGTCACTCTAGCCTGGCCTTGGCGGGTGAGGGGGCTGCTCCAGGCCACTGGGGCTGGAGTGGCTTCCCTGGCCATGCCCCTTTAATCTATTAACTGGTTAAACATAATGCTTAACTGATTAAACAGCATTTTACATCCCTACTGCCCATCCAGTTTCTCCAGCATACTAGCAGCTACCATTCAGTGAGATAGACTTGGACTGGGGCAGTAGACCACCTCCCAGCCTTCGTCCATGTTGTAGTGTAAGCTTCTCCCACATTCTCGTCTTGACCTAGAGCATTGACAAATGGACTCATCTTTGGTTATTTTACCTAGCTTATTTATCATTTTAAGGTGTTACCAGACTGTTCCAGCTAAAGCTGGAATGAACTTGATTGATGTTTTCCTCACCAATTGCTGTTTGCTATGTATCTTTAGAGTATGCTTTTGTGGCATTGTTAGCATCACTGTAAAATTACAGTTGTTTACAAAATGATATGCTTTTTATCTGTGTAATTAGTCTGAGGCAGGCAAAGAAATTAAATAGTTATAAATCTTGATAGAAACTCATGCAATTGGCGACTGTCAGTTTCCTCCTCAGCAAAGCACCATGACGCACTAGATAGGGCACATGGAGTTGCAAGCCAGGTTCTGGTTCTGGGTCTGGTTCTGCTAGTGACTCACTTGGGCAAGTCTCTCAAGCGAGTCAGAAACATCCACTGATTTTTGGATGCCCTGTGGGAAACATCTTGGACCTGATTTTCATCAGTGCCAAAGCTCTGAGTTGACTTAATTTGAAGCTCTGGTGCTAACTGAGGGGGATGCAAGTGCTTCAAAGTATTTTTCTAAAAGGTACTTCCCACTAGATGGCACTGAAGTACTTCAAGCCAGATCTGACCTATCCCTGGTGCATCCGTGTCATGAGATGTATAAAAATCTGAACTTTTGTCACAGCTCAAAATGGAGTGTTAAACTCAGAATTTGGTATTGGGATTCTTATTCCCTTTTCATACAACTTAGCTTATAATGTGACCAAAAACAATGGCTTGAAGGCCAAGATGATACCTCAGTTCCAGCTTATTTCTTGGATGTTTCTCCAATTTTACAAAGCAGCATCCCTCATGAAAACCTAAATCCTCCCATTACTTCAAATTAGGAGTGATGCTTACCGGGTAATGGCTGTTACGGAGAGCAGCCCTCCACCTATAGGCTGGGAGTCAGCAACCTCGCACAGCGGGAGGTGGGGGCTGCTGGCTCCCAGCCTATGCGGACTTGTGGAAAGGGTGCAGGCTTGTGCAGGGGGAGGGGAGGGTTGTCAGCTCCCAGCCCACTTGAGCCTGCTGACTCCCAGTCTGTGGGGGGTTGGGAGCCAGGAGTTTTCCCTCTATCCCATTCCCCCTCTCCCTCTGCAAGCTGGAAGCCAGCAGCTCAGAGCTGGAGCAGCCCCTTCCTGTGGCACAAGGCTTGCTCCAGCCTGGCTGTGATGGGCAGGGGGGGCCACCCCAGCCCAGCAGGCTGGAACAGACTCTCAGCCTGCCCCTGTTTAATCAGTTAACCTTTTAAATTTAATGTTTAACCAGTTAACTAATTTAATTAAATGGGATTTTACATCCCTAAATTTGGAGTAGGTAACTCAACAGACTGCTGGTTTGCCATAGTTTAAACTTCAGCTACAGAGAACGTTTACTTGGTTTACACCAGCCACCACTTAATATTTTCTTCTTCAAAACCTCTGTCTTTATTTAGCAGCACTTTTCGTTTTCCATCCCTCTCCAGATGTTTTTTCATACATCAAAAGCAGCCACACGCTTTCAGAAGGACTGATTTCTTTTAGGGGGAAGGTACAACCAAAGCAAGAATGAACAAAAAGAGGACATCTTCATGAGGGTGGTGTCTCTTTTCTATTAACATTTTGTTTCAGCTTTGACTCCCCACAAGACAGATGTCAGATGTCCCCACAAGACAGGCAGGCTTTGTAGAAATTTAAAGCTGGAAAACAGATTAAATGTAATAGCTATTAGAGACCCCACAAATGGGTTTTGAGACAGCGAGCTTTTATAGAAGACTAGTTCAGTGTGTGTCAGATTGAAAGTTCCCTGGTGTGAACCCTTCAGTGCACAGTAGCAGGGTCCATATGACCAGTTAGTGTGTGACTTGCTAGTATGCAGTAGATTTACACCCCTCCTTGCAGTAGTACTGACTAATCATCTAGTTGAGCCCAGAGACTACTTAAGACACAAACTGGTCTCTGTGGTTCAGTAAAAGAAGCTATTACAAGATCAATAGAATTCTATTACCACATGAATTAGGCTGATGTACTGACACTAACAGCTCGGCTACATGGCAGTGCTTGGTACAAAAGCCGTAAAAAATGGATAACAAATAGTGTACATGCAAAGAGGGGTATATCTTATTTAAAGCTCCAAATGGCTACTGCTTTATATTTCAAAGAGAAGACTACCAGCACAATTCTATAATCCTCTTCCTAGAACATTTTGAATAGCATCAAATAAGCATCTACACGTAGAGTGTCCTATAGACATGAAGTGCTGTAAAAAGGTGAGTAGATATAATTATCTATAACTTGCAAATGGAGAAACAGATGCAGAAGTTAAGACCATAATTTCCATAAGTAGCTATTAATTTTGGATGCGCAGTTTTGGATATATTGGATCTGGCTTAACACAGGTACTCAGTACTTGTGGAGAATTAAATTGGAGCTCTGGTGCTCATCACCTCTGAAAATCATGTTCACGGCATTATTGTGGGCAACCTCCCACTAGCCCAGACTTAGGAGCCTGTTTCTGCTTAGCACACTCTCCTCTTGTTGGCATCCCCTGTTGGCTAGCTTAAGTAACTGCGTGACTAGGATGCTGTCTTTCGTGGATTGCGTTCTTAGGTATCAGTCTTTCCCTGTTCATTGTTCAGGGAGCTTAGGTGCCTAACTCATTTTTGTAGATCACAGGTTTTTCTAGGCACCTAAAAATTAGATGCTGTTCCAGTGTCCTAAGTTCCTTTGTGGATCCTACTCCGAATAATTTGTTTTGCGCAGTACGCTTTTATTTTCATGTGTCCTTTCAGGATTGTAAATAGTGTGAGGGAGTATTCTATCCAGAATACCATTTGTTATTTTTAAGAGTTCACTCTTGATGGCATCTTCCCAAAAGTATGTCAATTACGGGTAAATCTTCTAGGTCTTCCTTAACCAGGATAAACAAGTGTGTGTTAAATTTCATCCTTTAAGTCCAAGAAAAACCAGGGAGTTTTGAGTACTGTGGTGTAACCTTGGATGCTCTTTGAAGGTTTCTGGCTGCTGACTGGATGTGGGATTGAGGAGTGTGTGTGACTGGCTTCCAACTGTTAGTGGCTTCCATATCAAATTTTCTCAATTTACAAATAATGGATTTTTCAAACTACCAGCTCTTCAAGTTCAGCCTAAGATCTGAGAGTGAAGCTGTGGTCTTTCTGCAGCTCAAATCATTGTCAGTAAAAATGATTCTGTATTAAGATCTTGTCTAATGATTTTGGTGCACCACACAGAACAGAATCCTGTTTGCTCCACTACTGCTGTGTTATGGGGTGGCAAGTACCTGCACTTCAGCTAAATCTGCAATATGGCTTCATTTGCAAGTTGACACTTCAGACTTCTCTAAACACTACATACAATCAGATAAACTTGAACATTATGTGAATTCATGCCATGGGGTGCAATATTTGGTGTAAATTTGGTAATTTAGACTGTTGTTTACACAGTAATGTAAGCCCAGAGAAGTGGAACTCAAGTTAACTGACCTGTGTCAGGAAATCGTGGGCTTGGGTATCTACATTGCATTTTAATCTTCAGTTAAGAATTTTTTGACCCATGCTCAGACCTTGAGCTCTGGCATCCACATTATAATGCACAGACCCGAGTCAAAGTAAATCTGTCCTAAAGTATCTAGCATCCTCCATCTCCACCCCATGCTGCCAGCCTTAAAAACATGGAAACTCTTCTCTCCACCTGGGTTCCTAACTGTAGTGGCGCTATTAACGGGACTCGTGTGTCCATAAGTATCATGGGAGCACATTCATGACATAATTAGCTCCTTTTGGTGGCTGTCTCAGTAGAGACTGCAATTTGAGAAGGCTTTATACTGAACTACCATCTAATCTCAGAATTGGGCTTGCCAGCTCCAGACTGTCACATTGGCAGGAAAAATCCCATATGCCCCTGTTCAGAGAATAATTAGAACATCTATTTAAATGAAACTTTTCAATGTTTAATCTTTAAAATTATATTTACAATGAAGAAGTGTGTTTTTTTTTTTTAATGTTTGTTTGCTTTGAAGTTTGACATAAAATGAAGGTATCGGAGAGGGAAGAAAACAACGTATGTTCTTTCTCCCCCTCCCTAGCTTGGCTGCTGCCAAGCGATGAAGTGCATCCCCAAGGCTTTAAGTGCAGTGTGTAATGTGTTTTGCACAGAGATAAAGAGAAATGTTTGGTCCTTTTGTGTGAAACTTTTGTTGCTAGATTTGCTTGTGCTGAGATCTAGTGTCTGATACAAAGAAAAAGCACAGCTCTAAAAACTAACAGTTATTGAACTTTGGTTTCTGGCTCCTAGAATTGAAAATTAATATTAATGTTCTTGTTTGTACACTTACCACTGCAGATCTCTCTGCTGTACTGGTGTGTACAACCCTTTGATTTAAAATTTTTAAATTAAAAAAAAAATTGGTGAAAAATTTCAAAAATATATAAGATCTAAAACCACAGAGGCTCAGCCATAGGCTAGTGGAAGCCATAGGTTTTCTGTATTGATTGAAAGTCTGGCCATTTAGGGCTCTGAGTGTTGTTAGGTAGTTAATTTTAGGTGCCTGTTTTTGATTAATAGTA
Organism: Apalone spinifera; assembly: GCA_030068395.1. NCBI lineage: Eukaryota > Metazoa > Chordata > Testudines > Trionychidae > Apalone > Apalone spinifera. The sequence goes on along the minus strand of JANRFK010001605.1, from coordinate 33,537,211 downwards.
TTCACCCTCTGCTCTGCACTAGCACCCTCAGCAAAGCAGCTTTCAAACCACCAGTTTCCATTGGTCAAAAACATGGCAGTCAGTCAGCAGTCAGGAGATTGGTGTGACCCCTTCTTTCACTATATTTAAGTTGCAAATGGTCAGTTCCCAAAGGATAGCCGTGGATTTGCAGAAGTGATGCTCCATAAAATGCCATTTTCTGTTGGGTTTTGTGGAAGTGAGATTTAGGCAAAGACTTCTTTATTCCTAGTGTTTTGTGGTTTTGAAAATCCAGGGGAAGTGGGATATTGCCTACCCTGATCCAAACCTCTTGAGGTTGATTAGCTCCCTCTTTTTTGGCATGTACTGTGTTTAGTTTGGTCAGTTTTAAGAACTTTGTTGGTGAGCATGTTTGGAATACAGCTTGTCAGAAAAATAACTTTTATTTAGAATTTTAAAAAAAATATCGTGTAATGTAGTTTAAAAAAAAAAACCCAAAATGTAATCCAAGGAGAACTGAGTTTTGTTGGGTGATTTCAGTGATTCTGAATCCAGATAAAGACAGTGATTTTCAGGTTCTGTTTTAAAAAATGTTTAATGTAAATTCTGATGTCAAATGGCTGGGATGGGTCATAAGTTTTTGTTTTTGTTTTTTTTTTTTTTTCTTATGGCATCAGCCATTACATCAGTGTCACAAGAAATAGCTTTTTAAGCTGACATGTTTATAATTCAGAGAGGATGTGGGATGTCTTACATAGATTGCTTATACTTAGGTAGTGGTGAAGAAATTAGTGAATTTCCTGAAGACCTAGAGTAAATATGTCACTGTCTAAAAACAAGAACAAAGATCTGCACGAGTGAAGTTAGCTGCCTCAAACTACCTGCTTCCCAAAGGTATTAAATAAAAGTTACTTTACGTAAAGCTGCTATCCAGCCAAACCCTGGGATCAGACTTCATTATCATTCCTAAAGTGCATATTCTCTCCACTTTAATCCTGTTCTTTTGGGCAAGTTGTGGTTTCCTAGGATGAAGGACCATTTAACAGCGACTTTCATGATTTCCTGTAACAAACAGGAGCAGGTCAATGGGAAACAAACCAACTAGATAGAACCTATGGAGTCAATGTTGTGGTGACATGTTACTCTGTGATGCCCACCATCGGGTGCGGGAACTTTATCATGTAGTAAAACAATAATGGAAAAATTGAGCCTAATTCATCCTTGCTCTGTATGCCATCCCCACCTCGTCTCTCCCAGAGGCACAGGGTCTTTGCATTGCATTTACAGGAGATCCTCCTCCCTCACTAGTGCATTGGTGAGGACTAACTGGAGGTGGAGAAGGAGAGGGTTGGGGCATTCTTATGATTCTGTGACTCTGCAATAGCTTAGAAGAGGCAAATTAAAACAGACTTTATGGACTAGCATCATATTAATCCCTGGCAGCCACTGAAAGGAGCGAGATGCTATCTCTCTTCTCTCTCACTGTGCTGGCTCCAGCATGGATGAATCAGGCCCTATTGCTTTTACCCAAGAGAAAGGTAAAAAATGCTGTATATTATTATTTATTCTTTTTTTATTGAAGTCTGTGTACTACAGGGGTGGTACGATTGCACATCAACAACTGGCTTGAAGTGAGTTTCTGTCTGCCTCATAAAATCCATTATGTTGCAACAAGCTTTATACCTCCTGAAGCGATTGAAAGAAGCCTGAAAGCTATTAGGTAAATATTCCCTGTTCTTCAGTGCTTGTATGTTTTTGTGCCTCTCTAACTCTAACATTTAACTTCTTGCCCTTTGTTTTTTGATTGTCCCAAACATTCTACAGCCTTTCTTGCTGAGAGATGTTGCAGAAAATAATGAAGGTGGACTTTTTTTGTGCTCCCAAATCTGAGAATGGACTGTGGGTCTTAGTAATGTGGTGTGAAAATTAGAGCCCATTTTGGTTCTTTAAGTGATGATAGTGAGCTGAAACCAATCTCTGTGCCCCCAGCCTGTTCTCTTGTGCCTAGATTTATTTTCCAGGTATTTGTGGCATTATTATTGACTAAACATACTCTGTGGTAATGCTGAGGTTTTAAGCTAGTAACTGCATCGTTTATAGTTGAAGATCTTGTCTGAGAAGTTATTGTAAGATTTTCCCCATTCAAAACACCATTCTTAAAAACAAACACTTCATTTTAACCATATTAATGCTGAAGTGTTTTCTTGTCCATATCACAGTTCCATGAAGTAACTAAATACAGAAGGGTTGGTATTTCCTGTGAGTGTTGTACCATTTTTGTTTCCCGCTGTTCTATGGAGATTTAGCCATAAAAGTCACCTGCGGTGTTACTTTCATTTTAGTGCTCACTTCTGATCAGCAGAGCATAATGAGCTCTGTCCCTGCATCTTTGGGAGCACAGTCTGTCTACCTGTCTGGCTAGTCTGTATGCCAATAGAGAACCATATTTATTTCCAGCTTTTAGGTTTTCCAAATTGTGATGAGGTTTAAGATTCCTTTTGACAGAAGGCAGCTAGTCTTGTGGCATGAACAAGAATGAACTGACTGGTAATGCAGTCCTTCGCTATAGCTATCACAGTATCAGATGCTCTATTTTGCAAGTAGTTTGGCCACATGCTCCAGCTCTGTGCGATAGTGAGAGGCACCTCATCCTTGAAGGAAGAAATTACAGATGACAATGTTCTTTTTGCAGGCCTTACCATGCCTTATTACTACTGAATGATGAGAAATCATTGCTTAATGAGCTCCCAATAGACTGTTCTCCTGCTCTTGTGAGAGTGATTAAAACTACCTCTGCTGTGAAGAATCTGCAGCAGCTGGCTCAGGATGCTGACCTGGCATTATTACAGGTATGAGGAATTGACACTTTCAATTGAAACTGTTTCAGTTCATTAGGTGTTTTCATTCTTAGTGTCTGTGGTATTACTGTAGTATTCTTCAATGCAGGTATAGTGTTCCTTTACATATGCATAGAATCTATGTCTACACTACCACAGAAAGTCGATCTAAGGTATGCAACTCCAGCTACATGAATAATATATCTAGAGTCAAGGTAACTGCTAAAGTTACTGCAGGGTCTATACTGAGAGGGGAAAGGGGCTTGATAGGAGAAACGTGTGGCACCCCCCCTCTCGCAGCAGCTCTTAAATGGGGCATGCCAGTGGGGTCTCTATGCTCTGCTGCCTGCAGGCACTATCTCCTGGCTGCAGGGGCGGTAGTGGTGAGGGCACTTGGGGTACGTCTAGACTACAGGCTTTTGTCAACAGAGGCTTTGTTGACATATACTGTCGACAAAGCTTCTGTCGACACAGAGTGTCTAGACTACAGCCAGTTCTGTCGACAAAGCAAGCCGCTTTGTCGACATGACAGTGTAGACGCAAAGGACAGTGTAGATGCAATAACACCTTCTGTCGACAAAAGGCATTATTCCTCGTAGAATGAGGTTTACCGCCGTTGACAAAACTGCCGAGTTCTGTCGATGTTATGTCGACAGAACTCGGCAGTAGTGTAGATGCGGGTATAGTTTTGTCGACAAAAAGCCACTTTTTTGTCATCAAAACCCTGTAGTCTAGACACACCCTTGGAGCCAGAGGCCATTCCCTTACTCAGTTTCCCAAATAAGGAACATTTGCTGCTCCTTTTTTACATATACTGGCCTTCACAGTAAGACCTGCACTTCTGAGTTTTGACAGGATAGTAGCCCCCAATGTCTCTTGTGAAGTGACCAAGAATAGCTGAACATCTCCATATTACTGTGTGAAGTCTTATAATCTGTCTAGCACTTGGTTGGCAAGCCTTAAAAAGTGGCTTCTCTGTTAATTAATCAAAAATATAACATTTTGAATTTATGAAGTTCATATCCACGTCAATAACAAAAGTAGATTTCTTCTGTGCATTGTTGTTCAAAGGAATCTGTCAGTACCTTTTATGAGGTCAGTGGTGCTAAGAAATACTTTGAGCAAAGCAAAATATAACATTTAATCAATTCTGGGCATAGGATAGGCGTCAGAAATTGTGACATTATGGAGTTTTCCATAATCAACACAAAAGCTTAGTCTTATCTATCTTAGGAACTAGCCAAGGAGATGCCCATACTCATTACTCCCATATTGTTTTGTGTTGGTTTGTGCATTTTCCCGGTGGTTTGGTATGACTTGCTTGGGGACCCACAGCAGAGTCAGTCGTGTGGACTTTTTTGTAAGTTATCACTGCATGTTAGAAAATATCTATGGAGGGATGTAAAATCCCATCTAAAATGTGAACCCATTAAACTACATGTTTAACGGTTAACTGGCTCTTTGCAGTATGGGGAGTCTGACCAGGCTGGAGCAGCCAGGCCAGGTCCACCACGCTGTGTCAAGGGAGGGGGGGCTACTCCGTGCTGCTGACCGTGCCACACCGCAGGCGGGGACTGCTGCAGCTGGGCCGGGTGCTAGTTAACTGGTTATTCCAGTAAGCATGCCGGTAAGGTGAATGCATACTGGGTAACTAGTTAATCCTTTGCATCCCTAATCTGTGTCTTTGCAGCCAAGATTTCTGCGCTCTGTTAGCTCTTTGCATATCTCAGTGCTTTCAAATGATGAATCATTAAGGCATTCAGCTGCCAGAACAATGAAGTCTCAGACTCCCTTTCATCACAACAAAGCATATTCACCATAGCTTTTCTATTGTGATAGGCTTTAACTATTCACATGTACTGTCTATGAGCAACCTTGCTGTGTGGTCTTTTTACACTGTACATGATTTAATTTTTTTTTCTCAACCCACAAGATCCTCCTTCCATGAGTTTTGCATTTTGTTCCTTTTTAGAGAGCACTATTAGTAGTATTGCCAATCTCAAAACAGCAGAACTTTAAGCATTCTTATAATACCTTGTTGCTTGTATTCTCTGGCTATCCATGAAGTTATTTTGAACCATATCCAGCATGTCTTCAAGTTCCTTTCTCAATTGTGAAACGTATTCTGGCACTGGTTTTCCCTTCTGATTCAGTGCCCCCATTCTGGAAGAGCCTGATAAGATCTAAGTGACCCTCACCTTTTTCTCAAATAGAACGAAGTCTGTGGACTCTTGGGATACCTCCCTAATTTTTCATCCCAAACCCTTTCTCTTTTGTTTGCATAGACTTCAGTGTCCCCATGAACCTTTTAACAAAACTGTGAACTGGGGCAGCCTTCATCTGTTTTAAATCACATATCCTCCACAGTGCTCTGAATAGTGGGGTTGGGATGTGAAATTTTACCAACAATCTGACAGTCTCCTAAGATAACCTACTCAGCTGAAAATAGTGAAACGGGCTTTTACCACTATGTCAAGCTCTACGATAAAGCAACTGCTTCTGGATATATAGTGGTCTGACCAATTTCCATCAAAATGTTTTCCCTCTTGAGTTGGCCGGAGCGTAGGGGTCTCAGAATTTAATGGCACCCTAAGAAATGGATCCTTGATTATAAGGAAGGGCTGCAGGGGAGCTTTGTAAGACCATACTGACCTCTTTTGGTTCTGTCACAAGACCTGCAATAGTGTCTCATCTCATTCTGAGTATCTGGCCAATAAAAATGCCTTTTTTTTTTTTTTAAGGCTTCTAAGTCCCTCAATGACCAGTGAAAAGACAAAGATGGACCAACACCATTAGCTCCCCATTATGTGTAACCGGCAAAAGTTTCTTGTAAGGCTTCTTGGAATCTGTTTTTCCCTACATCAGCTTCCCTGCACACTCTTCCTTCTTCCAAAAAGCATTCCCTATTTTCCCTAGCTGGATTTCCCCCCAGAGATAATTCTGCTTGTGCTTTCAAGGATGGGTCTGCTCTGCTACAAATTCCTGCTTGCTGTAGCTCTGAGCTGCTTCCTCCACTGGGAGTGGCTCCTCCCTCCTTACCCCTCTTGTCTACAGGTACATATTAACACACCCTTGGACATAGCAATACAGCATTATCTGCATGAACTGCTGGAGTGCAATCCTGCACACCAACTTTAAATGCCTTCTAGACCTTCCCACTCCAAGTGCACTTCTCCCAAAAACACAGTGGGCCAGAAGTGGGAAAAACCTCCTCTTTTGGAAGATCCTTTATTCCTCATAAAATGAGGAATACAGAGATGCCAAAAGAATATGCCCACTTTTTCGGAAACTGCGGACACGTTTTCTGGATGCGACACGGTTTTTCCAGGTTACCTGGATATTCTGCAGTCTAGACATAGCCTCAGATTATGCAGCCTTTCCATCTTTTCATGTGCTTTAAAACAATTTCATGGTTCATTGGTGTGCTTACTCTTGTTGTTGCTTTTCTGTTTTCCTCTTCTTGACTCTTAGGTCAGCTTCTCACCTCTGGGGTTCTTAGTCTTTCTCGATTTTATCCATCTCCAACTTTTTGGGTTCTGACTCTGCTGACTCCAAGTTCAGTAACTTGGCCAGTGTAAGTTGTGTGGCTGCTTCGTTGAGTGCTGTCTTTGACCTTGTCTACACTGCAGGTTACTTTGGTATAATTTATAGTACTCTGGAATGTGACTAATCCACACCCCTAGTGACATAAATTATACTGACCTAAGCACCCATGCAGACTGTGCTGTGTCAGCAAGAGAGCTTGTCAAACTGCTCCCTAGAGGAACAGTCGCCATTCGTTCAGTGTATAGCCCTAACAGTGTATTATAGTTTCTGCCGTAGAGGGAGATAAAGCAAATCTTGGGCTGGTGCCTTAGAACCACAAAGGTCTTGTATGTTTCCACTGATGAAAGTGGAATTATCCCCTGCATGGTAGACAGGGTCAGTTGAATACAAGCTGCCTGAAGAATAACTTTAGTTCAGCAGAGAGTTTACTGAGATTTTCTGACTGTCCATGCGTGCCACTAAACCATAAACTATATCCTAACTAGGCTTCTTAGCCATCCTTTATTGAAAGGAATGTGCCGCCTTTTAGAAATCCACAGTTATTACTGTACATGATGGTTAACATCAGAAATGCTGAAAGTATGGATTGTTTGAAACCTTTCTAAGCTTCTGGAAATCCCCTGCTATCTTGGTTCTCATTCTCTTCGCTGCAGAAATGTGAAATGTATGTTATAAGGTAGGCTGGCTCCTAGTTGTTTTAGGTGGCTGTTTCACAACCACTAGAGGGAAACCATTGACTTTCTTCAAGTGCTATGAATACTTTCAGTAGCTCATCAGTGAAATAATGCACTGATTTAGCAAGTAGTACTGGCTTTTCTAATATTAGCAGAGACTTGAAGAAGTGACATGAATTTTTATCTCCTGGTTAAGGAAGTGACCAAAACAAATTGTAGGGTATGTCTACACTATATGTCTACAACAAAAATCGCAAAAAATACCAGTTTTGGGGACAAAAAGCTTCTACCTTCATGAGGGACTTTTGTCCATCCCCTTCCATTTACTGTCCACAGTCATACATTGTGTACTACAGGAGGCTTTTTTTGAATTTAATGAACTCCAGGATATTTCCCACAATACCCATTTAGCCTCTCTGGCCAGTGCTTTGAACTTTGCTGCTCTGCAGCCACATAAATAGGTAAACAGAAATGTGCCCCTCCCCTTGCAAGCCATGGGAACTTTAAAATCCATTTCCTGCTGGTTGGCTCAGCATGGAGTGCTCCTCATTATGGCATCTTCTCAGGGAAATAGGGTTGGCTATCGCGCAAGATCCTACTTGGAGCCCCCAGAGCTTTTGGATCTTATCAGTTTACTGCGAGTGACCTATAGAAACTGGGATACGTACGGACACATTTCTCAAGCTCTGTGTGAAAGGGGTTTGAGTGAGAGACTCTACCAGAAGGTGAAGTAGGCAAACCACCAGTTGGGTGCTTCACCCAAGATATGCCATCTTTATAAAGAATGGGACGCAATCCTGGGTGGGGACCCCACGTCTTCAGGCAAGGACCCTGTAGAGACTTCCTATGGCACAGGGACAGCAAAAACGGGAATGACAAGCTAGAGAGAGAAGCTCTTGATGAAGAGGTGTAAGCGGATGAGGAGGAGGGGCTCACTATAGGGTTACCCAGTGTGGCAGGCAGCCAGGGAACTGTTCTAGTGAGTCTCAGCAGCTGGACATAGAGCATGAAGCAAGGGAAGAGACGCAGGGTAGTTGTTCTATTGCATCGGGAGGAGGATGAGGGGGGTGGCCTGGGCCAGCATTATGGCCAAACAGGGCAATGATCCACACCGAGCTATCAATAGAATCTTGCAGGGAGATGGTTTCAGTGCTTTTCCTGAGGTACTTATTAACTTTCTTGTGGAGATTCCATGGCAGGGCTGCCATTTCTCCACCTGGCCTGTGGACAAGTATAGGATTATTACAAATTATTTCTGGGTCCACCTGTTGCACAAGCATAGCGTATACGTTTTTGTGCCATCATGCCCAACCTTCCTTTCCCCCCCTGCTCCACCTTCAAACGCTCTGATCATGGTGAGTTTTAGAGAGAACTGTTTGTGCCTCTAGTGCAGTGGTTCTTAAACTTTTTGGCCTGCAGCCCACCCTGCTCAATGCAAACCTTTTCGTGGACCGCCAGCCAGCCAGCCATGATGACAAAATGGTTGAAGGAGTGTGCTGAGGGTGTGGAGGTTTGGCTGGGAGGTTGGGTTCAGTAGCTGTTGTATCCTTTTTCCATCATGCCCTGTGCAGTCTTGGCATAGATAGCAGCATTTCTTTTGTTGCTTCGTAGTTTGGCCTGAACTGATTCCTCTTCCCACACAGCAATGAGGTCCAGGATCTCATGCATGCTTCAGGTGGTGCTTGTTTGTGACCCTGGGCATTCGTGGTCAGGTGTGCTGCCTGCTCTGAGGTCTGCTTTCCATGCTGGCCACACACGAAATAAAATTCAAAATTTCCCAGGGCTTTTCCTGTGCACCTAGAGAGCAGCAGAGTTGAAAGTGCTGGCCAGAGTAGTCACAGCAGGGCACTGTGGGACATGTCCCAGAGGCCAAGAACTTTTACTTTCCAAGTGCTGCATCTGTACCACTTAGTTAGGGGGAGAAGTAGATATGTTGGAGGGTAGGGACAGGGTGACATAGACAAATTGGAGGATTGGGCCAAAAGAAATCTGATGAGGTTCAACAAGGACAACATGGAAGAATCCAAGCATTGTTACAGGCTGGGGACTGACTGGCTACGTAGCAGTTCAGCAGAAAAGGACCTGAGGATTATAGTGGATGAGAAGATGGATCTGAGTCAACAGTGTGCTCTAGTAGGTCAGAAGGCTAATGGCATAGTAAGGTGCATTAGGAGGAGCATTGCCAGCAGATCTAGAGAGGTTATTATTCCCCTTTATTCAGCACTTTTAAGTGAGGCCACATCTGGAGTATTGCGTCCAATTCTGGAGTCCCTAGTATAGAAAGGATGTGGACACATTGGAGAGGGTCCAGTGGAGGGCAACCAAAATGATTAGGGGGCTGGAGCACATGATCTATGAGGAGAGGGTGAGGGATTCGGGCTTATTTAGTCTGCAGAAGAAAAGAGTGGGGAGAGGGAGCGATTTGATAGAAGCCTTCAACTTCCTGAAGGCAGGTTCCAAAGAGGATGTAGCAAGGCTGTTCTCAGTAGTGACTGATTGGAGACCATTGCTCCTTGTTCTGCTGTTACAGTGCGGGAGGTCTAGGTTGGATATTAAGAAAAACAATTTCACTAGGAGGGTAGGGAAGCCCTGGGATGGGTTACCTAGAGAGGGGGTGGAATCTCCATCCCTAGAGGTTTTTAAGCTCTTGCTGGGATGATTTAGTTGGGGTTGGTCCTGCTTTGGGCAGGGGGCTGGACTTAATGACCTCCTGAGATCTCTTCACTGGGATTCTATGATACCATGTAAGGTCTGAATTTACTATTAATCCTTGTGAAAAACAGTACTGAAATCTACTTTAAGGGCCCATAAAGTCAAAAGAGTGAACTTGGTGGTGTGAACTCATTGTTTAGAAAATCAACCTAATGCAGTTAAGTTCAATCTAAACTCACAGTGTAGACCAGATCTTAGTTCCAGCCTAGCAAGCTATGCAGGCGCTCTCCCCAATGCTGCTTTTAGGTTGATTTTGCTGTGGCTTTGACCCCCCCCCCCCCGTCAAAGCTTGCAGGGTAGCCTTTAGAAAGCAGTTTGTGACTGTCTTCCTCAGTCCCTGCACTAGGTGAACAGCACCCTCCTTCTCACACAAACGGCTCTTCTCAGATCTGGAGTTTTCACACACACACCCCCTTTGTGCCACTCCAGTCCTTTTACCCAGTGTAGTGGGGTAAGAATGTTCTGAAGTAAGAGAAACTGTTTGAGGTATATTGTAAATTTATTTTAGGGAAATTATGTGCAGTGATCCTGGTGATGGTAGTTGTCTTATTGGTGAGCTCATCAAAGGCTGGGCACTACCTTCCTGTCAGTTAGATAGGCCTGATTCTGGCCCTAAGCTGCAAGCTGGCTGGAGACCCCCCCCTACTGGATCTGTGGACTTTACTACTTGAGCAAAGGACACCTGCCAGTGAGCATGGATACATGCTGGCAAGCTGTGCTATCCTGATAGGCCTAACACTTTGTCTTGGATACATGCAGAGTTACCCTTTCATAGCCCTACCCCTGTGTCTTCCAACATTGGCAGAGGATAAGCTCGCCTCCAAGATGTTAGGAGGCATGCCTTTGGGTATGTCCCATCTTTTAGATATTTAAAAAGGGCGGCGGGGGCAGAAAAGGGAAAATGCTTCCACCCAACAAACCTCCTTTGTTTTCCTAAGAAACCTAAGAAAAATCACATTTGGGGTGAAGCTGTAGTTTCAAGTTACTTTCTCTGTGAGCATCTAGATTTCCAAGGAACCCAAACTATTGATAATTGAACTAATTGAATTTTCTAGTTATCCAGCACTTCATCAGAATTCTTAAATGGTAATCCAGATTCAGAGAACAACTGTGTCCCTCTAAGGCTCGTTAATACCATGTGACTGTCCTTTTCACCTTCTAGTTGTTTTTTTGTTAGTGCTGCCTTAACTTCTCCTTATAGTTTTAGTGCAGAAATCAATGGGTTTTTGATGATTGGTCAGTTATCTTGCAGTTTCATATAATCAACTTCATGTGGTGCTTGTTTTAAAAAACTTCCTTCAAAAAACCTCTTTTTTGTTGTGGGAAATGTATATGGCCATTGCTTAGCTGATAATAGCTCCTTTATTGAACTGTTGGATACATGTGAGCTCAGGCTTATTCCATAAGCCACTTTTCTGGTAATGATAGGCAAAATATGGCCCACAGGCTGGCTCCGACCCAGTAAACATTTGTATCTGGCTGCTACCGCCCAGTGGAACCCTTGGGCAGTTCCCTGCCTGTAGTGGCTCCACATGCTACTCAAAGTGGCCAGCAGCTGGGACCAGCATGTCTGTTTGCTTGGTTCAGCACCATCCTCACAGCCTCTTATTGGCTGTAAATGGTCAATGGGAGCTGCAAAGGCATTGCTTGTGAGTGCATGCAGCTGCTTGAGACCCACTGTCCTCCATTCCCTCGAAGGGTCACACACACAGAGAAGTGCGTGCTGGCCCCAGCATCTGGATGCTTTAAGCAGCATGTAGGGCCACAGCAGGAAGGGAGCCTTCCTGAGGATCCCACTGGGCCACAGCTGGGAGTTGCCTACTGTAGGTGCCTCCTGGCCAGAACCTGCACCTGGCAACCCGCCCCCTCCTGTGTTCCATCCACCTGTATAAGTCACTACCCTCTCCTGCACTCCAACTCTCTATACCCCTTCCTACCTCAACACTCCCTCCCTGCCCAAATTAGAATCCTCTCCTGAATCCAAACTTTCTCCCAGAACCCACATCTACTCCTGCACCCCAGTACTCTACCCAGAGCTCTCTCCTGTACCCAGACTCCATCCTAGACCCCGCAACCCTTCTGTTAACATCGTAGAAAAGCAAGGCCTGGACCATTTAACAATTCTTGGAGTGGACCCTCCATAGAAAATTATTGCCCATTCCTGGCTTAGAGCATACAATCTTCAGGCTCTAGTGATTGCTACTTTACTCCAAATTCATCAAATGCTACAAGTATGCTCTGCTGAAGTTGTCAAATTTCCACTTTAAGAATCCTGGTAACGCTTCCATCAGGCCTGTCTTTCCATTGCAGTGATGCCCTTCTCCGCACATTACCAAAGGCAAAAAATCTCCATGATTTTATCTGGAGCTGACTAAAGCCATAAGGCTAGTTGGGCTTTTATTCAACACTAACAGAGTGCTACTTATCTTATGACTTTGTCGTGATGCCTGTTGTATTGTTGGAGCACCTCCCACATTAGATTTGTATAGCACAACTCCATGAAGCCTAAGAGAACTTTCTGCTCTTCTTTCTCTGGTTGAGAGTCTGCTGTCTTGAATACAGCCATACTTATTTGGTTGTGTGATTTCATCTTTCATCAGTTGATTCTGTACACCTTTTAAGTTTAAGGCAGTAAACTTCTGATCTGTTTCCTCTCTGGAGATTTGCAGAGTAGTGTCACACAATTCTATGATCAGCCTTACCAGTCTTTAAATGATGGCCTGTGGACCGGAGTTAATATTTAGCTAATCAGCCAGAACCCACATGTGTGCTCACGTATTTCTTTGCTTTTTCAAATTTGCATTAAAAATGTCAATGATCTCAGAACTTCTTAAAATAAAGTCATTACTGGAAACTCTATAAGTGATGGAGAGAATCTTGTTTCTGTCTTGGTGAGTATAGCATTAAAAGCATTAATGACAATACTGCATCAGTAAACTAGAATGATAGTGAAGGAAATCAATGTTAAGTACTCTTTTGTGAGTGCAGCGGAAATGGCCTGTGAAGTTAGACGTGACTGTTAGGGAAGAAAAGAGAGAAACAAGTTGTATCCTCTGAGGACTTGTTTCTCAAAAGTGCTCAGTACCCAACAGCTGTCACTGTAAATAGTGGCTGCTCCTGGGTTCTAGGCACCTGTGAAAACGTGGCCCTACTTCTGTTAACTTTCTCAGTGCTTGCTTTATTTCAACCATGTAGTTCATTGGCTGTAAGTTAATATATTGAAGGCGAGTATTCAGCAATCTAATGGATGTAGCTTTCCTAAGTTTGGTTCTGATTCAGTGATTCATTTGCTATTTTGTCTTTGCAAAAATGATCAAAGAATGAAAAGTATGCATCTGCTGTGAGAAGCATTAGGACTTCTTTAGTCTACCAGTCATTGCTTTAGGCTGTGAACTAAATTGAGCACTGGCTTTAGAGTAAACCAAAGTTCTTTGAAATCTTGATTGCTGTTACTATAAAACCCCTCATTAATGCTTAGAAAGATTTTTCTGTGGTATCTTATGGTGAGTAGTTACACACATTGGAATGTGTTTAACCAAAGAATGGATTATTGATGGTCACTTTCACAACAATTGCAAAGTTGTTGAACTGGTGAGTATTTCTGTGCTACTTTGAGTGCTTTTTAATGAATGCATTCATATCATGTGAGCCAGTTATTGGTCAATATATTTTATTTGTAATGTGTGTGAATGAAATATCATGCATTAAATGTATTTTGAGCAGAGTGTACCGTGCATGTGAAAACCATTGATAGGCGAAGCAAAAAAGAAACTGTACTCTGTTCCAGTAAAGGATTTTACAATTATCTAAAGAAATTCCTTTGAAGCAGGAAATGTAAAATTTGCTTAGATATGTGAAGCCAAGCCCTGGAAATGCATCACTTCTGTTGAAACTTTGTCAGACTTTCTGATGTTCCACATGTTGCATCATTTTCTGCTAAGAGAATAGAACCAGTTATTGCCATTTAAGTGATGTGATGATACAGTGCTAGCTTTCTTCGGATCAGACAAAGCTTTCCTCTCAGCATATAGGACTCTTGCTGGGAGTTTGAATGTTGCTGTTTTGCTTTTCTAATTATGACCTTTGATCTTGTTGTTCGTTTTTTGTTTTGTTTGCAGGTTTTCCAGCTTGCTGCACATCTGGTTTACTGGGGAAAAGCAATTATTGTCTATCCACTATGTGAAAACAACGTTTATATGCTGTCACCCAATGCTAGTGTTTGTCTGTAAGTAGAATCATAGAACACTAGAACTGGAAGGGACCTCGAGAGGTCATCGAGTCCAGTCCCCTGCCCTCACAGCAGGACCCAGTACTGTCTATACCAGGGGTGGCCAACCCGTTCTGGGCAAAGAGTCAAGATAGCAATGGATCTAGCGCAAAGAGCCAGGGCAAAATTGTTAAGCCAACAAAAAACAAAAAACGACTGCCCCTTTAAAAGGAGCCCTTGGTCCAGGGTTCTTTAAGAGCTCTGCCCCTTTAAGAAAACGCATTTTGAGGCTTTTTGGCCATAGCAGGCTCCTGCTGCCATCTTTATTTCTGCAGCTTTCATGGCTGCACCGGACAGCTCCCCTGCCCAGGTCAGCACAGGGAGCCAGGAGGAGAGGGACGTTTTTGGGGGCGTGGCTTTGAGCCACGGGGGGAGGGAGGACGTGACTTTCTGATCCGCACCCGGGGGGGGGGGGGGGGGGGGGGGGAGCCGCATGCGGCTCGCGAGCCTCGGGTTGGCCACGGCTGGTCTAGACCATCCCTGATAGATGTCTGTCTAACCTGCTCTTAAATATCTCCTGAAATGGAGATTCCACAACCTCCCTAGGCAACTTATTCCAGTGTTTCACCACCCTGATTGTTAGGAAGTTTTTCCTAATGTCCAAACTAAATCTCTCTTGCTGCAGTTTAAGCCCATTGCTTCTTGTCCTATCCTCTGAGGCCAAACATAATGCCGTTTGAAACAGAATTACTTTAGAGTGCAGCAGGGAACCTTTAGAGTATATCTATACTTCTCAGCTAATGGAGTAATTTAATATCCAACGTGCCACTGTGCTTTAGAATTCACACTCCTGGAAGTGTGCATTACTCCACCATGTAGACAAACCTTTAGATGCTGTTTTGCCCTTACAAAAGAGCTAGGGATAAGGAGAAAAAGAAATTGCATCTGTTTTTAATATGTGTTTTTTTTTTTTTAATTTTGTAATAATGGGTCATGGGAAAAAAGAGCCAATTAATAAGAGTCTGATTGAAAAAAAATGAATTTATTCATCGTGGTATCAGCTTTTGCCAAAGCAATTTTTTATTTTTATCAGGATATTAGATGTCCTAAACTACAATGGGGTTCTTTATTATGTACTTATTACAAAAAGAACATTTTTATTGTGAACTGGCACATCTTATCCAGTGATTGAATACTAGTAAGTTTTTGTAAATTCTTGTTAGACAACAGTGCAAGACTAATTTCTTCTTGTTTCTCTTTTCCATAGCTACTCCCCTTTGGCAGATGATTTTTCCTGTCAATTTCCTGGCCATGATTTGCCATCTGTGCTTTCAAAGTTCTCATTGCCAGTTTCCTTATCAGAGTTCAAGAATCCACTAGCTCCGCCAGTGCAGGAGGTAAGTTACAGGGCAGCATGTGAAAGCATGTGATTGACCTGTTTAATGTGAGCATGAGGATGAGAATGTTCAACTACGAGCTTTCAGAGCTTTTGTAGGTTCAAAAGTCTTTGTTACTGGGCTTCCTAGTCACCCATTCAAATTATTTTGTATGCACACGATAAAAGTCCTTAGACAGAAGTGCTCTGTATTGAAAAATGTGTTGCTAAATAAAATATCTGGGTGTACTCCTTTGCATATCATACAATGTCTTGAGTCGGATAGCAGGGGAAAATTGAAAATCAAACTTGGATATTTAAAAAAGCCTTCTAGTTCAAACAGGTGTAATGTAGGGGAACACCTATGACCTGTGTTATACAGAAAGTTAGACTAATCAGGGGTTCTCAAACTTCATTGCACCACAGCCTCCTTCTGATAACAAAAATTAATGCTTGTCCCCAGGAAGGGGCACCAAAGTCTGGCATGCTCAAGCTCCTCTGACCTGGGTGGGGCACGGGGAGGCTAAAGCTGGGCCTCAACAAGTCTAATGCCAGCCCTGGTGACCCCATTAAAACAGGGTCATTCACAACTCACTTCAGGGTCCTGACTCACTGTTTGAGAACCATTGGGTCTCTAGCTGATCATACTGATTCCTTCTGGCTTTGGAGTCTATGAAAATTTCTGTTTGCTCTATAGAAAACTGTCTTCATTTTCATTAATTTTTCATCTAAAACATATTCATAGAATGTACCCCTCTCAAACAAAAAGGAAGAGCTATTTTTATGTATTCCAGCTGCTTTAGATTTGCAATTTGAATTGAAAAGCAAATTGTACTGTGTATGTATTTACGGGTCTTTGAATGATGCTAAAGGAGTTTAAAGGCTAATCTAAGAAGTGTACTTCAGCATGTAGTCAACAAAAGTGCTCATGTTACAGTTTCTAGGTCTTCAGATTTGCATTTTACTGTGTGTATAATAGTTAAATACCACAGTTAGCAGTTCTGCAATTTCATATTTGAGTTCCTTCAGAACACTTGGCTCAGTACCATCTCATCCTGGTGACTTATTACTGGTTAATGTATCAATTTTTTTCCAGAACTGCCTCTGCTAATACCAGTTGGACTTCCCTGGTCTGACATTCTTGGGATCTAACCTGTCACGAATGAGGGAATTTGCTGGATATGGGGAGGTCCTCTGTTACCAATCTCCCAGCCTGCTGTTCCTTCCTGTGGCTGGCTCCACTTCAGCTCCACAGCCACTGGACTATAGCCTGCTGCTGCTGGGCTTGGGGACGGAGCTCCCCAGCCACCGTGGCCCTGCTTCTGCCCCACCTGGCCGGGGTTTCCAGAGATCGGTGCTTGCCAGTTGCTGGGCCTTCCGGGGGTGGTGGTCGCCAGCTGACGGCAGCCTCGCTGGTGCCCCGTGTGGCTGGGGCTCCCCAGGAATGGGGTCCCTGGCCACTACTGACCCTGCTGGTGGGCTGCCCATCACTGGGCTCCCAACTGGCTCACTCCTAGCACCAGAGCTCTCTGGTCCGGATTTAGGAGGTTTAACCTGTACCTCAATCTAGGATTTTAATTTTACATGCCAGTAATCTGGTTCTGTTTTGGTTTCGGTTAAACCCACCTTTTCTGTATAGACGCCTTCTTTCCCAAAATGTTTCCCAGTTCCTAATAAACCTAAATCCCTCCTCCCTCCACCACCATTTCATCTGTGTATTCACACACAGTATTTATGTTCCAATCATATGAAAACTGGCTCTTGCTGCAATACTTAAATGTGCTTCTCAATGGGGGCTATTGCTCTCCAATATCTTAACTCCCTGTATCTGGCTATTTCCAAAATGAAGGAAGTGTAGTGTGGGGTCCCCAAACTTCACAGCAGTGCTTGGCTGGGCAATGGGCAGGGGGCTTATCTCTGGGGTGCTGGAAGGGGTGGGGCCTTGGATGGAAGGGGCAGCGTTAGGGACTAGCCTCCTGTAGACAGCCTTAAATGCTGTTTAGATCATGTGGGGCCCTGGCTGCTATTGCTGGCAACCTGGAACTTCCAGCCCTTTTAAATTGCTGGGTCCTGGGGCACCCATCCGCTTTGTCCCCCCATCAGTGGCTCTGCTTCAGTGTCTGAACCAGCTGTTTCAGAGTGAGGTGTACCCCCTCCACAAATAGACACCCCTAGAATAACAAATCTTTGGGTGAGACTTCTCCCCATTTCCAGGCAGGTGGGAGTGTATTTTCACCAACTGCCTGCGTAAAAACCTCCCCTATGGAACATGTTGTCATTGACCGCCTCCACTGTATACGTATTTTTAATAAATCACATTTCCATTCCTCTTAGTTATTTGGTTTTTCTAAGAGACCAGCTTGGCTGTGAAGGAGCTGAGTGTAACTGGGGGTGGTTAGCTGTTTCTCGCTGAACAAAAGATGCTTTTAATTTTTATTGTGTTTTTTAAATAAAGTGGTTGCTAGGTGAAGCCTCCATTTTGCAGATGAACTGAATTAATTATGGATTGTACAATAGTGCAGTGGAAAATGTGCATGTGAGGGAATTGGAGGGGGCTGGATGTGTTTGAGAGCAAAGCACAAATAGGCTTCAGTCAGATCTACAATGCATCTGGAAGCCATTATGTGATGAATCAAGGGCAGCTTTTGTTGAGAGGGAGTGGAAGTTCCATTTAGATGTGGATGTAGTCAGTTGTAGCAGATACAAAATGCATGTTTGATGTGTGCTAGATTTAAAAATAGTGCTTGCAAGACTTCAAAAAGAAAAATAGGGTGAGTGCTGTTCAGTCAATTGAACGTAAAGGTCCAAAATGTAGCCTGTCACTTGATGATTGGAATATTGATCCATTCTAGAGTAAAGCATTGATTTGACTTACTTCAGGTCTCTGTAAATCATTGTATCTGAAAGGTTAAAATACGGAAACGTTTTAATGCTGGTTTTATTTTTGACCTAGTATAGTGACTGTCTGAGCAGACTGTCATAATTGGACAACAACCATTTATATTTGCCAGTATAAATGCAGTATACGCTCACTATAATGAACCTGTTGGGATCCAAGCCTTTTGTTTGCTATAGCCAGGGATTATATTGAAAGGACAATGAAACTCAAGAGAGCTGCCAACCCCATGTGATGGAGCACAGGAGCTGGATAAAAATTGGACATGCATGTACAACATTCCTTTTTTTTTTAAATGTTCTAGTATTGTACTGTAACTGAGATACAAGAACTGGGTTTATAGTAGCCAAAGGTTTGTTATAATGAAGGGAATTTATAGCAAGGGTGTACTGTGTGCTATCCTCTTTCCTTCACTTTTGAACCTGAAGTTTCCCCAGTAGCTATTCTATTTTTTTTTTTCAAATGTAATCCTGAAGAGCGCTTGTCAGATTAAATTTTAGGCTAATCCCTGACTGGAGTAAGGAGAGACAATGAGCTCCAGTAGCTATAGTTTAATTCAAACCGGAAAACACATGGCTAAACCAGGATTGGATATTTTGTCCAGTTTTCCCCAGCCCTTAACTATTCCCAGCTCTGGGGATCTGATCTCAGGGAACAGGGTTTTTAAATATCAGTGTGTTAAATAATAAATTTTACAAATGTTGTCTGTTTTCAGGAAGACAAAGAACATTGAAGGAGTTGCCCTTGTGGAGTTCAGTGGGCAGTATTCTGTATTGCGTCTCCAGATGGGATGATGCATAAAGTCTTTATTTTTCAGAACCAAAATGTCTGTTGTATTTATTGACAAGTAAGAACACAGTGTTTTGTATTGTTGTCAGCTTCTTTCATACACAGTGTCACATAGCACTACACAAGTGGATCTGGAACTACAGCAGCAATGGGACATGGCATCATAGGGATGGTGAGAGGGAATGAGATGTTGAAATGTATTAGTGGAAACAATGCAAATGTTGCAGCTCTCATAACAGACTGGAAAAAGGCAGGATGGGGGTGGAAATGAAGGGGCACAGTGGGATTGAGGGAGCCAGGGATAGAGAGGAGGAGAAGAGTGAAATGAAGGGGCCATGAAAATGGGCTTAACATTTAGATTTAATTATAGGTTAAACAAACAAAATGTTTCCTCCACATATTTGCTGTGTGGCACCAGTTTTTCAGCCAAAGAAGGTTGGACATGAGTGGCCACACTGGGTCAGACCAAAGGGCCATCTAGCCCAGTATCTTGTCTTTTGACAATGGCCAATACCAGGAGCCCCAGAAAAAATGAGCAGAAGTGATCACCAAGTGATCCATCTCCTATTGCCCATTCCTAGGTTTTGGCAAACAGAAGCTAGGGACACCATCCCTGTCCATCCTGGCTAATAGCTGTTGATGGAA
Organism: Apalone spinifera; assembly: GCA_030068395.1. Lineage (NCBI taxonomy): Eukaryota > Metazoa > Chordata > Testudines > Trionychidae > Apalone > Apalone spinifera. The sequence goes on along the minus strand of JANRFK010001605.1, from coordinate 33,517,551 downwards.
CTGTCCTCCATGAACTTATTTAGGGGCTATGGTTTTTTTGAGCCCTGCTATGTTCTTGGCCTTGACAACATCTTGTGACAAGGAGTGCCACATAGGCCACAGCTGGTGCTGTAGAGAACTAAGGTTTATGAGCAGTCCCCCAGTGCTAAGCATGCCATTGCCTCTCAGCTGTCCAAGCCCTTTCTGGCATCAGGAAAGAGGCCATCTAATTAGGAAGATTTTGAGACCAGATGCGAAGAGGAAGAAACTCCCATGCCAGCGGAAAACAGTGAGTTTCAGATCTAGATCAGGAAAAGTAGTAGGGAGGAATGCACCTCTGAGAGAGCTCTTTCTGGAATGTCCATTTCCTCTCAAAAGCAAAAAGATGTTCACGTGATGGAGACTGAAGCAGGAAATTCATAGTGGCCATGTTCAAATGAACTGTCAGCCCAATACCAGAATCCCAACCAATCCTAATTTCTGAAACTGCTTCTGTGGTAATCTTTACCCTGGCACTGGTATCCGCTGCAGATGCGATGCAGCTGCACAGAATGCTGTCCTGGGGGGGGGGGGGGGGGGGGGGGGGGGGGGTGGAGAGAGAGATGGCCAAAGAGGGGAAAAGGTAGGGGACTTGGAATCCACCCGACTGGGCAGCTGGAAAAAAACTGGTAGAGGAGAAAGAGTGAGATGCTAAATTGGAGGCTGGGTAGGAAGTGAGGTGATAAAAGAGCAGGAGAATAAAAGTAGAGGAGTGGAAAAAGAAAAGGAGGAGGGAAAAAAATAGGAAAGGTTTCAGGTAAGGACAAGCAGAAAATATAGATCTGGGTTTGTGACCAGATGCTGTTAGAGAAAGGGAGTGTATGTTTTGGGGGTGGGGGAGAAGGAATGTACAAACTTTCCAGAGAGTGAGTATCAAGGAAAAGAACTGAAAGGAAATATAATTGGTGGAAAAAAGGGAAATGATCAAAAAGCTGCATTAGATGAAAATGGATCCTGGAAGTAGTAAATGAGAAGCACGTAGGACCTAAATTATATGAATGGTGAGCATGATTGTTGGAACATCTGTTGACGGAATAAAGTTCAAAATTGTCTAATGGATGAGTAAGGAAGCCCCACTCGTGGATATACACAATGAAAAGCGATACAGCCACAGGAACATCAAATCCGAGGAATGTTTCAGACTAGAGAAAAGAGGCCAGCAAGAGTGGAACTGGACTTATGGCCAAAGAGAGCAAAAATTGATTATTCTCTGAAAAAACATTGTGGATTTTTAAATTCTTTTTTAATATATTGTGGAACAGTCTTTTTTTCTTAACACATTTGGTACTAGATGCTCACTAAGATTGAGTTGGTAGCTTTAGTTTATTAGTATACATAGTAAGCCTTTCATAATGTTCTATATTTATGCTCCTGGTACAATTTTGGCGTTTTCTGTTAGTTCTAAACATTATTAAACTTAACCTTTTCGTCTTGGTTTTTCTCTACCTCTCTTCATAGTTGGCATAGCTTAGCCCAGTCACATTTGCTCTGCTGTGTAAGTATTGGTGCAAAACTGAGAGTAACTCTCTGTGTGGTGGATAATGCAGGAGAAACGTAACAAGGCTGCAGGGATGGCATGATGCATCAGGGTTCAGATCACACACTGAAGAGTGTTTGTATTTAGTCTGTAATGCTGATTACTATCAGTTCAGTAATCCTGTCTTCCTGTCTTGAAAGGGAGGTTGAAGTCTCATTCAGATATGACTTGAAAGGTGGCCAAATGTCATGGTAGCTTCTGTATTACTCACTGAAATGCAACTTCTTAGAGCTGTTTAGTGATTGACAGATGATATCCCTCCTGAAAGAGTGACCTGAAATGTGTCCAATATCTCAGAAAAAGAAATGTTAAGTTTGCATTAAGATCCCCTAAGGAAGCTACTACTTTGAGTCAATAGAGCCAACAAATTGTTACCCAGGAGCGGGGAAGGCATTGGCTATAGAATTTTTAGATTCATTGTCCCAAGTAGCTGCTTATGTATGTTGTAGTTATGTCCACAGTAGGCTGGGTGATGTCCAAACCTAAGAACATCTGGTCCCTGCCTGCTGAAATACAGCAACTTTCTGTGAGCAACATCATCCACCTTCAACAAAAAGAGGAGGCACTTTTGGTGGCACTATTGGCTGTTAGGCAAGATCATTAAAGATGCCACAACAATTGCTCCAGTCCAGTAGTACTTTAATGTTGGCTCTTGTAAAATATTGGTTGGTATCCCATTACTAAATGAGGCAGAGAGTGGATACATGCCTGGCTGTGATGTGACACGTGGCATTTGAGGTTTAGAGGTTTTGTTCCCTTTAAACAAAATTCCCTAGAATACTTCCAAGACAAGAATAAAAGGTTTCCAGGACAGGTGTGTGTTTGGGGTTACATACCTCCACACAGCCAGCCTGGCAAGAATGACTTCAAAAGCCTGCATGGAGAGAAACGGTCCTGCCCCATGAAACTGCTTGAGCTGTCAATACTGGTCCTGCATTAGGAGTTTATGGAGAGATAGAAATAACATCTTAGGTGAAGGCTAAATCTGCCATTGGGGCAGCACACAACCTCCCTCCATTCTGCCAGGAAGAGGACCTGATTTGTGACACCTGCCTGGAAAAGGTTCATATTCTCCTTTGAGAATAAGGGCCCCACTCTGTTCCCCAGAGGACAAGGAGCTACATAGCATGCCTAGAGGCAAAATATATGTCTCTACACTGCCATTAGACATTCATGGCTGGCCTGCGCCAGCAGACTCTACTTGGAGGGCTGGGGCTAAGGGACTGTTTAATTGCAGTGTAGATGTTGGGGTTGAGCTGCAGCCTGGGTTCAGAGATCCTCCCACTTTGCAGGGTCCTACAGCCTGGGATCCAGTCCAATCCTGAACGTCTAAACTTCCCCTTTGGCCTGAGCCCAGGTCAGCTGGAGCAGAGCCACCACAAGGTTTACATTGCAGTGTAGACATACCAAAAGGGGCTGCTTTGGGCAGATCTGAAACAAGGTTGCTTTTTCTGTCCAAAGTCAGGTGAACTGTGTTGTGATAAGAGGGTGGAGGCACTGACCTGTGATGCTCAAGAGTCTGATAAGTCTTGCTGATGTCTAAAAGTGCCCACACAGCTTAGTAATTCCCACCATAAGTGCCCGATAGGTGGGGCAGAGGGAAGATGAGTTTAGCAGTCGTGTTTCAGATGGGTTGGATGGCGTAAAAGGAATAGGAAATAACTTTCACTTCATTAGTTTGGAACATTGTAAATATGTGCCAAACTCTGCTTTCAGATATTTAAACATTAATGGTGGTTGGGAGTTGTCTGGATATTTGTGCAGAATTTGTCTCGTGGTTTGGAAACGTATGCTAGTGTGTCCTTGCCAAGATCGATCCTGCCTGTGCAAATGTGTCAAATGCATAGGTGATAGGTGGATAGGTGCATGGAATCTGGAAAACAGAAGTATGTGTGGGTCTATCCATGTCTATGGACCATCTAGCTGCATAATACTTCCTGCAACTAAAATACATTTGGGGTGACAGCTTTATTAACAAAATAAGATCTGCAGGCTACACTTTGGCGAATTTTTTTTAATAGATGTGTTAAATGCACATATTCATGCAACTGTAAGTGAGAAACTACCTTTATAATGGTGTTACTGTTAATGTCCATGTCTGTTATCCAGTAGTTTTATGAAGGGGCCCCTTAATTCTGGGGAATGATTTTTCAAATTGGTTGTGGAGCCCAGTGTGCTCGCAGCTTCACAGGCAATGGAAGAGGGTTAGTTTGAACCATCCTGTACCTGCACAAGTTCTTTGGGCTAGATTGTCTTCTGTTGAATTCAGCGTTCTGCAGAGGAGGGCTCCTCTTGAGATGAAGGGGCAATTAGCTAACTGGTGAACTTTTGCATATTAACAAACTGGTTGGAATTTAGGGTAAGATTCATTTATTATTGCAGTTTTATAATTGCACCTCTTTATTCTGCAAGGGATCACTAGCATCTTGACATAATTAAGTGAATATGTTTATTTTATTAGGTTTGTTTCAGTTGTTGGCAAAATTGATCTATAATATATAATATCCACAGTGCTTGTTTGTATACCTTTCAGCTCTGTCTCACTGTGTTCTCTGAGTAGATTATTATATAATTAAAACAAATAAAATAGATTTTCTTACAAAGAAGTGTTTGAGGGAGTTTCCCAAATTATATATCCAGAAGCCCCAAGAGGCAGGAATTCCCAAAGATAAGGCTAGGAAGGTAGAGCTAGACTGAAGTTTGCTCAGCTTTTAGAAAAATGAGAATTGTGTGGGCCGAAAAATGTCATATAAAGGCTTTTACTGGGGTTTGGCCTATTTACTATAATGATTAATGCAGGTGATTTTGTTTCCTTCAGAGGATCTGAGCTCATTCTGCCTGTGTTTCTCTCACCAAAACACTGCTGGTTGCTATGAAGTCCATGAGCAGCTTTTGTCAGTATATCAATGTTTTCAAAACTTACTGGTTAATACTTGGGGACCTGCAGTGTTTTGTGAATTTTGTGAAATGAAAAGACTGTTCATGTGAAATTCAGCCAGGAAGATGATGCATTCTCCATTCTTGCTCTGAAAACAGGTCTGTCCCAAGCCTACAAACAGCTCTTGCACATTCTATGTCTGCTGCTTTCGGCATCAGCGAGGGCAGGGGTGGGCAATAATTTTTGGCAGGGGCCACTTCAAAAATTGGAGGGGGTGGGGCCTAATCCAGAAGGGGGTGGATCCAGAATGCTTCTGGGCTTCCCCACCCCCAGACCATAATTGGTCTGGGAGTGGGGGAGCCCCTTTGCCGTTCCTTCCCATTAAGGCACCCATGTTCCTGGCAGGGTGGGAAGAGGCTTCACACACACTCCTGCCCCCAGGCCCTGATTGGCGGGGGAGGTCTCCCACACTGTGAGGAGCATGTGGCACTTTGAAGTGCTTCACATTCCTCGCAGGGCTGGGACAGGTTGAAGGAAGCTTTGCGCAGTTCCCCCATCCCCAGGCCCTGATTGGCTTGGGGCTGGAGGCAGGGGGGAGCGTGCAAAGCCTCCCTCCACCCTGTGAGGAGCACGCATCACTTCAAAGGGCTCAGCTCTGGAGAGGCCCCTAGGGGATATCGCATTCACCTGGAGAGCACAGGGTGGTGGGTTCAAGTCCTGGAAGCAGCTGGAAAGCCAACACAAGCTGCCCCAGGGATGGACCAGGCTCCTGCATTAGGAAGGCAGGATAAGGGACCTCCCAAAGGCAAGGGGGGTGGACCCTGGAGTGGCCTAGGACAGTGCCCCTCAACCCTTAGGGGTACTCAAGAGAAGTCTGGGGGTACATCAACACAACTGAAATTTGTGCGAAGCTTCCCTACTTCTGCTCCTGTCCTGCGCGAGCGTACAGCACTTTGAAGTGCTGTGTGCTGCTTGCAGGGCCGAGGGAAGTGTGGAGGAAACTTCCCACTCTCCTCCAGCCCCTAGGCCAATCACGGGTTGGGGGCGGGGAGCGCGTGACATCTCCTCCGCCTTGCGAGCAGCGTGCAGCGCTTCAAAGCACTGTGCTGCTCTCACAGAGTGGGAGGAAGCTTCACATGCTCCCCCACCCCCACGTTCTAATTGGCCTGTGGGCAGGGGAGTGACGGCTTCTGTGAGCTGGATCAACCCACTTGGCGGACTGGATCCGGCTTGCAGTGGCCCTTTTGACCACCCCTGAGCTAGGGTGTGTGTTCTGTGCTGCTTTTTTTGGATGCTGTAACACAAAGGATGTGTTTGCATTAGGAAGTGGGGCTGGATTAGGCCACCTAAAGCTCTAGGTGCACCACCACATGCTAGTGAACAACATTTCAATAATTAAAGCTCAGGTAAAGTTAAAATAGCTCAGGGCAAAAGATCTTGAACAAAATCAAGATCATTTAGGGAGCTAGAAAAGCAGAATTCACTGTCTAGTCAGCAGAACCTGCCAGATGGGAGTTTTCTCAGACTAACCCTCCCCCATTGCCTGAGAAGCAGGTAGCCTAAGACCCTCAAGGACAGATTTTTAAAGTTGTTGGCTTTTCAGACACACTCCTAGGGTCTTGTCTCCTGTTGACTTCAGTATGGATTGGGAACCTTGGTAAATCCCACTAGGTACCTATTGTGTATCTTAAGATACTTAAATTCCCTTAAAAATCTGGTTCTCTGTTCTGTACAATGGACTCTTAATGGCAAATGCCCTAGCCCTTTGTTTAGGTTTTTATACCCCTTCCCACCCTAAAATATATGCCAAACTCTGCTTTCACATATTTAAACTCATTAATAGTGAAGTTACCAACAGAGGAAGACTTGCAGGTGTCCAACATGTTGGGTGATATGGACAGCAGTAACTTCTTTTGCTTATGTCATTCACAGAGCAGCTGCATAGGGTAGACGATTGCTTTTGGGCAAGATCCCAGTCCTTATTTACAGAATAACTAAAACTGTGGAGCTGGGGCATATCCCATCTCATACACACCTCTGCAGCATACTTGCCAGGCCTGCAAAGCACTGCAGCGGATTCCTTGAGCAGGCACTTCCACCAGGACCATGAGTGGGAACTCAAATCTTTCAAAATATTTACCAGTCCTGGAAACTTCTGGAAGTGTATGTCCTAGTCTCTTAGTCTCACACCTTTGTGTGTGCCTACTCTCCCTTGATCCTTAAGGCTCTGAACAAATTGAAGCAAGAGCAGGCTGTGGCTATTCTGATAGCACCATTGTGGTTGAAACAAGTATGGTTCCTGGATCTGTTTCGCAGCTTCTTACTAACTCGCATAGTTTTCCTCTTACCGTAGTTCTCCTGCTGCCAGACTTGGGCTCCATAAACCGTCCCAATTGCTCATCTTTGCATGTCAAGGCCTGGCTCCTGGATGGTTCTTGCACAAAGAATTGGGCAGCTCTCCAGAAGTTGTCTATATTCCTGAACAGCAGGAAACCTGCCACAAGAAAAGCCTGCCTGCAGAAGTGAAGGAGTTTCCAAGTCTGGTGTACCCATTGATCTGTATCTGCCTCTGAATTTCTTCTCATGGATGTTGTGTATTAATTTAGATTTAAAAATGCAGGGTTGTCACTGAACTCAGGGTTCACTAGGCAGCAGTTGCAGCCTTTCTTCCATTAGTGGAAAGATTTATGGTATTTGTTTACTCTACCATTTCAGGTTCCTTAAGGGTTTGTTGTATCTGTTTCTTCATGTCAAGGACTTCATGCCACCATAGGATTTTCATCTGTGTGATGGATAGGAGGACTGCTGGCCAGCACCTGGTGACTAAGGGGTTAAACTCAGGTAGCTAGCAAAGTTGTTGGCAAGGAGCCAGAAGAACCCATGGGGATAGAGTACTGACATTTGAATTGTATAAGATACCTTGCCTGTTTTCTTTGGGGGGGGGGAGAGTTAAAACAGGAGTTGAGAGAGATGCAGAATGATTTAAACGCAGGCAGGATTACCATGCCTTCAAGGAATTTGGGGCATAGAGGTGGACTGAACCTGGAAGGGATTATGAGTAAATAAAGGGAAAAAGCGTATCTAGTCACGATCAGGGTATTTTCCTTTATTTTTGTGGTTTGGTTTGAACTGCTCTGTGTGAGTCTGCATTCACCATCTAAGAGTTGTTCCCAGAGATTTCCTCTGTGTGTTAATTTGTTTGACTTAGTTGCTCTGTAACACCTAGCAATCGAGTATGCTTTATCAAGTATAGCTTTTGTTTTATTAAAAATCACCTTTTGAAGGCAATTATTTGATTCTTGTGTCTTGGGAAGGAACAGGGTCTGTGTGTGCGTGTCTGCCTGCCTAGACTGAGCTGTCAGCTACCAGAGACTGCAGTTTAATTTTCTCTTCTCTTCTCTTGTTGGTAAAAGAGCTTGAGGTACTCCTCTGGAGAGAATTCAGGTATTCCCGTTTTTAGGGTAAATCACTTGAGGGTGGCAGCTACCCCCCAAAGTCAGTAAATCTGTGACTCTGTGCAGTTTTTGTAAGCAGAACCTGTAGAGGCAAGGTGTATTTAAAGTCTTTGCGGGCCTCCACCTTCTGCAATTGGACTGCCACAATGAGGAACAGCCCTGACAGTCTGGTTCTCTGTGCTTTAAAGAGCCATCTGTTTAAACTCATAGGTAACTTATGCCTCCAGTTAGCCATAACCTCAGCCAGGAAGGTAGGAGAGCATGGTGAACCTCCCTTTTGCTACCTTTTACTGTGACAGGTAACATTTGGCTTATGCCTCTATCCTCATTCCTTGCCTCAGGTCTCTTCAGAATTCTGTATCAATCAAGATATTATGTATACCAATATCTTACCCCAGTGTTCATTCCTCAAGGGAAGAGGCTATCCTCCATTCTCTGGATCTGAGAAGGGCCCTTGCCTTCCACCTCAAAAGAATAAAACCTGTCAAAGGATATCTCCTTTGCCTACAACCGCACATTCTCCAGGCAGAATGCTATCCTAATTGCTTCCAGACATGGCCTTTGGTGCTATCTTCAGAATTGTGCTGGATCCACCTCCTCAGCTCCTGCCTCTTCATTGCTTGGGAGTGGAGCACCTAGAGTCGATAGTAACTTGAAAAGGGAAAGTTACTTACCCGTACAGTAGCTTGAGTACTTTGTTCCTGTGGGTGCTTTGCCACTCACCTTCCTTCCACTCTGCTGCAGTGTCTTCTGGGCTACGTCTTGAGAAGGAACTGGAGCAGCCTTAGGTCTGCATCTCCCTGTATACTCTCAAACTGGAGCATGAGGATGTATGATACATAGCCACAAATCCATGCACACTAAAATCTTTGCTCAAGAGTGCATAGGCATGTGCATGTCATATAGTGGAGCTCCCATTAGACTAAAACCACTTGAAGAACTCATTGTGCTGGTAAATGGCTTGTCTTTCCCTCGTGCGTGTTAATGTAGTACTGTTTGAGATGGGACTACACTAATGCACACTAGCAAACTTTAACGCACAATAGCCGGGTGCACATAGGACACTTAGTGAGCAACATGCTCATGTGCATTAGAATTGACACCCCTCCATTACAGACTAATGCAGCATCTAGTCAAGCCCTTACTGCACGGTGGGCTAGTGCAGCACACGCTTGAACCCCAGCTTGCCATGAACTGCTGAGAGTTTCTCTTTATCTCAGAGGCCTAGCCCCTTGGTGGTGTTTGAGATATGCAGCAAAATGCATTGGAGTAGGTGAACGAAGTGCTAAGGAAAGAACTTGCCTCTATTTGAGTGTTTCTGTAGTGCACATCCCCACGGGGCCTTACAGTGCCTTGTGCATTGTCTCCCACTTACTTTGAATTGCACTGTGCTTTGGGCGGTGGTTTGAAATGCCAGTTTTTGCTTTGCAGACTCAGCTCATACAAATGGTGATATGGATGCTCCAACATCGCCTTCTCATACAGCTGCACACGTATGTCTGTCTGATGGTGCCCCCGAATGAGGAGGATTTCCGAGCTCAAGATGAGGACATGCCCTTCACTGCTAGAGTTGGAGGCAGAAGTCTAAGCACTCCCAATGCTCTCAGCTTCGGCTCCCCAAGTATGAATGTTTCCTTTTTGTACTGCAAATACAGACTTGTTTACTTTTAGAGACTAGCATAGGCCATCTCAAGAGTAGGAGAGTAGGTAGTGTTTTATTATGTGCTTTAGCTAACAGGATTTTAAATGGGTTTTGCAGTAAGTCGGGGTAGGGCAAGTCATATTTAAGTGTGCTAGCTGATCAAGGTCAGTTCTGCGTCAGAGGAAGAGGAATTGGCAAACATCTTGGGGGGGACGGGACACTAAAATCTTCTTCAAGCCATTCTAGTCAGCCATCTGCTTAGCTGTGACCATCTCTTTCCATTTAATCTGTGAAGTCCTTTTATGCATCCTTCTCGAGTGAACTTTACATTTCTCATTCCATGCTACAGAGTGACCGAGGCGCTCTTCCAAATGTACAACTGGTATCTCCATCAATGTCCATAATTCGAAACAGAATAGGGGGAGTTGTAAACAAAGTGCTTGCAAGAACACATGCTCCAAACAAGTGGAATTATTGGGTTATAGTTGATGTCTTTAAGGCCGTGGTGTCCAACCAGTTCTGAAGCAATAGCCATTATAGTGGCTACTGTTATAGTGAACCAGCCACACTCAAACAGCCAAATAGCCACTTGTGGCTAGGGTGTTGGACACCATGGCTTTAAGGAAACATGCACAGAGACTGTGGCTGACAAATGTTTACAACTGCCAGCAACTCCCTTTCTTCTCACTTGAATCCCCCAGCTGCTCCCATTGCCATGCTTCAAGGTCAGATCTGGGAAAGTGCTCCAACTAAAGCCAGAATGTGGTACTGAAATCCCAAATTGCTCAAAAACCTTTTCAAGGAAACTGAAATTTGTCTCTTCAGCTGACTGTGTCCTACTGTATTCCCAGAAACCTGGTTGTTAAATTATAGAATATTCTGCAAGACATTATTTCTTTGAGGAAAGGTCTTGGAGCCTAAAAATTATTGTTGGCTTATGAGACTAACCCTATCCAGGAATTCTTTCCTGTGGATAAGATAAGCCTGAAATTTGTTTGTTGTAGGAGAGTAAATGCTGTGGCAGAACATCGGGTTCCAACAGGGATGAATGATTAGACCCACAAGAAATAGCTCATATTCTCAAAATTAGCTTCAGTCAGGCTACATTACAATGAGTAAATTACCAAGGAGTGTGTATGTGCACATGTTTTTGTTCTGTTTCCTTGGGAGAGCGAAAGTCAGTGGTACGGTTTTGGTGAGGGTTAGATTACTTAGGGTTGTATTATGTTACTCTTTTTGTCCTGGGAACCTCCACATATTTATTGCCAGCATCTAGTGCACCAATTTGTAGAATCTTGCCTGTGTTTGCTCCAAATAAGCCATGCCTTCTCCTGCTAGTGTCTCCACCCTTCAGTTGAGAACTCAGCATGGGTGAGAGGGTTTGTAATATTAAAAATCAATAAACCAAAGGGAATTAAACCACAAAAGTTAGTTAAATTAAGACCAAATAGCTGTCGGCCATTTGAAGGATCAACTCAGATTTTCTCTCCCCACGTTGAGGTCTTAGCATTGTGGGGTCTCTGTGCAATGTATTATGTGGGTTACTATCATATTCCTAGCCAGTGCTGAAGGGGGCAGCAGGGTTTAGTTTGGCATTTCCTTGTGTCCCATTTAAAGTTACTGAATAACTCCTTTAACTGGATGTTTTGGGGTTTGATAAAAATTGTGTACATCAGTTTGTAAATCTTTTATAATTGCTTATTTACCTGTTTAAAGGTAACTTGCATATAAAAAGAATGGGTGTTTGCATAAAGATTTAGATTGAAGGAATTTTTAAAAGGTTTGAGTTTTTTAACCTTTTAAATGCCAGGAATGCCTGGTCTTTGTTTTCGTTGGCATTTAGTGTGGACTGGTATCTTTAGCTTTCAGTTGAAGGGGTTCCATATGTTCTAAGGTCAGATGGGACCATTTATGATCATCTAGTCTGACCTCCTGTATAACACTGTTCAGTTTCCCTAAAATAACTTCTAGAGTAGATCTTTTAATTAAAAAACCAATATTGATTGATTTTTTTTTTAAATTCAGCAGTGGAGAATTTACCACAATACTGGGTAAAACGTTCTAATGGTTAATTACTCTGACTGTTAAAAATTTGTTTATTTCCAGTCTGAATTTGTCTAGCTTCAACTTCCATCCGTTGGGTTATGTTATCGCTTTCTCAGGATTGGGATACTGGATCTTATCAAAAAGGACCCCCCCCCCCCCAAGTGTTGGAGTTAAATCAGTATTAAACTTAACACAAAGCAGAGATTTAAACAGCCTGAATAAATATAGTTTTTTAGGTTTCACTTGTGTGCTTGTTTAATGCCATAATCCTGGTTATCCAATTGTCAATAGTCATCTGGGAAAAACAAGAGGCGACAAATGAATTTTTAATGTGGAGACAGGAGGAAGTTTTCAGGGCTCTTTGCCCCTTTTTCTCCCTTTACAGTGATGGATAAACACTCAGTTTTTCTTTCCTTTGCTAGGCATCGTTAAAAACAGTCATATATAACCCTCCCAGTAGGTAGTTCTGTGATTGCAGCGTAGCTTCTTTGGCCTTCTCTTCTGCCAGTGCCCACCCTCCCGACTGCTCTACTTTTCTCATTATCCCTTCATGTTTAAACTAGAGCGGTCTGGGAATTTTCTGTCCAAGTCTTTCAGGGAAAATGTGGCTTCTCCAGGATTAAAATTTTCCACAGGAGGAATGTTAATTTTGTTGAAATGTTTCAATTTTATTTTGATTTTTCTGTGGTGGGAAATATTTCAGCTCTGTATGTAATCTCTGTGTCTGCCTAAGCCATCACAGTGCCCCATGAGAGTCGTAGTTCATGTACACCTTTTAATGGGCTGGGCTCTCTGTTTGCCTTATATCACCAGTTTATAAAATTGTTAGATAGTTCTAGCTCTGTGTTTAATTACTCTGACAGTCATATCCGATACTAGGAATGGCTATACCGGGTCAGGCCAGTGATCTGTCTAGTCCAGTATCCTGTCTTCTGACAATGGCAAGTGCCAGGTACTTCTGAGGAACAAACAGAACAGGGAAATTATAGATTGTTTCATCTTGTTGTATGGTCCCAGTTTTTGTCAGCCAGAGGTGGAGTGATACCCACAGCTTGGGGTTGCATCCCTGACTATCCTGGCTAATAGCCATTCCTCCATGAATTTCTCATACCCCCCTATCTCTTCTCCTTTTTGAATCCAGTTATATTTTTGGCCGTCACAACATCCCCAGGCAACAAGTTCCATAGGTTGACTGTATACTTCTGTGAAGTGTTTCCTTATGTACATTTTAAATATGCTGTCTGTTAATTCTATAATATCCTCTTTTAAGATCATACCATTCTTCCCAGAAACTGAATCCTACCTCCTCGGCAGCTTGACGTGGATGTACTTGCAAGGAATACCCCTTCCACAGATTTCCTAGCTAGATAGCTATGCAATTCCCATTTTCAGGAAAATCCTGATGTCCCAATAATATTTTGTATGTTGTCCCAAATTACTCATCACTTGTCTACAAATCCGGCACACTAGCCAAAAGAACCAAATTCCCTGTCCTTGTTTGTTTTCAGACAGTTCCCAGTCATGTTTCCAGTCCGCCTCTCTTTGCTGTACTAAGCTGACTAGTTTGATTGGAAGGGAGGGGCAGAAAGAGTTTGCTAGTTTGTACTCTTCACAGCATCATTTTATTTCTGATTTGCAGCCAGTAGTGACGATATGACTCTCACAAGCCCCAGTATGGATAATTCCAGTGCTGAGCTGATACCTGGTGGTGACTCCCCATTGAATAAACGTATGACTGAGAACCTGCTAGCAAGTTTGTCTGAACATGAGCGGGAAGCTATTCTCAATGTTCCTGCTGCACAGAATCCAGAGGATCTCCGCATGTTTGCAAGGTAGAGAGAATGTAACCTCCTTTTCTCACCCCCCTTTGCAATTAATTTCTGCATTAGTACTGGGGAGGAGGTGCACCTTGGAAGATCACATTTTTGGCTTATTCCTGTGGGACCTTTTCATCAGTGGTTTTTGGTATTTAACACTAGCTAATGGCCAGGTTTTTAATTAGTTCCCCAAGAATGTTTTGTTAATAAATTCTGGATCTAGGTAAAGACTTCAAGACCTTCTGATGGACATTGTAGTCTCAAGTCTCACTGCCTCCCAATTGTCTTGTTGTCTGGTAGTTAGAGTGTCTTGCTGTTGAGGGCACAAAATGGAAGTTGCATAGCCTGAAAACAAGTGCAAGAGAGCCTCAAAGCAGAGGCCCCAGTGTGTGCATGTGTGTGGTGTAGTTAAAGGCCTGTTAACATTCCCTGAGATCTGTAAGTAAGCTTTATTAAAAGCATTGCAAATACAGTGGCATCACAGGAATTTAGGGTTTTCTGGGATTCATACTTGTGGAAGTGTTACAGCTCCTCTCCTGCATTCCAGATCACCCAGTTATTCCCTGACTAGATCTCCCCTGGCATATGTGGCTAGGACTGCAGCACTCAGAGAGACTGCTGTGGGAATAAAATAGTTGCCTTGTATGTTGCAGAGTTCTCTGCAACTGGACCAGTTGAGACCATGGATGTTTTGTAGGTAATTCTGAAAGCCTGCAGATGTAGTGACTGTCCTGCACTAAAACATGCCTCTGCTGCTCCCTTTGTGTAACTGGGAGATGGCAGCCTCTGTGGAGTCTGAGATGTTGGCTCAGATGGAGATGAATTGGTCATTTGAGAACTTTGTCCTCATCAATGGCTAGGTGTCTGCAAGTCCTTAAAAAATCTACAGAATCTTCTGATAAAAACTTGAAAATTCTGTGAAATTGTGTCTGAACTATTACTGTTCTGCTCTCATTACATAAAGCTTCTTATGACCATCCTTCTTATAATGAAACCCTTATCTTTCAGTTTTGCCTGCTGAACAAGTTGGGCCAGGGGGAAGCAGCTCTTCAAAAACTCATAATTTGCAAATGCCAAAAGTGACTTTGGTTTCTTCAGGAAGTCAGTATGACTGACAGGTCACATAACTGTCTTTTGAGGAAGAGATTTGGTTATATTTGGTAGTTTGTTTATACATCAGATTACCTAAGAAAAAAATTGATGCAGTAAATGAAGTTTCCTGCAGAACCCCTCCCGTGCAGTCTTAGTTTAGGCAGAAACTGACAGTTTTATGTCCCAGAATAACCACTCCTGAATCATTGCTGAGGAGATTAGAAGGTACAGCTGCCATTCTTTAGACTGTCTGGATGCTGAAGTATTAAAAATATGACTTGTCCTGCAGAATGATCACAACGGTCATGTGATTTACTGATAGACAATCTATGTGTGTCTGAGTGATGTCATTACAGAGTTCTTTGTTCAGCTCCCCTCTTCCAGTTGCAAATCAGGAATTCAAAATGATTGTAAGTCTATGTGCGCAATTCTGTACCCACCACTGAGTGTGTATATATAAATAGAAGACAATAGGGAAAAGCTGCTGTAGTGAGCAATGCGATCCTTCCAGTTGCTCCATACACTCTTCCTTTTTCAAGGATCTGAGATGAGCTTCTGCTTTTCACGTAACTTTTAGCTGCTATGATGCATGATGATGAGTCTCATGCTGTGGAAAACAGAACTCTGTTATGTGTGTCAGTATCTCAACATGAGATCCTGCTGTAACAGCCTAGTTAGGAGCTTACTAAATATATTGTAACTGCCCTCCTGAGACTAGTCCAGTGTGCATACAAAGGGAGTGCCTGTTTTTAGAAACACAATAAATTGGTCCTTACGAATTTTCCTATGACAATTGTTTTTGACCTACTTGCCGCTCTTTGCTTAATATGTAACAGAACTCGTGCCTGTCAGTGACTATTCACAGCCAGTACTTTGGGTTTCTGTAGCGCAGATACTTTAAACGGAATGTGGAATGACATAGCTGGACAGAGGTTAACCACATGCACATTGAATGAGGATTCAGATCCAAATTCTTTTCCCAAGAGTTGAGTGGGTGAGGGATGGAAGGTTATTCCAAGAGTATATTTCAGATATGGAGGAGCTTTTCTTGAGCTAGGTCTGTAATGTATTAGGCACAAGCGTTCTTTCCTTGAACATCGGGTAGTGCTTTCTAAGCCAGACTAATGCTTTACTGTCAGTTCATTGCCTCTAGCAAGCCTCTTGGCAGAGTCACTTCCAACAGTTCTGCTCCCTAGAAGGGGGAAAGGAGGTGAAAGCCGTTTTGCTATGCTATAGTCCTGTTCTATTAATTATATACCACTAGAAATGTACAGTGGTTCAGAGACAAAAGACAAGATTACAGTGCTTTACAAAGCAAGGACAGGATGGTCTTATCTGTATCTGCACTGGTACAGAGTTGTATGTGCTGACTTGTGAAACCTGTTGTATGGACTGGTACAACAGGTATGCTTTTCAAACTGGGGTATGCTGCGCTGGTGCAATTGGCTTCTTTCTTTGATGCACTGACTGCAGTAAGGGTTTGCACCTGAGCAAGGCAACACTGATGCTGGTGGGCAGAGGGAAGTACTTTGAAGAGTGTGCGGCCATAATACTAGCCGTTGCCATTGATTGAAGATAAACTCTCACTGCTGGTCAGTTCAGTACAGTGTCTAGGAATACGCTTGGATTCCTCAGTGATCATAGAATACTAGGACTGGAAGGGACCTCGAGAGGTTGAATCCAGTCTCCTGCCCCATAGCAGGACCAAATACTGTCTAGACCATCCCTGATAGACATTTATCTAA
>JANRFK010001605.1:33463374-33501221 GCA_030068395.1 Apalone spinifera | reverse complement strand
ATACCTCCTCTATCAGCTCCTTGAGTATTCTACGATGCATTTCATCAGGCCCTGATGACTTGCAGGCGTCTAACTTTTCTAGGTGATTTTTAACTTGTTCTTTTTTTATTTTATCTTCTAAATCTACCCCCTTCCCACTAGCATTCACTATGTTAGTCATTCCTTCAGACTTTTTGGTGAAGACCGAAACAAATAAGTCATTAAGCCTCTCTGCCATTTCCAAGTTTCCTGTTACTGTTTCTCCCTCCTCACTGACCAGTGGGCCTACCCTCTCCTTGGTCTTCCTCTTGCTTCTAATGTATTTATAAAAAGTCATCTTGTTTCCCTTTATTCCCGTAGCTAGTTTGAGCTCATTTTGTTCCTTTGCCTTTCTAATCTTGCCCCTGCATTCCTGTGCTGTTTGCTTATATGCATCCTTTGTAATTTGTCCTACTTTCCATTTTTTATATGACTCCTTTTTTATTTAGATCATGCAAGATCTTGTGCATAAGAGCATCCACTAGTAATGCTTTCTTACCACCTCTGCTTGACCAGCAACTGTCTCCCACCCTGGCAAACACCTGGCCTCAGTTATTCATGTGTTATCACATCTCAGCTTGATTACAATGCTGAAGTATAGCTATGCACAAAGCCTTTAGCACTTAGAATACTAACTGATTTAGAATGCTGCAGACATCTCCTCAGCCACACAGGCTAACATGAATGTATCTAACCTGTCCTCCATTCCCTATACTGCTTCCCATAGAATTTGTCAAGTTCAGTGTCTAGGTCCTTATCTTCAAAGCCTTCTTTGGCCTCAGTCCAGTGTGTCTAAAACAAGGGTCTGAACCTTTTTCTTTCTGAGCTCCCCAATCATGCCATCAAAACTTCATGTCCTACTAGTGTCACAACAATGGTTTTTCTGTATATAAGCACCAGGGCCAGCATTAGGAGGTAGCAAGCAAGACGGTTGTCTGGGGCCCCAAGTCACAAGGGTCCCCCCAAAGCTAAATTGGCAGGGCTGGGAACCCTGGGCTTCAGCCTCTGCTCTCTGCCCTGGGCCCTGGCAAGTCTAATACTGACCCTGCAGCAGCCCTCCTGAAATCTGTTTATGGCCCACTAGGGGCCCCTGAGCCCCTGGTTGAGAACCACTAGTCTAAAAGACCATCTATAGCCTCTGGGATGAAGACCATGTCATCAGTTCAGTTCCTCTGGCACAATGTAATTCTCTGGGAATGGTCCAAGATTAAGGACAATCACACACGTATAATTTTCTGTTCAGTTTCTTTGATCTGGTCATCTCTAATATAAACACACAGCTACAGCTATATTTGTATCTTTTAAAAATCCCCACCCTACCAAAACAAGACACTCCATTGCATAATGCATTCCTGGTGGGGAGTGTGTGGGAGACAAACCTATGACAAATGTGTAGCCACATTGCTGAATGTATTTACTGGAAGGCTTTCAGCTACTCCCTGTTAAATCACTTTTCTTCTTCTGTGGGAGAGGCTGAAACATGCTCTGGTAGGCGTGAGCTGTCTGGAAAAACAGTGAGGAAATATAGAACAAACCATCAGATGAGGGCAGCTAAAAGGAGAATGACTGACTTAAAGTCAGTGCAACAGTGCTTTTGTTAGAATTTGAGTCAGGACCATTATCATAATCTTGTCTGACTTCTCATGTAACAAGCCAAAGAACCTCAACCAGTGATTCTCTAGTATCAGAAATCTTGCTATGTAAGCACTTGCACACTGTGATCTGGTCACTTTTTTCCTTCTCTTTGGAAAGGTAAACAAATTGGAGCTGCTTAAATCTTTCACACTCAGGTACGTTTCTAGACTTCAAATCATTCTTGTGGCTTTTCTCTTTAAATCTTTTCCCATGTCTCCACGTTCTTTTTAGAATGTGGACACACAACTGGGTGCTGTATCTGATAGGTCTCACCAACACTGTATATAGTAGTAATGCTACCTCTCTACTTTTACTTGACATTCCTGTTTTTATATCCAAACTTCACATTTGCTGTCTTAGCAGCATCACATTACACTCTGTGGAGTTTGCTTTCCACCATAACACCTTAATCCTTTCTAGAGATGCTGCTTTCCGGGATACATTATTCTATCTTGTCCTCATTCATTCTTTGTTTATAAATGCACAACCCTGCTTTCTATTTGTGACCTGTGGTACTCCTTATTTATCACCCTACCAGTCTTTTCATCATCTGCAAACTTCATTTGCAATGGTTTTATATTTTATTTCAGTTCATTGATAAAAATCATGAATAGCGTTGGGTTAAGAGCTGATCCCTGCTGACTTAAATTGATTTTATATCATATTAATGTTTTAATAAGAATATTGGGAAGTATTCAGACTCCTTACAGAACTCCAACTATATGATGTCCATAATTACCTTTATCAACCAAACGTGTGATTTCATCAAAGTACATTAGGTTTGGCACTTTTTCCCATAAAACCATATTGCTTGATATTATGTTTCACATGAGCTATTCTTTGATTTCTCTTTCTTTCCCTAGGAATAACATCAGGCTAACAAGTCTATAATTACCTGAGTTATCTTGTTTTCTTCTTTTTTTTTCAATACTAAAATAACACCAGCTTCTTTTCAGCCTTCTGAAACTTCCCCATTATTCCAAAATGTATGAAATATTAACAAACTGTCCAGAAAAGTCATTGGCTAATTTTTAAAACTCTTTTTAATGTGACTTGTTTGGACTTGCTGTTTTTTGTTTTAATTAATTTCAGTAAATATCATTTACCATGCTCCTTATTTACAGTTGAAATAGAAAGTATTTCTTCATTACTAATGTGAAAACCTAATCCAATGGCAAAAAAGTCAAATGTCATTCTGGAATGTATTTACAGGAATGGCGTATGTAAGACACGGGAGGTAATTATTTTATTCTCCTTGGCACTGGTAAGACTTTAGCTGGAGTACTATGTCCAGTTTTGGATGCCACACTTTCAGAAAGATGTGAATGAATTAGAATCTGAAGGAGAACAACAAAAATAAATAGTTTAGAAAATATGAGGAAAGATTCAAGTCTAGAGAAGAGAAGACTCAGGGTGGCGCGCAAATCTTCAAATATGTAGAAAGTTGTTAAGAGGATGGAGATCAGTAGTTCTCCACATCCACTGATGGTTGGACAAGAAATTATCAACTTAATTTGCAGCAAGGGAAATTTAGGCTGGACAGTAGGAAAAACTTGCTAACTCTAAGGAGTTAAGTCTCAGAGAGGTAACCATGTTAGTCTATAAATGCAAAATCAACAAGGAGTCCTCTGGCATTTTAGAAACTAACAGATTACCCATGAAAGCTTATGCCCTAATAAATCCATTAATCTCCAAGGTGCTACAGGACTCCTCATTGTTTTTGAAGGAGTTAAGCTACATAGAGAGGTTATGGAATCCTCATCATTGGAGGTTTTAAAGAGCAAGTTAGACAAATACCTGTCAGGGACGATTTAGGTTTGCTTAATCTAATCTCAAGGGTAGCAGGGGGTGAAAGAAATGGACAGGATGGCTTCTAGAGGCCTACTAGTCTTGCCTTTCCATGATTGTTTTCAAATGCGGAATGAATATGTGTATCTCACATTCCTGCTTTTTGGCTGTATCATTGACAATTGTCATAATCACTTGTGCCTAAGCGGCTATTTTAAATAGACCGATGGGAATACTGCCCATTGCAGTAAGCAGTCTCGCACTGGCAGAAGACAGGGAGGAAATGGAATATATAAAAGTTTTATCTATTTTTTTTCCCCTGCTTTGATGCCAGTTAGGAATGATTCCAAACCGCAGTGCAGAAAGATAATACAAAAGGTGCTGCTGTTATTAAACATAGGGTGGAAGAATGTAGTTAGCTGTTGGGAGGGGGAGAATAATTGGAAGCTCATGCAGGCAGTAGGAGGGAGACCTATTGGAGCAGCAATACTGAAATAAAGCTTGTGGACCTACACTACCTGAGCAAGTTGGCTCTACGGTTGGGACTTGTTTAAATTGAGCCTTAAACCCCAAGATCAACATAAACGTTACCATGGTTTTTAAAAAATTTCAATGGGAACAATATTTTACAATTTTCACCTGCTGTGCTAGCACCCTAATGCACCTAGCAGCATTAGCCAGCACCTCAGACCCTGAAAGTGAAATTGACTAATCGAGTTCCATCACCTGACCAGAAACAGTGCAAAAAGTGATTGTAGAGCCTAAAGCGTGAGAGAGTAAATCAGATTAATGATATTTTCTTTTGGCAATCTGTTTGTAGCGGATATAAGGACACTTGTTTTTAATTATGTTTTATAGAATCGGGCCTGCTTAAGGGATGAAGATAAACATCAAAGTAGAGATGAGTTTGTAATGTGATATGCTGGAAGAGAAGCCAGTTTAATTGTGCCTACAAAGAGAATTCATGTTAGGGACAAGGGAGGTGGTTGGTTCCTCTTTGTGCCTGGTGAGACTGTAGAATTCAGCCATGGGCACCTGAAGAGGGCGATAGAACAGAGACAAATTGTAAAGAATTTCATTCAGAGTAACACAAATGACTGAGGGCTGGAGGGGATGATTCATAAGGGACAGCCGAGTATTTGGAATGTGCAGGAGGGTGTATTGTTATCCATTCCAGCTGTTCCTCCCCCAGAGTTCACTAGGGACAAGAGGATGAGAATGGCAGTTAGGGTGAATAGCTGGAGAAGTGTTGATTGTGAAACAGTCTATGAAGTGGTGGAGATTAGAAAATCGCAGGTGAGACCAAAGTGTCTCCACTGGGCCAGTCCTGTTACAAAATAGGAGTATTGAAAGGTATTTTCCATTTCCAATGTTTTAATATCAATGGACAAGAAGCAGTAGGTAGATTTAGAACCTAGCGTATGGTAGTTTTTAACTCCGTGTGTACACGTATGTACACATTGACAAGTTGGACCATTTTCCAATAGCCTATGCAAGATGGTTCCCAAAGCATAGGGAAGATATTGGATAGCTTAAAAACAGAGTATAAATGATCATTTGGAGGGCTAGCTGGGCACTTTTGCTCTAGAAAGTAACTTTGCACCAGTGTTTGCTGGCTCTCCTGAATCTGTATGCAGCAAGAGGGACTCCAGTACTCGCATCTTGCCTCTGCTGCTGATTCATTGTGTGGCCAAATCTGTAAGGCTCCAATTCAGTCTGTGCCTCCCCAAGGCTGTAAGCATGGAAAATATGTTGTCTAAATAGACTTTCTCTAATCACCATTTCTGAGTGGGAATAATACCTCTTTGTGCACACAGGGCAGTGAGACTGAAATTGCTAATACTTGTGCAATGCTTTGGAGGAAGAGTGAGCCTGTTGGTGCTAATCGCAAGGGTCAAAACCCACCAGAGTAGGCTTAATGGTTTTATCCTTCTATGGAAGATAAGTAGGATTTGCTACAATCTGTCTCTTGGATTGACCTCACAAACCAAGGCCTGCCTGCTTTCTGTGGACATTAAAGCTACCAGAGGATTGCCCTGGGACCCTCCAGCCAGAATTTCCCTGCTAAAGACAGACTTCAGTTACTTGGCATTTTATGCAAAATGAAGGACTTAACTAAATCTTCTTCCCTTGCATTTCTGATCTCCTTTCCTAGTTTGAGTTGGCAACTGGAGAGCAGTCAGCAATCCACAGGGAGGACCTGGCTGCTCTCTGAGCTGTGAGTGTCCGTTCTGAGACTAGCCGGTTTGGAAAGTAAGTCATGCAAGTGTCAGAAGGAGAAAAGGTGAATTCTTCTGGCTCAGGAAGGTTCTTAGGCTGATGTCCTGGAGGCTGAATGAAACTGGCACAACAGGAGAAGCAGACTGGGGAAGGAATTTGACAGGAACCATCATTTGTGGCTTTTTGGTGTAATTGCTGTATTCTGTCCTTTTCTGTTTTTACCCCAGTATTGCATCACATACACAGGGTGGGAGGAAGGGGCTGTGCTCCTCTCCCCACAAGTGAAATCAAAGCCGCAAACTACCTGTACTCTGTCCAAAGATTTCCTTTGAGGTTTCTGCAGCATGGTTGGGCTGAGAAGCAGCCCATCTGGAATGGTGGTTTGGGAGAAGTGGTTGGGGTTGGTGCCTCCCTTCTTTAAAACTGTGTTTTAAAGGCAAGGAAACATAGGCTCTGCTAGCTGCATACCCCAAAAGTGACTGCACACATTGCCTACTCTTAGGCACTGCTGAAATACTACTGCAGACTGGTAGCTGTTTATAAAATGGAGTTGCCCAAATTATAGTTGTGAAACCTCTTTCTCTTGGGCTCATGTTCAGCAAAATGCCCTGATGGCCAGTTTTCAGCATCACTCAGTGGGGGTGGTTAACCTGCTGCTTGAAAAGATCTGCCTGGTGCACAGAGCAGAGCAGCAAGTACAAGCTCACCTTCTCTCCTTCCCTTGCAGGCTGCTGCATTATTTCCGAGGGCGGCACCACTTGGAGGAGATCATGTACAATGAGAACATGCGCCGCTCCCAGTTGCTCATGCTTTTCGACAAGTTTCGCAGTGTGCTGGTAGTGACCAACCATGAGGACCCAGTGATTTCAGTCTTCCAGTCCCTTTTGAAGTGACTGGGTGGAGTATGGAGGGGGGACCTGCCACTCTATTTTCAGCTCCCTCAGTCTTAGTATTGTTTCTATACATTTTAATAAAGAAGCAGGATCGCAGCAGCCAGAAGTTCTATGCCTGGTATTGTGCTCCTTAACCACCTCTGCTTGTGGAAGGAGCACTACACCCAGCAGAAACATGTCAGCATGGACAGAGGTGCACACAAGCGAAGCTGCTCTGCTCAGTCACTGCCATCCGAGGCCCACCCCCCTGAGCTGGGATTCCTTGCCTCCTGTGCAGCTGGTGTGAGGCGTTTGAAGAAAGGGTTTACAGTGATGTTGCTGAGTTAAGAACAGCCTGCTTTGATGGGACACTGGTGCAGCAGAAGCAAGTTGCCTCTATTCAAGCTGTGCAACTGTAGTGCTGGTGTGGCAGATGCTCTGTATTGGTGGGAGAGAGCCCCCAAGCAGCAGTAACTATGTCCACATCAGCACTTAGGCCTGTGTAACTTACATCATGCAGAGGAGTAGTTTTTTTCCCCCCACACCCCTGCATAACTTCATTATAATTTAAGTGCTAGTGTTTAAGCCCTCCTTGTTGGACTTAAGTACAACTGTGAATCTGTCCTTTAGCTGTTTCATGCTTTCCTGTGACTGCTTCACAGGAATGTTGATACCTCTCTAGGCTGTCAGCTTGTTCAGTGTGGAATGCAATGCTATGGGCATTTGTGGTGCCACAGCTGGGTGAGTGTCCTTGTCTTCAAGGGGTATATCCCTCCCCACCTTGACCAACAGTGTGGGCTTTCTTTCCACTAAGGATCCTGGGTGGCTGCTGACTTAGCAGCTGCAGAAATCAGACCAGAGCATTCCTGGCTGGTGCAACGGGGACAACGGAAACTGAGTTAGGCTGTGCAGGAGCTAGCAGTGTCAATGTAGTTAGGAACCTAACCCCCATGCTTGAAGGGACCTAGGCCTGTGGAATCTCATCACTTTCACCCAGGAGGCAAGAGCCCTACCCTAAATGCCCCAAAGCAAGTCCAGTGTCATTCAGAAACCCCAGAGGAGTGGGCCTGGTGCTCCTAGACATCCCACCTTACTCATCTCATTGTAACAAAGCACCTTTTATTATTAAAACTGAATCCAAACCAGCATTGCACTGGCCCTGACAGTTAATGAAAGCACAGGCCTTACCAGCAATCCAGGCTTGTTTGTCCCCATCTCTCCCAATCTCTACAGCACAGCACCATGCTCTCTCTCCACCTTCTTGTCTATAACACTCACGCATTTGTTCCCTTGTATATAAAATCTCAGTGGTTTATGTGCCCACTCTCCACCATAGTTGACCCCAATTCTGGCTGTAGTCACCACAGCCTGTTCTCCTGGTGCCTCTGAGCCAGGCTCCATCCAGACTGCTGGATCATGAGTCAGGTCCTTTTGGTCAAAGCTCTTGTTAATATCAAGTGCTTGACAGAGCTTGGATGGTCCATTGCACAGCTGCCAGTCCTTCAGGGGTTTGGCTGATCCTTTCCTATGAGCACTTCGCAACTGCCTCATTGTGTCCAAGCCCTGCAGCGGTTCCAAGGAACGGAGCAGGACTGCAGCTCCCTCCCCTGTGGAACAACAAGAACATGGATTAGCCTAAGGTCCTTGCATGGCTGGGTGGGCCACATTACTCTGCTCAGGGAACTGACAGCAACATCGAATTAATTCCAACCCTCAGAAAATCTACATAACTCCCCTCCCTTCTATTAACTGGTACACATAGGGCTGCAGCCACTTGTCCTTTGAGTTTGTCTGTGGTCCTGCTCTCCATTATTGCATGGCTCTCATACTAGTGTATTCATCCCCACTGCACCTCATTTTTTTCTTATGTGCATCAGTGTTGAGATGTGACACAGAGATGATGGGCAGCACACCACTTTCACATTGGGGTAAATAAAATTTGTGGGGGCAAGGGGTTCTAAGTGTGGAAGGGGGCTCATGCCTGGGGCAAAGGATTGAGGAGGATGAGGGCTCTGGCTGGGGGCTGAGAGAGGGTTGGGGTGCAAAGGCTCTGAGAGAGACTAGGGGTAGGGTGCGCTCAAGGCTGGAGGGGACTCAAGGTAACTCAGAGAGTTGGGGCTGAGGCTAGCAGGGAGGAACTCCTCCCCACCAGCCCCTGCAGCTTTAGGGCCTGGGGAGAGTGATCACTCCCTGCTGCAAGCCCTCAGCAAGGCTCAATGGGAAACAGTGCAGTTTAAGGGGAACTATGATTCACACACCATAGCTGACTGCCCCACCTCTGTCTGACCAGCCCAGCAAAGTGCAACAGGGAAGCTGCCCTCTAACCCTAGGACTGTGGGCTGTAGTCCACAGTGCTAGCTTAACCATATTTTAGTGAGCAGTAATGCAAGACGCTTACAGGTCTACACTCTAGCAGTTAGCAAAGGCTTTGAGTGCTACAAGCCTTTGCATAAGTGAACTGCTCTACGGTGACAATGATTTAGGAGATTTGTGTATAAGATGAAACAGGAAATCACACAAGTACTGTGCATATTTTAGGACAGGACATCTGCAAACGCACAACCACAAACTTGTCTTAGCAACAAACTGACATTAAAGTTGAGATCATTAATATACGAAGCTACAGAATAAGGACCCCTGATGACATTAGGGTTAGGAAATCAGTTATGAACTAAGTAGGCTTGGCCTTTATGTGAATAGCTGCTCCATGATGAAGGGTCCATTTTGGGCAGGCTGCATTTACTGATTCTACCTTGGGGTTCCAGTTGCCTAATTTGTTGGCTAGTTATTGATTGTTGGGAACTTCCAGTTAATCACTGATGAACTCTGAGCATTGAAAGGTTCTAGTCCCAGAACCAGGCACAACAGAGTTCAGGTTAAGTTCAGCATCTAGCTGAGAACCTCTGTGCACAACAGCACCATACTGAGGGCAAACCAAAGCTTTAAATACGGCTAGTAGCTCAATTAGTAAAAGCACCAGTGTTCTGACCCAGAGGAGAAAGTAGCTGTAATGTAAAACTAAGCTTCCAGCACCATGCCTGACATACCCACTCCCTTCTCATGGAGCACTGAATGGTAGGAGACAAGGATGTTCCACATGGGTTCTCTGACATGCCAATCAGCTAAGATTTCATAGTTTTACATGGTGATTGGTCCTGTTATAGCTTTGTAGGCTGCCATGATGAAGGCTCTAATTATCCACACAACTTCTGCAGCCCCTATTTGGGTGCTGCCCACCAGCCTGTGCTCTGCAAAAGGAAGGTGGAGAGAATTGTTGGATCCGCTGCCCTTTGCTAGTAAACCCATAACACCCCTGGTACTACTGGCTATTCAAGGACGACTCATCTCCAATGCCAGCTCCACAAGAATCCTCTATCCTTGCACACACACACACAGCAGCCTGACCTGTCTGGAGCTAGACAGGGCCTAGTCCTTAGTCTCAGCAACACCAGCCCCCTCCCAAGGCCCAGAACAGCCACAAATACAACACACCACTCTGATCCCTCAGACAGCAACACTGGTGTAACTGTGTTCCAGGAATAATGTCCCTGCCACTACTAACAACAGTTATGAGTGGTTCTCTTCCACCCAGGCACAGATCAAAGCTATGGAGCCTGGATCCAGTTGTCAAAAAGCAATTTCTCTCAAAACAGGATTAATTGCTCACAGTCCATTTATACCCCTCTCTTCCCAACCTGCATGCCCTCCCCTTCGACCTGTTATTGCTACTACTACAAAACAGATGAACAGCCAGAAGACAGGTCAGAATCACAGCTTTGGCCTGATGAGTCACTCTGCACTAAACATAAGTCAATAATATGATGTAGGTAAGAAAAGAAAATGTTACATTGCATTAGCAAAGGCAGATGTAAGTCATGGGAGAGGACAGTACTGCTCCACTTGGCACTGGATAGGCCTCAGCTAGACTACTGTGTCCAGTTTTGGTCACCAATGTATAAAAAGGATGTAGAGAAACTGGAAAGGGTCTAGAAAGAGGCAAGCAGCAAAGATGATCAGAGCGATGGAAAGCAAGCCACATGAGCCAAAGCTGAAGGAACTGGGGATGTTTAGTTTGGAAGAGATAAGGGAGGGAATGGGAGAGTTCATACTTGCAAATACTTGAAAAGCTGCCATAAAAAGGATGGAGAAAAGCCATTCTCTTGTCAGAGGGCATGATAAGAGGCAATGGGATCAAACTACAGTTTTGATTCAAACTCGGAACAAACTTCCTAACTGTAACAGTGGGACGATGGAAAAGATTCCCATGGGAGGTTGTGGAGTCATTCACTGGAGGTTTTCATGTGTCTTGGAGGGCTTAGACGACAAAACCTGCATCTTGCAGGGGTTAGACTAGACCCTTGCAATCCCTTCTAACCCTATGGCACCTACAGCAGGAATTTTTCCACACTTCCTTGTTTCCATTCAGACTCAGTTGCACTGGCTCGTCTCTCCTCCATAGAGCACAAGTGTGACATGAGAAGCAATTGGGCCAGGTTCCCTGTTACCCTGCACACTGCACAGAATAAGTGCGAACTCACTATCTTGTGGTGTCCAATCAGTTCTATAGCGAACTAGCCACACACAAATGGCCACGTGGCTGGTGGTGAGCGTGTTGAACACCACGGCACTATGCACTAGTGTGTATCATACAGGGTGCAAAGCAAAAGATGGGCTCAGTGCTGTGAATAGAGTAGCTTCAGTACTTGGGGACTGCATCTGATGACCTGCAGGGCAGGTTACAGGCTGACTCCTGCACCAGCCTCTGCAGAAAACAGAGCCAAAGGAAATAAATGTCACGGCCCATGAGAAAGATGCATGTTTAGGGCTGAGTCCTGGCATGGAGAATGGCGCCCTAGCCCTGCACCACAAGCAGGCTTTGGCAGAAAAGCCAGCCTAAGTGGCCAGAGGAGCCTCACAGCAGCACACAACCCCCCTTCAACATACAGATGACAGGAGAGAGTGCTTCAAAACTCAAGTCATCTGGGGAACATGACCACTAATCCTTTGGAGTCTTAGTTCATTCGCAGGACATTCTGGGCCCTTTGCAACAAACACCGAAGGCTCAGCCAATGGCAGGCAAACTCCTGCAGAAAGGGTCAAATGGCAGCAGGTGTAGGCTGTGTGGCTGACTCCTGCCACCTCCACCTTTCTTGTGGATCTCCAGATCCTGGGCAAATGAGAACTGTATCCCAGTCTTTACTACACCAGGGGCTGCTTTCCTGGTCATGCAGCATGCTCTCACCCCAAGCGTATTTACTTCCCCTCAACAGAAAACCCTTCAAGGCTCATTTCAGGCTGATGCTGTGCCTGCCAGAGAGCCGGACCTCCCCTCTCTAGCCCCATGGCCACCTCAGGCCATAGCACCCTAAAGCCCTGGCTTCAGCAGCTGATTCTGGTATTCCCTTGGCATCCATTTGTAGAATAAGGATGACCATAGCGGGTCAGACCAATGGTCCATCAAGCCCTGTATCCTGTCTTCTGACAGTGGCTGGTGCCAGATTGTCAGAGGAATGAACAGAACAGGGCAATTATGGAGTGATTCATCCAGTCCCAGCTTCTGGCCGTCACCGGGCTAAGGACATCTAGAGCATGGTTTGCATCTCTGACCATCTTGGCCAGTAGCTATTGATGGACATGAACTTATCTAATTCTTTTTTTAGCCCATTTATGCTTTTAGCCTCCAGAGTATCTCAGGCAATGAGTTCCATAGATTGCCTGTGTGTTGTGTGAAGAACTTCCTCATGTTTATTTTAAATCTGCTGCCTATTAATTTTATTGGATGATCCCTGGTACTTGTATTACATGAAGGTGTAGATAATATTTCCTATGTACTTTGTCCACACCATTCGTGGTTTTACAGATCTCTATCATATTCCCCTCCCCCCTTTCCAAGCTGAACAATCCCAGATTTTTTAATCTTGCTTTATATGGAAACCTTTCCTGGCCCCTAATTACTTTTGTTGCCCTTCTCTGTACCTTGTGCATGTCTAATATGTCTGTTTTGAGCAAGGGCAACCAGAACTGCAGTGTTCAAGGGATGGGTACACCATGGATTTACACAGAATGAAAGCAGGCCGTCTGCATTGTATGCTCATCAGTGGTGCAGGCCAGCGGAGCTCCCTCCAGTACAGAGATGCTAGCTATTAGGGATGTGAGAGGCTAACCAGTCAGCATCCCCTTTAACAGGTGAAGCTTATTGGTTACAGTTAACTGGTGGGGGCTGAAGCAGCCTGCCACCCCACAGGGTCTGCCATGGTTTCAGGGCACACCTCAGGCAGAGGTGCTCCATAATGTTTAACCAGTTAACTAAACAAACAGGATTTTACATCCCTACTAATTAGTTACATCATATGCCTAAACAAAAAGCTCAACCCTCAACATGGAGTAGAAGTAGAGGTGGGGAACCTAAGGCCTGGGGACCAGATGCAGCCCCCAGCTTGCCTGGATCCAGCACCCAAGGCTCAGGATTACCTGCCTCCTCCTCCCAGCATTTGGGAGGCCACACTGGCATTCCAGCCCCCACCATCCCACTTCAGGGCTGGAGCACACAAAATCTCCTGGCCTGGGCTGCCCTAGTCTCTGGTGTGGGAGGGAATGTGAGGTGTCTCTCAGTTGGGGGCCATGTCAGTGAGGTGTTTTGGTTTTTGTTTTTGGCTCTCACTTGCGTGCGATTTTTCTGTGAGTCAGTGGCCCCCGACCCAAGAAAGGTTCCCTGGCCCTGGAGTAGAGTCACACACCTGGAAGCCCGGAGCACTGAAAATGCCAATTCTCTTTCTGAATAGCAGGACACCAGGAAGCTGTAGCACAGGCCAACACACTCATCTAACTGCTCTTTCCTGGGAACAGCTCCAGTTCCCATTTGTGGAAACAGCTTTTGGCTGCTGGAGAGAATAATACGCACTTTCCCCAATGACACCCTGACTCACCGCTCCCAAACCGTCTTTTTCTATGTGCTGTCTGTGATATGAAAGCTACAGGGGAACGCATGTATAGCGACATACAATCGCTGGGAGGGGGAAAATATTGGTGCCCTGGATTTTATCAGCATATTCATCCAGATCTGGCAGCAGTGCAGCTACACAGGCAAATTCAGGAAAAACTAGATGGAGGAACCAAAGAAAACTGAATGCAACATCTAGGATAACGCTGGGCAGACAAGAGCTCAGCGTAACTCTTCTGGGCACAGGGAAGGCTGTTTGTATTAGGATTATTTTGCTGTTGCCAGGGTATATTGTAGACGCATGCATGTCAACAGACATCTGTCAGATTTTTCAATAAACTTCCTCCCACTCCCTGCCTACAATTTCCCCAGCAGCAGTTGTGTCCCCCCTCTATCATTACAAACACTAACTGGTTCCTGGGGGCTCTATCAATTGCTGGAATCCAGCCCAGCAATGTGCAAACCATAAAACTGGTAAAGCTCCATATGGAGCAAAGTTAGATTGGTTAAGTCTACAGCGGCTTTTATTCTCTCATCAGAGTGACAGAGAATCTGCAAATCCCCCATGGTTCATTATGTTTTATGAATCTAAAGATATAATCAAGATATACAAAAGCAATGAAATTCAAACTCATCCAAACAAAGCCTTTGGCAGTTCCAGCATCCTATACTGTGATTTCTTGTACCAAGGGACAAACTGGCAAAGCATCAAAGAATCCAAGGCTGCCACTCACATGCTTACAAAGCTTGTCTCCAGCCTCTCACTGGCCCAAGCAGCCATCACCAGCATGCTGCTTCTGAGTGCACAGAGAACACTGAGACCATCAAAACACCAGCAAGCTGGAGGTACCGTGCAAACTCATGAGTTATAGGGATGAATGTAACAATGAAGGTACAACCGCCATTTAAGTGACTACTATACCTCAGAGGAAAGGGATGAGACACTTCCACTGAAGGCATTTAAGCTCCATAACTCTCCACACAAATTTTATATAATTGCTGTTAGACCAGGAAAAAACAAAACAAATCAGATCCCATTGGAAACTTGGGACCTTCCTGGATCGTTCAGAAAGCGATTGTGTTCAATGCTCTCCTGTCTTTGTCCATTTCTGGAGTTACTGCAACTAAGTGCTGGAAGAGAACTTTGTTGGTTCAACTGTACTGCTATAAAATATAGGCATAATGGTAAACTACACCAGCAAAATGCTCCAACATGCAGTGCTTCTGCAAGTGCAGCTCAGTACAGCCTCTTCCCAACTGCCTGAGCAAAACAAGCTATGCCAGTAAAAGTGCATTTTGCTGGTATAATTGTCCACACCAGGGATTTGCAGGCACAGCTTTGTTGGTTGGGGAGGTGATCCCTGGCCAACAGAACTGCGCCAGCAGTAGCCCTGACGTTAAACACCCTTACAGCGACTTTTACAAGGATACCTAATTTTCACAGAACTGTAGAAATATAGGGAAGGATCCTCAAGAGATCCTTCTGTGCTGAATCAAGACCCAGTGGACCTAGACCATCTCTGACAGGTGTTCATTTAATCTGTTCTTCAAAACCTCTCAGGACGGGGATTCCTCAGCCTCCACTTAGCAACCCATTGTGCTTAATTGTCCTTAGGACTAGAAAGGTTTTCCTCCTATCTAACCTGAATCTCCCTTGCTGCCGATAAAGACAATTACTTCTTTTCCTTCCTAGGTGGACAGCACTTATCAGCTTCCCCCCCCCCACACACACTCTTTACCATAACTAAACATGACCAGTTTTTTTAACCTTTCTGCATAAGTGGCTCTTCTTCAGACTCTCCAGTTTGTTCACATCCTTCCTAAAGTGTGGCGCCCAGATTTGGACACAGTACTCCAGCAGAGGAGGCCTCACAGCACTGCTGAATAGAGTGGGACTATTACCTCCCGTGTCTTACACGTGGTATTCCTTCTTGCTCATATGTTCCATGCTGGTATTAGCCTTATTTGCAACTGCATCAAATTGCTGGGTCATATCCAATTTGTCCCCCAACATCCTCTTCAGCAGTACTATCACCTCACTGCTTTTTTCCTATTTTCAAGCTGTGTGTTAGATTTTTCCCCCACCTTCGTGTGTCCTATATGGATGGGGCTTTGAGGAAACAGGTAACAAAGGATCGCCGCAGCACCTTGCCCAACAAAGCTTCACCCCATTCTCACTATTTGGTTAAATAAATCACCCCAAAAAGAAATAGTTGTCTTGGAGGGCAGCCGTGTTAGTCTGTAACTTTAAAAACAATAAGCAGTCTTGTGGCATCTTAGAGACTAACCAAAATACACACAGTGTAGCGTAAGTGCAGTGTTCAAGGGCAGATCAGGCCTGAGAGGCTGTGAAATGGTGACGTCCCTAAGGCAGATGAGTTAAGTTGCTGCTTCACACACAACCTGGACTGGCTGTTTCCCTCCTGGCTTCTTTGCACAGGAGAATGGGAATAGAACAGGCAGGACTGGTATGCTGCAAGTCTTAACTGCACCTTACGTTTCTTTGCAAGCAAGTTCCATATTGTGTTTCCAGTTAAAGAAAGCATTTGTTTCTGTATTGCCCAGCTCCCTGCCCCACTTCCCTATCAGTTCAGCTTCCCATGACTCTCCGCAGTTAGAGATTAGGTCATTCCAATGGTAGTGAGTCACGCCATGTCAGACACAACAAAATCACTGTATGATCATTTCATGAGGTTTCTGTTGTCAGTGGAATGGCTCCAAGAAGTCCTCCCACTGCTCTCATTCGAATCCCTCGATGGAACCCTTGACACAAAGCTGTAATGGGTTCAGCAACATTGTGTTGCATCATTAAAGTTGGATGCTAGGGAATAGGGACTGAAAGTACTTCTGACTCACTGTTTCAAACTGATCTCCCTACATCTCCATTTTCCTCCTCAATTAGCGATGATGAGACTTCCCACCTGACAGGGAGTTAGGAGCTGGAGTTCATCTTTCTTCATAAAGCAGATCGATGGCTTTAGAAGGAAGGAACTCAATGAAGAAGTGTTCTTGTTTTTATAATAATCATCTCTGTTTCATTTCATCAAGCCCTCTGTCCTGCGCCCTCTCTGAATTAAAAGAAAAAGACTTTTCCAAAAATGAAAATAAGTTGCACTGAAAAGTTTGCTCTCTGTTTCATTTCCCTTACAGAGTCTTGATTAAGTCAGAGATTTCAACTTTCAAAAACTCCCATACAGCTCAAGTGGGCTTGCTTTGTGATTGTTTCATTTCAAATGGAGATACTGCATTCTCATCAGCAGTAACCAGAGTTGGCTGAGAGATTCCAGAGGAGTTTTCTGAAGAAACTATGACAGCCATCCTTTCTGCACAGTGTAGGTAGGAAAGCCCCAAATCTTTAAGAGTCTTGAGTTCACTGCAGTTGGTTATAGAAGCCTGAAATTTTAAAAATCTCCAAGAGGAGCAGAAGGTGTAAATCCTTGCCAGAAAGAGCAGAGGAACAAGAAGGGGAAGGAAAATCCAAGCAGGGTCATTCCTCTCCTAATTAAAAAATTGACCCACAAAATCCTCCAGTGCCATAGACACTGCTGAAAAACACTCCAATAGATGCACTCTGTTATACTTAGTTTTGGAACAAGTACATGCAGCGATGAGAAAATCTGCACTGTGACTCTGCACTGTAATTCCAACACCACAAACTGGTTTGAGCGCTCTCCAACTTGGAAACTGCAGGCAGAAAACTTGCCTCTTTTCCCCCATTTGCTCCCATTCCATTTGACAAAGACAGATTCTTCTCCCATGTCTTCAGTGTTTGAGAGTCCTGCATGCATTTTGGAAAGAGAAGAAAACCCCAAGAAAACAGACAATCCATACTGGTGCTGATATATAAACAAAAAGGTGACATGCACAACTGTACAAAGTACCAAGGAATTAATCTTCTGTCCCATTGCATGAGAGTGTTAGTCACATTCACTGAATAGCAGAGTCCATTTTAAGAAGGGAACAATTTGGTTTTAGAATAGGAAGCGGGAGGAAAAATGGTATGTTCACCTCTATGCAGTGGACTGAAAAGTAGTTAGAGGGAAATGCTGAGCACGGGTGGGCTTTCCCTAATTTGGAGAAAACAAAGTACCTAGGATATTACAGGGATCTATGCTACTCTATGGAGTACTGGATAACCCTATCTAAATGGTGATGGGCTGGTTTGACAGTTCCATGACAAAAATGCAGCCATCTTTCAGTGTAGCAGAGAATTTTCAGGTGAAGATTGAGCTCCACCAGGGATCTCACTTAGTTCTCTACTATTCATAGTTGTGATGGATTTTATAGGTAAGCACATCCAAATGGAAACTGGTAAGGAGTTGATAATATCCACAGATGATATTGTGTTGCTGGCTGATAGTGAGGAAGACTTGGTCCAGACAACTGATACCTGGAACAAAGAACTAACAAACTATGCCTTAAAAAGGGTAAAAGAAAAAAAGATTGCAGTCATGTGGGTGGCTCACTTGAAACCAAGCAGGATCAATATCATGATCAAAGGACAGTGCCTAAGTCAGATTTCTGCATTAAGTATGTTAAGGGCTAGTTAGTGGCAGCTGGAGAAATCAACAGAGAACCATAAGCAAGGCTGTTGAGCACAGGGGAAGGATGGTGAGAGATAGCTAGTGATTTATTAGAAGTCAGTGACCAGACTACTTAAGGGACAAAGTCTCAGAAGGGTAGCCATGTTAGTCTGTAACTAAAAAAAACAACAACGAATGGTTCCATAGTACTGTAGAGACTAACAAAAAAAATAAATAGTATCATGAGCTTTCATAGGCACAACCCACTTCTTCAGGTGAATGGATCCAGAGAAAAAGCCATGTAGTACCGTGTCACTCATCTCCTGAAATCACCCTTCCCTTCTCACCCCACCTGATTCGCACACCCATCCAAACCCAGCTCTGTAAATACATATGGGATAGTCCCAGTCACAAATCACTACGGTTGAAAATATTCCAGCCCTTTTTCCACTGCACAAGGGACTAACAGAAAGAAAGCTCATTCCCTTAGGGTATGTCTACACAGCAGCTTTATTTTGGAATAACTGACATTATTCCGAAATAGCAAAGAGTGTGTCTACACTGTCAGCTGTTATTCTGAATTAATGGCGAGCTGGAGGACTTCTTATTCCTACTCCTGTAACCCTCATTTCACGAGGAGTAAGGGAAGTCGAAGGAAGAATGCTCTTCCTTCGACTTCCTACTGTGTACACTGCCAAAAGCTGAATGACGCTATTTCGACTTAAGCTATGCAACTGACACAGCTCAAGTTGTATAGCTCAATTCAACTTTTGCCCTGCTGTGTAGACATGCCCTAAGTATCCTGCTCAGCCTGTGAGGCCAGCTGCTGGGTTCCTCATCTAGTGCTCCCAGCTGTGATCCCCCTAATGCTTCCTTTCTAAGTGCATTGTTTTGAAGATGTACAAACATAACAGGAGACATGATACATCAGAAATAATTCAGCTATGGACAGTGGAGGGAAAATAGCCCACTGAGACCCTTGCATACCAGAGGTAAGATTTCTCTACAAACAGCATTGAAGTGGTCAGTAAAAAGACCATGTCTGATGTGACATTTCACAACTGGTTTTTGCCAAAGGAAAAATGTGTTTTACTTTAGATCCCAGGAATCATGTTATGTAATTTGCTGAGTTGGTATTGTTTCATTTAATACTTTAAAACAAACACTGCAATTATTCCACAGATCATATTTTGCAGATTGGGTTGTCAGTCCTCTCTGGGAACATAAGGCAAACATTGAACATGATCATGAAAAAGCCGCACAAAGCTCACCAAAGAAATAGTGTAACTATATTGTTTATTCTGGTCTTCCACTGACCTACTGCCTGCTTTCCTAGTCATGCCTCTTAGCAGCTGCTTGGCTCGCAAACGTGCTTTGGCTTAACACTAACAAAGACATGATGTTGAAACAGCTGAGTGGATTTAAAGTTCCTGACGTTTTTAGAACTCTCTTAGCAATGCTGCAATCCCTCTAGAGCTGATTGTGACAGCCCTGCGTGATCTTAGTTTCATTTGTATTATTTCAGCTCTGTCTCCAGAGACTATACTTATATCTAGTTTCACATGGAAGCAGAAGTCTGATTTGCTGTCTATATAGACATCCCTGAATTGGTCAATTCAAAAATTGCCTACTGTGTCAATGTCAAGAGCTTACAGTTCTGAACTGTTTAGGGATGGGAAAACCTTGAGCCCTGGTGGGCAAGTGCAGACTTCAGGGCAATCTTTTTGCATGAAAATTAGCTATACCAAAATGCCTAACAACTTTGCTGGAAACTGTTAAGATGCTAAGGCTGACCACCCAAAGGACTCTAATCAAGGCACACGTATGCACCCTGCATGGGGATGTGACATCAGAAGATGCGCTAGGATAGTGACAGAGACACCACCTCCAGAAATCACATACAAAGATGAAATGGGAAGTTGGACTCAACAGCTGTTCTTTCAAAAAGACTCACTTCAGCAAAAAGCAGGCGACAGCTCAGTGTTCTATTCCCAACTTGGCCACTAATCTACTGTGCAACCTGGGCAAGTTCCATCTCCTCTCTGCACCTGTTTCCCAGTCACACTTTATCTGTCTCATGTGTCTCTGAAGCAGGGAGAATCTCTGTGCCCAGCACAATGAGGTCCTGCTCATCATGGCACTCAGGCTGCTACTAGAATTCAAAGCATAACAACAGTTATAATTTCTTTAACAGCAGTTCTTGCTATTATGGGAATTACTAGTATCATCCAATGTCATGCTCTATTGCTATAGTCCCCTAGTCATTCCATGCCAGTGGTCCCCAACATTTTGAAGGGCATCTTGGAGCCAGGAATAGAACTGTGGCTCGGGGGTGAGGGGAGCTTGGATGGGGTAAAGAGGCCAAGGCTGGGTCTGTAGCTGGGGCCACAGCTGGAGTTGATGCTGTGGCTGGAAGTGAGGCTAGGAATGGAGCCATGGCCAGCAGCTGAGGCTGGGGATAGGGCTGGGTGCAAAGCACAGAGCTGCACCAAGGCTGGGCACAGGGCTAGGAGCTAGGGACACAGCACAGCTGGAGGGAGGGGCTTGGTGGCAATGCCTTCCATTCCCTGGGGGGTCTCACCCATGTCCTATCTCCCCAAAAGGTTTCTATGTGCCCTCCTAGGGGGACATCCCCACATGTTGGGGACCTCTGCTGTATGCATTCAGATATCAGCTTCTATAAGCCCTGCTTGCCTTTGAAGAAGAAAAGGGCTGAATTCCCTGGAAATGTGCTCTGTAACGGGCTCATCTCATGAAACCTGCTTTAATGGGACTCGTCATCTGGAGTGCCAAACTGTGAACTCATGTGAATTCAGCTTTCTGCATAGCTGATTTAGAGCCTGCTTGCACTGCCAGATCTACCTCATATGGGGATCATGTCAAATATAGTTTGG
This sequence comes from Apalone spinifera, assembly GCA_030068395.1. Lineage (NCBI taxonomy): Eukaryota > Metazoa > Chordata > Testudines > Trionychidae > Apalone > Apalone spinifera. Next base: position 33,480,331 of record JANRFK010001605.1, on the reverse strand, counting down.
TCCCATCTTCCCAGGCAAGACCAACCTAGGAGTCAGCAACTGAAGCATTATCAAGTTGTAGCATGATTCTCCCACACGGTAGGAGTTGGCAGTGTGGAAAGATCATACTTCATCTACTGCTCAGTGATGGATTATTTCTCCACTGCTTTTTCTTTAGAGCATGGCCACAGTGAAGGTCACAGGAAAAACAGTACCAAGTCCTGGCATCTAGCCAGGAAATCCAATACATCTTCCCTGTGTCTTAGGAGGCAAGTAAGACCTTAGCAGGTAAGTAAAAGGGGATTTCCTCTGCCATCCTATGGCTGGCTGAATGAGGAAAGGCCAGAATGTGAGAGACACTGGATTCTTGCTGAAATTCAGGTCCTATCTACATAAGCAATCAGCAACCAGCTTAGCACATTGATGTAGTAACACCTCATGCAAGCCCCTACTGGCATAGATGCACATGCCGACCCAAAATGGAGGTTCCTGTAACTGGAGATTCATTGGGATGCGTGGTCTCTAGTTGTATTCCATATTTGAGCAACCATACAGACCATATACCTGAGATCAGAGATTTCTATTAAGTAGTGTCCACAGTTCTTGTTGTGCAATGAACCAAGGACATGAGGAGCAGTGCAGGCTCTCCAGCTCCTCTCTTACCACAAATGAGAAGAATTCAAAATCAGAAGGGATGGACGGTAAGTAGCAGAACATACATAGGGACCATACATCTCAAAAGAGCCTCTAGTTACAGATCAGCAACCTCCATTTCTTGTTGGAGTGCCAATCCTAGTAGGTGTTCCACATGTGGACAATTCAAAAGCAGTGTTTTAACAGGTGGTGGTGGTGGTGAGGATGCAGCTGGTTTAGAAGCTTATAGTACTGCAGTCCCAGCAGCTGCATCTGCAGAGAAGGCTGGAATTGAAACAAATGTTTTCATGAACGTAGGGATGGAGCTTCAGGTAGCCACTCTATAGGCATTCACTATTATGGGCACCAAGACCAGGGGTTCTACAGCCCCAGAAAAGGTGAGATGCGAAGAAGGGTGGAGATGCGAAGAAGCAGAGATGTGATTCCGTGGGGGGAGGAGCAGAATGGGGGCAGGGCTATGGGGTGGAGCACCCATCCAGACAGAAGAAAGTCAGTGCCTGTGTTCACAATATCTCAGAGAGATGCTGTTGAAGTGGCTTGTGCTCTACTGGAATGGGCTTTCACTTTAGCCAGGGGAAGAAGATGCACTAACTGGTAACACAGAACGATGCAGCTGGAGATCTACATAGAGAATCGCAGAGCAGAGCAGAGACCTGGTCATTGCAACCACTCCACTATAGCAACAATTAACTCCATTTATTTTCTATCCATTTTGTCTTTTGCAGGTAGAATGTCAGAGCTCATTTGACATCCGGATAGTGAAGTCTCCTCTCCTCACTGGAAGCAGGATGTGTTGGATAAATACAGGCAAGTTAACAGATTGATTTATGTGCAAGTCAGAAGTTATGTTTAGGATGAATTTCAGGTGAAAGGAAACCTCCACTACCAGGGAGTTTGTGCTCAGTGTGTGAAGAACTCTGCTCTTTTGGCTGGTGCAAAATGGCACTTCTCAGCCTTCTCAGTGTGGGGGTACAAGGCACCTCTTCTAGTGAAATCTGAAGGACATTCACCCCTATGCAGAAGCAAAGATGGATCAATTGCCCCATCTGCTGAGAATGAAGAAACATCCATCTCTGTCTACAGTACCTGCAGATCTAGTTCAGTATTTTCTCCTTTATACTTTGATGGTGCCAACAGGTGTTGCATTGGAGAGGTTAGGTGGGACTGATAGATGGAACTGGGATGCCCGCCATATGGAGCCCAACCATCCCATTAGGGCCAATTTGAAGGGTCAACTAGTTGAAGAGAACCCCACAGCAATGGGAACCTTCAATCCCTTGAATTAGGGATGTAATAGTGTAGCCGACTAACCGATTAACCAATACGCAAAAACATTAACCTATAAGCTATAGGCTACACGCATTTCCCTCCCCCAACCCCACCAGTCAATTTTTTTAGCAGTCTGGCCAGCAGACTGGCTCAGTCCTGGCTTGTGACGGGTCTGGGACCTACCCTTGCTGCAGCTCTGAATTTAAAGTGTATTAAGAGCCGGGCGGGTAGGTAGCCCAGCTCAGTTCTGTCTCACACCAAAGTCCAGGAGCTCAGACACTCTCTAGACAGGGGCTATTGCCACTCCGCACTGCTGCCTCTATATCAGAGGCAGCAGCACAAGGCGACAGGCAGCCGGTCTGCGAGGGGAGCTGGTTTTTAAACCGACTCCCCTTGCGGACCAGCTCCCGCCTGGCACCCTGCACTGCTGCCTCTGATACAGAGGCAGTAGCGTGGAGTGGCAGAGGGCTCCTCGGGAGTGAGACCAGAGTGCAATATCTGCCAGCTTCACCCCCTGGGACTATAGAATGGTTGACTAACCAATAGGAATTCATGAGGTTAATAACTATTCAATTAAATGATATTTAACATCCCTACCTTGAACAGTCATTTGTAGGTGGAAGACAGATTCCTGATATTCTTGCATCCTTCTCTGGAATCACCACCTATGTGGGGGGGGGGACTTTTGGGGGAAACCCTGAATGCTCCATAGAGAAAGCTGGTTCCATCAGTACCAATAGCTGAAAGTTTCAGCGTATGGAATGAAGAAAGGAACTTTTCCCTCTTTTCCAGGTAGTTTCCTTTTCAATGTCACAATGTCTCTGGTCAGACAAAAAAAGAAGAGGAGACTAAGGATAAGGTAGGCTGAAAATACTTTCTGGCAAGGTGCAAATTTCAGTTTGTCCTGGAGTCCACAATATGCAACTAGAGAGAAAGATCTTGTGCATCCTCTTTGTAGGTATCATTTTTGTATTTCAAGTTACAAATATTGACCATCTATCTGTATTTCAGTCATGCTTATTCTTGGAGATATGCGTAACTAGACTTTCTAGCACAACAATGAAGGAGTCAGACAGTGCTGACAGACCATCAACAAAGATAACGGACTCTAGAAGACCTTAATCTTCTTGTGAATGTCCCACACAGTCTGTAAATAATGGCTGCTATGACTCAACAAAGTACACAAGGACATGTGACCAGGCCACATGATTCTGAACTCCATCTTGGAATGTCAGAGTGTTTCTCCACAGAGTTTGGGACAAAGGGTTCCTGCAACATGCTAAAGCTATATAAGGGAAGGGGTGACATCATCTGTTGTTTTTCACTCCCGACACAAAAGGGCTCCTGAAAACAACCTGAGCCACATCGCCACTTGCCATGCCAGAAATCTATCTTCTAGCATTTGATTTAGTGGGTCTAGTAAAGCAGCAGCACAGAAGGGGGCAGGCAGCTTCCTGCACACACCAGCTCCCATAGAGCTGCCTTCCTCCTCCTCTCCCCCCCCCATGTAAACGTGTAACTGCTGAAAATTTCAGCAGTTACACGTTTACCCCAAAAATGCATGTTAATATCTTTACTATTAATCCATAAATATTGACGTGTAAGATATCAAATGAAAGCTGGTGACACACTGACTGTAAGGGATGAAAGCTCTACGCACATATGGGGTATAAGCAGTTATGCATACCTATTAAAATATGTTTTAAATTATGTAAAAAGGCAAAGTTAGCAAACAGGTTTTCTGCAAAGCTATATTCATTCACCTATCCCTGCCTCTGATGTAAACTAAGTATGGCAAGCCAAACACATAGAGCTAAGTTGCATTCCAATTCAACATGCGGCTGAGAAATCACCTCGAGGGGCAGCGCGCTGAAGAACAAATAGAGAGCATTTCAAACCTTTACTGGCCTATAACTAGGAGACAAGACAAATATTTTGGTTGTCCCTCACCAACAGAGCAAAAAGAACAGTGCCTTTTACATTCATGAATGGTGGATCTCAGTCACGTAGGTTGGGGACACTAGGTAGAAAGCTCAGATGAGACAATGCTTTAGACAAGGATCTTAGCCTGTCAATGGTAAAAAGGGTTCTAAGGACCATGTAACCATTGGTTTCCATTCTCTTTTCTTAATAACTCTTAAATCTTGATCTTTGATAATAAACTTACAACAGCTTCACTATAAATTCATCTCTGGGCTATGGTGTCATACAAAACCTGATCCTGAGCTGTCGCAATGAAGCTGTGTGTGTATATACCGTTGGGAATAGCAACTCTGGTAATTACTGAGTGACAGGCTGGGAACTACCAGGGAATACTCAGAGCAGCTCAGGGACTGGGTATACCCAGTGTTAACATGCAAAGCAAAGCAGGGGCTAGCAGAGCCCTGAGAAATTTTTTTGGGTGGCTAACAGACTGAGGGTGTCAGAAAGCTGATACCATATTTGCACAAGTAAGTTTCTCACACTGATGGGGGTTAACAGTGACTCACGATTCTAGGCACGCCAAGAAAGATTCACAGCAGCTTCTGCACTCATGCTAGATGTCTGCTGCAGCAGACTGATTTGTGTGCAGTTTCACGGGGACAGAGTTCCTACATGTAGATAGGTTCATGAAAGCTGCTACAGAGGTAAGGAAACCTGTATCTACAGACTATTACCTATTCTTTACATGCCCTGACAGGTAACTATCAAATGCTTTGCACACCCATCTCCTGATGCTCTCAGCTCCAAGATAAGACTAAGATGTACAATGGAAGAGCAGCTCACAAGGGGAAAATTTGTTTTTGCAAATCCCCCATAAGGCTACTGACAAGGACAAGTTTTTAATCTTAAAACAAAAACAAGTCAGTGAATATTTAAAAACAGACCACACACAGAGATCAGCCCTTCTAATGAGCCTGAACTCAGGTATGGAGGAAAAGCTGCTGACAGAACTCCCCCCCCTTTTTTTTTCTCCATTTCAGGGAATCAATTTAAGCACCAAAGATTGTGGGGTGTTGTTGTTTTTTTTTAACAGAAGATGATTTACAACATCGCAAGCTGTGTAAATCCCCTTCTGGCTGAGGAAGAGCTCTGCCTTTTATTATCTGGACAGACTGGACAGAGACATCATAATGAAATTCACATGTGCTGGTCCTACTCAATCCAAAACTCCTCCATTCAGAAACACAAGATTCTTCCTGGAACAGTCATGGGAGATACACTAGTTCTTCCCTATGGTTTTAATCTGACACTGTCTTTCTGTCTGGCTGGGCTCCAAAGACTGACATTTGGAGATTCATGGTCACTATGAACATTTGCTTCCTACTTAGGAAAATGCCAAGCAATTTTTTTTAAAGCTCCTTTGCACAGAAGAAAAAAACATTTAAAAATATCATCTGAAAGTTTCAAAAGAAAATAAACAGTTCCTCTAAGAATTGCCTATTACAATTTTAGGATGTCTTTAGTAACCCATAACTTTATTTCAAGCAAATTACCATTCTGGCAGGAAGTGAGAAAGTAGGACTGAAGGAAAATTTTTCTACACATCAACAAATAAGACAGTGGAAGCCTTGGAGGATATTTTCAGATAAGTGTCAATACAATTTGAAGTCCTTCACACCAACTGCAGTTTGAGCTCCGAGCTTCCTAATATCACCACAGTGTAAGGTCTTAATTTCAGCCATTCTGCAGTGATTCTTCCTAAATGAGCAGCTTTCAGATGGCCGATTAATTTTGATGTGTATACATATATTGTTTATAAGACCAAGAGTTTAATTATCTTTAAAACAATGAAACAAGTTTGAAGTTTTTAAAAAAATAATGGAGTTTTCTTTTAAGGTAAATCAAGGCACGGACTCAGACATTTCAGTCTTTTCCCTACAGCAGAAACTCCTCATGATTTGGGCACAAATTTCCCATAATTTCACCAGACATGAGATCTTGTTATAGCCCATAGGGATAGCTTGCCTTTATTATATTCACTGCCATGCCTTCCTTATATTCTGCTTTTTTATATTTTCAGCAGTAACTGCAAGGAACCTACACGCTACATTGTAAACAGATTTACCAAAAAACACCTTCAGTGTTGTCTAGCACTAAGGTTGCAAATATGAAGTAGCATCTCAGGATATCTACACTAAGAGTTTTCTAAATTCATCCAAATAAAAGTTTGGCAAACACACATTCTACCTTAGAGACTCAAATGTTGTTGTATTTATAGCAGTGCTGCCTAGAGGCCTCAACTGAGATTGGGTCCCCATTGTGCTAGATCCTATCCATATGTGTAATAAGAGACAGGCATTGTGCACAACGTGTGTAATAACTAGTTGCTGATGGCAACACTAACTTTAAAGAGGCCTTGTCTTCCAGGGTTGTTTTTAACTTTGCGGCATGGACAGAAGCATCAAGTCAAAGGTGGCAATAGAAACTGTCTTTGCAAACTAAGCGTCTATATGAAGCTCAGAACTAGCTGAGTCAGGGCAAGAATGAATATCCGCACTATGGAAGCACCTTATGCCATAATCATTGTAACTGTTAAGTCCTCACTTACCCTGGCTGGAAACATTCATGCAGAAATAAATCCCATAGATCTGGTACACATACAGAGTTCCAGGCTTCATGAACATGGCTGCATTTCTTGCAGTTTGCTTCCCTCCCTTTGAATGGGAAGCTTCATCTTCCCCACCCAGATACGCCTCTGTTTCCACAATCCTTCCCCGGAGTTCTCTGCCATCTGGAAGTTTATGAACTAAAATCTGAAAGACAGGTCAAAAGTGTGTTAGAGAGTCCCTAGGTAAGGAACCTTTTCATTAGGTCAACACAGCTACATTAGCGGTCTGAAGAAAACACACCTCCCTGACCGACAAAGGTATGCCTCAATGTAGGTGCAACTATCCTGACAGAAGTTAACTTTATTTTGGGAGCTGGTGTTCCTACAAGAACTGAAAAATCCCCTCCATTGGGGTGGGCTGAACTTACATTACAAGGCTCTTCTGGCACAACTACACCAATATAACTATGCCAAAATACTTCCTGTAGTGTAGACACAGCCTGGGTCACTGGAAAAAGCATGAAAAATACAGAAATATAGAGTCATGACATAATGGGTGTTTTGTATTCTCTCCAACTGAATGCTCTGAAAACCAAGGTGAGCTCTTCCAGTTCTCATTCTGCTTCACACTTTAGTCCAAGGATCGAGTCACTTGGTCATTTACCTATCAAAGTGCTGGAGGGAACAAATGTTCCATTTTTCTCAATGTGACTGTATCATGCAGTACACATTTATGGTAATAAATAGTCATAAAATAAGGTCATTCTTTCCAGGCTGCCCACTTGTTTTTGTTCCATCCAACATGTTTATTGGCTGAAGCAAAGAGTGCCACCTGTCAAGTCACTGACACTGACTCTAACTCACAACTTTAGCACATCATTACATGTGTACGATTGAATTCAGAGGAAAATATGACAACAAATATGATTAAATAACTTCCTCATTAGACACAGTCTTACCAAGACTAGTACCAAGGCCTGGTCCCCAGCTGGACACAATCAATCAGGGTATGAATGATATTTTTACAGTTTCCACTGTACACAATATACAGCAAGGAGATGCTGGGCAACAACCTGCCAAACTTCACTATTGAAATAGGCTCCCTGCTGCTGGTACTTAGGAAATAACACAATGTAGGTGAAGAAGTAGAGAACGGTGAAAATAATTTTAAAATTACAGAAGAACATAAGCAAAATCTATATGCACACTGTTTTTTGTACTTTGAGCTAATGTTGTTTCCAGACATCTTGTTTTATTTAGTATGTTTATGAAATACTTCAATGTAGCCTCGTTTGGACACAAACTCTCTGTTTAATTATACTACATTCTGCACTCCCATATTTAAAAACAAGTTATTTTGGAATGATTCTCATGAAGCAGAAAGCTTAATTCCTGCCAGATGTTTCTGCTGAATTTTTAAAGCAATTGTTGGCCTGATCCAAGAATGGATTTGCCAGAAATCTGCATCAAACATCACAACTATTGCATTTTGGAATTTGTTTTTAACAACTCCCACGTTATCAATTAGTGAGATTACCATTTTTCAATCATGAAATATGCACAGAAAGGCTTCAGAATTGTTTGGCCAATCTGAAGTCATGATCTGTGAACACAGTCATACAGAATAGTGACAGCTTTTAAACCTCCAGACGCATGAGGCACACATGGCTGACTTTCTCTTTTAAACAAATGAAATGCTGAGAATTGAGTTGTGGTTTTAAGATTCACACAGCCATTTCCTTGATTGCTCAGCAACCCCAAATGTGCACAAAGAAAGACACTCAAGACACACATCCCTTTTCCACCGGTGATTGTTAAACACAGTCTGCATTTTGTCCTCCATGACACCAAAAACAATTCACTGAACTGGAATAAAGACAAGGGATTCTCCTGGTGGAAAAATAAGCAAATGCCCTTAACAAGCCTCCTGAAATTTCCTCATTCACTACAGGTTGAACCTCTGTGGACTAGGACTTTGTAGGACCAGAGAACCATGAGAAGAGGAGCCTGGAGCCTTGCACTGGGGCTGGCAGCAGAGTCAGCCTGGAGGCAGAGAGCCAGCAGAGGGGGAGCCTGATGGCCAGGGCCAGACATAGTAGCAGAACCCATCCAGGAGGGGAGCCAGAGCCAGCATCGCAGCCCAGCTGAGGGCACGAGCAGGAAGCCCAGCAGCCAGGCCAGTGGCCAGGACAGGAGCCAGATTGGCCAGCAGAGGAGCCAAATGGGGGTGTGGAGCCTGGAGTCCATCAGCAGAGGTACTGGAATTGACCTCCAATGGTCTGGCAAAATCCATCATTCAGGACCGGTCAGGTTCTGAGAATTCTGGACCAGGGAGGTTCAACCTATAGTGTATATGAAAAATATCCCTGGGTGTATTCTGTTCTGTTTAGATTGACAGGACATACTAGTATATCCAAATGCACTTTAAAGAATTACTGTCAGGCAAAGTATGGCCTCGAGTTTAGGTTTGGTAAGACAAACTTCAAAATGTTTACCAAATCTAAGATTGACAGAAATGTTTCTATGACTTTAAAAAAAATTCAAGAGGAACAGCAGGCACAATACAGAGCTGGAACACACAAGCTGAGACCTTTGGAATGCTTTAAGATGTGTGCGTGGGGTTTTAGAGATTTAAGGGCTAATTCCTAGCTAAAGAATACAACTAATTTAATTGAGCCATGTAACAGGGATTTCTTGTCCCTCAGGGGAAGGCCATGAAAATACTATGCAGATGCGATCGCAGTCTCTGTGCTCATGTGCTCCCCCCACTGCCTACAGGTGGAGAATATCTAATGGATGTGCATAGTTAAATATCCAACAGCCCCTCTCCTGTGACACCCATGGCCTGCACGGCAAAACATACTGTGTACTAATGCAAAGGGACCCCCAATGGACACAATTAAGTGGTATACAAGGAAGGGTAAAATCATGTACCTTGTCTTTTTAGTAGGATCAACCCATGCTGATTTAGCTGCAGTCAAGACCCTTCACATCTGCAAAGAAAGAGGCAATATTTGCCTCTTAAGAGGATAGAGCTTGATTATATTAAGTGAGAGGCTGTTCCTAGCATACAAGGCAGCAGGAAAGAAGGCATAAAGTTTAGAGTGGGTTTCCAGAGAGAAGTAACTATTCTTACATATTATAGAATAATAATAATCCTTAACCCTTATATAGTGCTATTTCCAGCCCAAGATGACACAGCAGGCCAGAGCTAGAAATATAACCCAGGACTGAGTCCCAGGCCAGTGACTGTCCATTATGCCACCTAGCAAAAGAAAATATAAAGCCAACCTATAGGAATACCCATTACAAGAAGAATGGTCCTGGACCAGTCACAAATTCCATTTCAGTGAATAAACCAGATTAAAAATAATAAGTTTCAAGATAAGCTTAATGCAAAATGCAACAGAAAATTGATCTGATAAGAAACTGATTCTGTTCATGCAACCAAAATGGGGCCAACTCTGTTCCCAAAAGTCTCAATGAGTTCACAAAGAGCAGGTGTGAGCCCAAATTTCCTGGAACATCAGACAGCCTTGGAATTAAAACCCAGTGAAAGGATGCAATTATGGTCCAACAATTTATGTTGTTGGTGTGTGCTGTACCACAAAATAAGCCTGTTGGCATGGTCATGACTCCTGGTGTCAATTACCTGTCCTAGAAATGACTTAGCCAGGCTGATGCAGGGTTGGTTGAAAAAGTCTGTTCCTAGCCGAGAAGATGTCCTCTTCTCTTCACAGAAGTATTTGCTGCTTATTGGAGAGGAATTCCCATCAAGAACAACTGTCAGGCTCCCAGAGGTGTCAGCTGGAGAGAAGTCAGGTTTACGCTGGACAGCATTTAATGGAATTAACTGCCTTCTTTTTCTTGGCATCATTCTGGAAAACTGTCATTTAAAAAAAACAAAGTAAACTCTTTGCATGTATTTACAAGAACTAATTTCCATGATGGTGAGCTTTTACAGACTCTTCTGTCCAAACAAATATAAAAGCACTAATTTACAGGACAAACTAGATACAGTCTACAACTAGGTTACACACTTGTAGGCAGCTAAGACAGGCAATGCAAAATTGGCCTCTGCTCTGACAAGTTTTTGTAAAATAGCAGCATGGGACTCTGCAGTTTTTATCTTTTAAGGAATCCAAATAAAATCAAATCTGCTAAATTTAGAAGTAAAAATATTTTTAATTGCCAACCCTTAAAGAAACCTGTAATAAAGATTATGCAACTTAGTTAACAATACTGTTAATAATACACAAGCCAAAGCAGACTTTAAGAGTTATTTCAAGAACTGTACTGGTTCAGCAGGACTCGCAGCACCAAAGAGAAACAAACAGTTCAGAGAGCAAAGTGAGCAGAAAGGCTCTGAACATAGACAGAGCATAGATCAGTCAAGTAAGACTCTGGCCCTGGGGATCCCTGACCAGGCTGGCAGCAGAGGGGGTGGCCCTGCTGGGGATCCCCAGCCGCTGGCCCCTCTGCTGCTGGCCTGAGTGGGGATCCCCAGACACACAATAGAAACTGGCTTTTGAAGGTACTTGGACTAATCGGCTGTCCTGAAATGCTGCTCGTGTCATTAATGACGGAGAGCACCTTTGAAGTACAGGTTCAACCTCACAAATCTGGAACTTTCTGGTCCGGCAACATCTGTGGCCCTGGCTTTAATTGGTTAATCCAATTAAACAGGATTTTACAGCCCTAGTTTCCATTAGTACTTTCGCCAATGCTATAGCAGCCAGGAGGTACAGAAAATTTAAAGCAACAATTCTGTCTAGTAGGCACACAGAAAACTGGATGTAGCAGGGGGCTGGCTGGCTGAATTGAACTGTAATGACATCTGGACAGGACAGAACAGAGTGACAATTGCTAAGCTGGAATGTTGCATCAGGTAAAGATAAATTCTCCTCATCTTCCTCCCCTGTCTCAACCAATCTCTGCTCCACCATAGGAAGGTAAAATAGACAGATGAATCTTTCAAGCAAAGGGGCACTTGAGTGCTGCAGAAAGAGGAAAGTAAGGCAGATCTAGCCTTTTTGTGTGGCTCTCCAGAATTAGATGCCAGGCCTGTCAGCTGTCAAGTCCTTCCTCTCAGATGAGTCATAGCCCATAATTTTGGTGAAGTGTAGCATTCAGCCCTCACCACACCCTGTGACATCCCAACCTTGTACAGAATTCCAGCACAGAAATTGGGATACTGTCTGCTCTCTCCTATCCTCAGAGATTAACTTAACCCCAGCTCCCAAGTAGGGAGTGGAAACAGGGGCTAGTTAACTGTAATCCGTAAGGATATATTTACACAGCAGCATTATTTTGGAATAACTGATGTTATTCCGAAATAACAAAGAGCGTGTCTACACAGCAACCCCATTATTTTGAAATAATGGGCTTCTCACTCTGACTCTAGTAACCCTCATTTTATGAGGAGTAAGGGAAGTCGAAGAAAGAGAGCTCTTCCTTCAACTTCCTGTTGTGCGGAAAGCACCAGAAGCCAAATTAAGCTATTTTGACTTGAGCTATGTAAATTGACGTAGCTCAAGTTGCATAGCTTAATTCCACTTTTGCTCTGCTGTGTAGCTGTGCCCTAAGTGAACTATTTAATCTTTTTTATAAAAAATAAAGACCTTGATTGTGGGTTTACTCCTAACAATATGTAAAAGTCTGGCAAAATGAATGAAGGTTACACCCACCCTTAGTGACTGCTAGGGATGTTTGTTTTCTGTAAGAAAGAACTCCCAGTACATTCCCAATCTCATCCATCTGGCTGCCACATGTGATGTAACATCTGACTAGATATCTTAATTGTTTTGTAATAAATCATTTATCGTGCTGTGAAGAACATGGGAAGTTTAAAGGGAAAGAAGAGAAATTATGAAAATTTACAGCTTCAGAATCTACACTTTTTTTCTGCTGAAGCCATTTCAGGCTCTTTTCAACATTCAAGCACATAGCAGAAAACTGAAATGACAAAATTATATATTAAATGTGAAAAACAAACAGGAGTTAAGACTAATACTGACAGCAAATGTCAGCCAGCTAAACATCCTGGGATTCTGACCCATGTGGGCACATAGAAAGCTTCACTGTGTGTGAGGCACTGCTGACATTCCATCAAAATATAGTCTCTTCTATAGCAGGGTGGCTTGGTTTCCATTAGTCTCTCCTTGTGAGAAGCCTCTATTTTCCAAAACAAACTTGCAAAACGTTTCTGATAGACCTTGGACCAGGCTTCTTCCTTTCCTTCCCCATAGACAGAGCATGTACTATTTCTAGGAGATCTCACGTAAGCTACATTTCTCGGCAGCAGTTGCTTCTCCAGGCATTAGCTTCTATATAGTTACACTGTCTACCCCAGAGACTGTATGGCTTTCAATATCCTATCTAGAGAACTGAATCCCTGGCTAATCTATTTATGTTGTTATATACAAAAATAACCATTAAATGAAGGTTATTTAGATTGAAAAGTCAATTCAAACATTAGGAAATGGCAGAATGTAAGTATCTTTGCAAACTTAATGTGCCCCTGTTGTACATATTCATTCTATGTTCTTTATTTACATAATCACACACTATTTTCCTCACTGGACAGTCATACTCAATGCATGGGCTGGATGGTGCTCTGGGAATGAGGATTTATTTCTATCCTGAACATTTAATATATGGTCTCCCATATTTATTTCACACCACCTATGACCAATAATGTTAAGACCAATCAAAAATATTTTTAATAAAAGTATTAGGAACAAAAGAAATCCTAACAATCTATGGATCCACAATGCATGATGGTAATTGATGCAGACTTGACAAGTGTGTTCATCAACATTTCTTAATTTGGAAAGAAGCTGGATGATATATTGGTATCACATGATAGTGAAATCCTTTCTGTGCCAACAGTAACTAAGAAGGGCATTAATCAGACTCAACAAAAGATATTTTTAGAATGGCAGGTCAGAATAATTGATACCAGTATTCCCTCTAATTTTTCCAATGTTTGGAATAAATTTTATTGTGTGCAGTAAGCCACGTACAGATGTGCACCATCAGTAGAAACACATGCTGTTGCCTATTAGCGCTCTGCTAATCACCTGGACAGCACATGAATCTCTCCTGTGTGGCCGCCCAACCGCTCAGCTTACAGGGAACATTCATTGGCACCTATCTATTTTAAAAGAGTGGGCCAAGAACATCTCTGGAGCACTGATATTACACTCTCTCTCTCTCTCTCTCTCTCTCTCTCTCTCGAGAGAGAGTCTGTCTGCAAGCCTGTTTGTTCAAGAACGCCTCCTAAATGGTAAAAGCTAGGGCCTTCAAATTCGGTATGCAGCTTCCTCGTCTCCTAACTTAAAGCAAGGTCAGGGTTTGGTTGTGCCAAGACAACAGAAGCCCAGGGAAAGGACAGCTTTCCATAACATGCAAAGGGGGGGGGGCTGCTGTTCCGAAGCACACAAAAGGAGAGTAGCCTCTACAGGCAGCGAACCCACAGGGGAGAGCTATATTAAAGACTGTCCCCCAGGGGTAGCACGGCTGCGGCTATGCCATCTTGCCTGCCAGTACAGAGCACACTGAGTAAGCAGCCCCCCCGCTCCAAACTCTTTCCCCCTTCCCAGCCCTTGGCTGCAGCATCAGGGAGGTAGGAGTGAGAGAACAGGCCCCGGGTGGGCTGGGGGGAGAGAACACACTCCTGACCCAGCACACACCCACATCCTAAAGGCCCTGCCCTGAAAAACCTGGGCAATGCCGCGTAAGTCTGCTAGTAGTTAATAAATCTTGTAATACTTGGGAAGTTCCAGAGGACTGGAAGGAAAAGCTGGGATCATCAGGATAATTATAGGCCAAACAGACTGACAGTGAACCTGGGTAAAATAATGGAATGGCTAATACAAGACTCAACTAATAAAGAATTAAAGGATAGTAGAATTAATTCCCAACAAGAAGCAAAATGTTTTGACTTCTGCAAGATTCTGTACCTCAGGACATGCTGAGTAAAGCAGTATCATTCAGAAATCCACATAGCACATATTCAATGGAATAGAAACTTGTCAGATTTCAAAATGTCATTGCTAATAGAGACTCATCCTCAAGATGCTGGGCTTCTGGTGGGGAGCCACAAGAATCAGTTCTCATTGATAAAGATGTTCAATATATTTGCAATCAGCTGGAAGACAATATAAAATCCAATGATTTAAATGTTGCAGATGACAAAAGACCGGGTTGTAATACCTCTGTATTTGACACAGGTGAGATCATTACTGAACTACTATGTCTCTGCTGTAGTTATTTATTGGGCTTGATGAGGAATGTGCAGGGTGAAATTATCTGGCCTGTGTGACACAGAAGATGAGACTAGTGATCATAACGGTCTCTTCTATTTTTAACATTTATGACTTTATTAGTATTGCATTTCCTGTTTTTGCTGAGGATTCTTTGGAGGAGCCAAGAACACCAGTGGTAACTATGGCAATGCTTAACTGAAGGAATGGGATTGTTACTCTTTGTTACTGATTTTTTCCTCCAAAACTGTCAAGCATTTGAGTTAGGTAGGTATTAACAAATAAACAAACCACCAAGATTATAAACAGAATAAACACTTCTTCACACAAGTTCCATTTCCTTGGTGCCTACAACGTCATTTTCCTACTGTTCTTCAGTCACCCACACAGTCTTTAAAGTAGACAATACCTGAATTTCTAATATACTTTTAAGGTTTTTTTGCCAGCACACCTTTACATATAGTAAAGAACTGAATAAAACAGCAACCCTTTTATTACTTTTGCAGATTCTTTAAAGTCTGGATGTCAGAATTCACAAGTTAGCAGCCCCAGGCCAAGTGGACATTGCATTAATAAGTTTCCCTAAGAAAGCAGCCAGTGGTTCTGTGTCTATGCTCTAGGACACAATACTAACTCAATGCCCCAGCAAGGTGTTATGAGGCACTTTGCTGATGGGGACCTCTTCTTTTACATGAGACATAAAAGGGAGGCACTGATTACTTGGAGCCAAATGATACTCAGACCTCTGTGGTTCAAGAACCAAATTACTAATCAGCATTACCCAGAAGAGCCATAGTAGTGTGAATTCATGGTTTCATTCACCATGGTACCAGGGATATTAAGTAATGGTTAATTGAATAGTGGGTTAACCTCATTAATTCTTATTGGTTACTTGACTATTCTATAGCCCCCCGGGGGATGGGGCCAACAGCCAGTGCGCGCTGGCCCCACTCCTGAGGAGCCCCCTGCTCGCGTGCCAGGCGGAAGCTGGTCCACAAAGGGAGCCAGTTTAAAAACCAGCTCCCTTTACAGACCGGATGCCTGTCATCCCACGCTGCTGCCTCTGATAGAGGCAAAAGCACAGGGTGGCAGCAGACCCTGTCTAGGGGGATAGGTCTGAGTTCCCAGACCGAGTTCAAGACAGAACTAAGCCAGGTTGCCTGTCCAACTGGCTCCTAACCCACTTTAAATGCAGAGCCGCAGTGGGGGTAGGTCCTGAATCTGGCGTGAGCTAGGACTGAGCCAAGCTGCTGGCCAGTCTGCTAAAAAATTTACTGGGAGTGGAGGGAATGCATGTAGCCTATAAACGTTTGCTTATCGGTTAATCAACTACACTATTACATTCCCTACATGGTACTGTTCATATTTGAACAGCATGACAGGAAATATTTCGTTTTTACATATATAATTCTCACAACAAAAAAGTCAATAACTTGATGCAAGTGGATAACAATTAACTGACATAGTAAAAGCATCCTGATTAGTGAACAATTAAATCATAACAGTTTTAATATAATTCAAGAGCCACGTACAGCTTGTGAACCATAGTCTGAGTATCACTGCGGTAACCATTGAAGACACCAACACACATGCTATTTACCTATGTTTTCCTCGGTGTCTTCAGCGCTATTAAACTCAGCCCTAACATAGACCTGAAGCTTGTGAAAATGTAGGCCAGGTCTATACTAGGGGGCAAAGTGGAACTAAGTTACACTACATTAATAGTGTAAACACTCAAATAATCCCAAGGAATCAACATCCAAAGTGATTTAAGCATGTCTGTTTTTGCAGGATTTAGGATGAAACTTCTCAGGTGGTTTCAGACTAACACAGCTAATCTTCCCTTACAGTCCTAACCTGTTTGGAGCAAGTCTGCTGTTGGATAGTAGCCGCATTCCATGTGCATAGCACACACTCCACAGCAGTGAAAAATGGAAACCCAGCTTTAAGTTCTTGCTGGAGCATCTGTACCCTAAGCTGGTGGGAGAGCAGCACTTTCCCGGAGCACAGACATAACTTTGCATTGCCCAGTGCACACTTCCCAGTCTGAGACCGCAGCTGCCTCCAGAGGACGGCAGCCCTGACCCCGATTTCGGGCTGTGCACACAGGGACAGGTGACTCCTGGAGTGGCACGCTACAGCCCATTTACACACTAGGGTCTGTCTCAGGGCCAAGCCGGAGAGAAGCTACAGTTGGCCTGTACCCCGTGCCCTCCTCCCCCCACCGCCGCCGGGGTGGGGCTGCACCCCGTGCCCT
>JANRFK010001605.1:33432795-33463274 GCA_030068395.1 Apalone spinifera | reverse complement strand
GGGTTACCATTTTTGAACTTTCAAAAAAGAGGACACTCCTGAGAGGGAGTGTATCAGTATCCACCAACTTCTCAGGTTGTATTAATGTGTTATAGTCTGGCAGCAGGCAGCCAGTCCGCCTGAGGAGATGGTTTTTAAACTGGCTCCCTGAACGGACCAGCTCCGCCTGCCATTCCATGCTGCTGTCCCTGATACAGAGGCAGCAGTGCAGGGGGCTCCCCTGGGGGCTATCAAATAGTGGTGTAACCACTAAAATGTCATGTGGTTACATGACTATTCAGTTACACGCTATCTAACCTACTTACCTCCGCATCTTAGGCATATTAATTACCTTATTATATAAAATCCAAGGTGTTTGCCCACCCATAGCTGTAGCAGATTTTCATACCCCTACACCATCCCCAGGCAAAGCAATTCTTGTATCCCTTGCTTTTGGGACGAGCCTCCCACACCACAGATCATTTTCCACCAGATGTGTTAGCTGCAGTTTTCCCAGCTGAATCTCATTGCTATTTTTAACCCATGTTTCTAATCTACAGGAGAGGACCATGATGGGGTATATATCTCATCACAGTCCTGAATAGATAGAAAGGGCCTATTAACCCTATAACAGACTATCCCTGGAATATAGTCAGAGCTGCTAACCTCTTAAGTGATGAATCATAGCGGGGCAGAGGCATGCAGAGCTTATATAAAACGCAAGAAGGGGGATGGTGCAAGATAGGGGCTATGGGAAAAAAGGGGATGTTAAGTAAGAGAGAAAAATAATCCTTGGGAGTCTAACCTGGGAATAGAGATACTGGCAAGAACTAGAGGGAGGATGAAGTAGCCACTGTAATGGGTTGGATCACAGAGATCCCCTTCAGACTGTCACTGAGATGCTGATCATACCACTGAGCTCGCCTACCCTGTCCTGCTGGGCCAGAAGCTCTGGTCTCCCCCAGCAAAGGCAGAGAGTTGGGATAACAGCCCCTCAGCACAGTAACACAGACACTGATAACAGCTCATCTCTGTGAGGGCTCAATAACAGGAACTTGACAGCACTTAGGAGTACAGCCTCAAATAGGGACCAAACCCCCCAGTAAATCTGTCTTACTCTGAATAAAAGTTTTACACAGAGAAAGCTCATAAAATTTGTTCTCTTTATCAATGAAATAGATGTGCACATCTGTTGTCCCTGCCCCCCAAGTAACAGTTATTTACACTGGGTTGATAATAAACAAAAGTGATTTTATTAAGTATAAAAGGTAGGATTATAATGATTGTAAGTGGTGACAGAGCAAAGTAAGTTAATAAGCTAAAATAAACAAAATATGCCAGCTAAGCCTAATACGTTAAGAGAAATTGTTACATAACATAATTCCTCCCCATAGTTCTTACTTCAGGTAAAATTCTTCAAGTCAGAGTTCATCTTTTCTCTGACCTGGGCCTAACAGCTGCTCCCCTTGTTAGTGTTGTTTCCAGGTCTCTTCGGCGATATCTACACTCGTGGCTTTTTGCACAAGTATGGCCATTCTTGGACAAGAATCCACAGAGTGTCCACACTGCCTGCCCGCTCTTGCGCAAGAAGATTTACAGTACAGTGTGGTAAGAGAGGGCTTCTTGCGCAAGAGCTATGCTCTTTTTTAACAGGTGTAAGCCATCTTCGCAGGCTCTCTTGTGCAAGAGGGCAGTATGGACACTCGGCAGGGATTTCTTGCGCAAGAAAGCCCGATGGCTAAAATGGATATCAGAGTTTTCTTGCTCAAGAGAGTATCCACACTGCCATGGGCGCTCTTGCGCAAAAGCACAGGTCGCACATGGCAGTGTGAACGTTTTCTTGCGCAAGACTTCTTGCACAAGAACCCTTGCGCAAGATGTTCTTGCACAAGATACCGCCTGTGTAAACATAGTCTTCATGTGTCCTCTTGTGGAGGGGAGCAGTTTGTGAAGCCAGTTAAAGACAATCATATATTGTTTCTGTTCCCTTAAATACAATTTTCCCAGTGCGGGAAGTCTTTGTTTCATTCTCCCCATCCCAAAGGAAAAAAAACAAATTCAGGCAGCATGGTCACCGGTCTTTGTAGGACCAACTACAGTTTAGGCTTACAGGAAAAACAAAACCAATTACAGATTGTTGCCTCAAGCACTGGGCCTTTAAGTTCCTTAATTACCCCTACTGGCTGTTACTAGAAGACTTAGTTTAATAAGCAGGTTTACACTTCTTATTTATAACTTCACACACAAGAAAGATATATGCATACAAACAGAATCTACACATGCAGGGAATCACACGTTCTTGAAGGATAGGTTACTTGCCCCATTCTGCATAAAGCATATTTTAGTTATGCATATTCATATTCAAAAGCATATTTTGCATAAAAACATGGGGTGTAGCACCACAGCCAAATGGAACAGAGGATATTCCATTGGTAACTATTGGGCCAGCAGAGAGAGACAGTAGATGTGGAAAAAACAACAGGGTCTAATATTGGATAGTATGTGGTTTTGGGGCTGGAACTTGGAGTAAAAGGTAAGCCTGGATGCTTCTATCAGCTGCCAGAAAAGTGGCACAGTCTAGGTGGTGTAACAGAAGACTGCCTGACACATTTGGACTTTGATACCCCAGAAGAGGAAAACTGTAGTAATCTGGCTACAGGGCCAAAATTGAGAGGGACTAACAGAATCCAGGGAAAGAGATGGTCTGAGTGTTGGAAGGAAGCGTGCATGCTAGGACTACATGTAGCTATATTTCTCCAGCCTAGTAGTTATAAAAAGAAGTTTGTTTAGTAGTAACAACCTGTCTTATTTTCTATACAGACTGTTATAGGTTTTTCAGTTCATCTGAGCCAGAGTCCTCTTCTGTAAAAATCTACAGCTAGTTAGTCAGCTTTTGCTAGTGATTTTTCATTTTTCTGAGTTGATTGGAATTCTTGGATGGCCTGGAAGATGAGGCCCATCTTGTGATGGAGCTAGTTAGAAGCCAGGATCTGAAAAGGGCTGGCTTCCTTGAATGCAAGAATCTCTGACAAGCGATCAGGAATCATGGTCAGGAGTTAAAGACTTCTTCTCTTACAGTGTATCCATGAAAGGGACTATTATATGCCCGAATAGTGAATGTTGTAAGTGTTTCAAATCTAGATAGTCTAATGGTTTCTTCTAACCACACAGATTCATGTAGCCACTCTCTGAATCTGTATGTAATAATTCACAGATGGATTTAATTCATACACTGGACCAAATCCCCTAATCCTTGAAGTAAATGGCAAAATTCCACTGAGTGCTAGACACTACAGAAATGGAAGCCATATAAGAACCTGAGGAAATGTAAGGACATCAATGGAATAAGGATTTTGCCATAAAAATAAGCATTTTAGGATGCTACGTGGAATGAAGAGGTGAATCCATCAAGTGACATGAAGAAATGGAAAACCTGATTAAAACAAGCGCCTTTTGAATAGCTGTCTTCTAGTAACACACTCTCCTTGCTGTCATTCAGTTTTTTCCATATGTACTAGAAACAGTATGTAGATCTTGGGAGACCCATGTTATCTGAACATGAACTAGTTCAATATGGCTTGATAGGCCTGATCCTTGTATACAGCTCAGTGAGAGAGAGAGAGAGATTGGGCAGGACTACAATTATACAGGCAACCTTAACTCTGAGGTCCTGTGGCACCTTATAGACTAACCGAAGTGTTTGGAGCATAAGCTTTCGTGGGCAAAGACCCACTTCGTCAGATGCATGTAGTGGAAATTTCCAGAGGCAGGTATAAATATGCAGGCCAGAATCAGGCTAGAGATGGCACCTGCCATCTCTAGCCTGATTCTGGCCTGCATATTTATACCTGCCTCTGGAAATTTCCACTACATGCATCTGACGAAGTGGGTCTTTGCCCACGAAAGCTTATGCTCCAAACACTTCGGTTAGTCTATAAGGTGCCACAGGACCCCTCGCCGCTTCTCCAGATTCAGACTAACACGGCTACCCCTCTGATACTTAACTCTGACATTTCCTAATTGATTGCTTCACTCTGCAACATTATAAAATTGTTGTAACAGTTTTGTTATTATTGATTTGAAGATGTGAAATGACGAAGAACTTATTATACCCCTCTGTTCTAATCATTAATTACCCTCACTAGTGGAAATATGACATTGCTGGCTTGAATGCTGCTGTGATCTCAATGGCCACTCATTTGATTTTTTTTATACCTTTGTCTTATAAAGAGCCTCTTGTAGTGGATCACAGAATCATAGAATACTAGGACTCGAAGGGACCTCGAGAGGTCATTAAGTCCAGTCCCCTGCCCTCATGGCAGGACCAGGTTATCTTCTCTCTCCATAGATAATTATGGTCATCAGGTTTAGCTTTTTTTTTTTTAAATGTTGGAACAATAGTCCCTTTTTTCAATCTTCTGAAACTCCCTCAGTCTTCTAAGACTTATTGAAAAATCACCTTAACAGTCCAGTGTGCTCCTCAGCCAGCTCTTTTAAAATTCTTTCATGCAAAGTATTCAGAGCTGCTGATTTAAAAATTGTCTGATTTTAGTAGCAGGTGTTTAACATCCTCCTGTGATATTAATGGAATGGAAAAAAGTGTTGTCATATGATATAACTACATCATCTGTTTCCCCCCAAATACAGACATATTTATTGAACACTTCCACCTTTTCTACATAATAACTTTTCTACCATTTCAGTCTAGTACTGGACCAATATAATTGCATTCTTCTTGTTAGGAGTCTGCAGGATAGGCACTGTGAGAAATGTTGGTCTCCTAGGAGACAGATCTATTTCATGCTCAAAGGAAGCATTTTGAAAACTAGCACCAGAGGAATGTGAATTGCTCCAAGTTATAGTATGTGCCATGTACTTCATCCATTTAATAATGTCCCTGTTATAGCATCATGGCTTAAAATAGCCCTTTGTAAAAGCTGATCTGTTAGACCTGCTTACCTACTGGATAAATAGACATTTTACTTTACCCATAAGAAGAATGACTTAAAATTTGCTGATAGTGAAACACCCTGTCTTAGAAAAACAAAGACTATGGCAATCTGTGTTCACTGAGGGTGATCAGCATTTTCTAGGGACAAAAGCCATGTGGGCAAACTGATCCTCCAGAGCCCCCGGGAAATGCAGACCTCATGTTCTCTGACCTATTGGCCTGTTCCAGTGAGCAAAGGAGACTATTGTGAGAAATGGGGGGGCAGATTTTTCCAGCTGTGAAATATTCTCTAAGGGTATGTCTATACTTCGTTCGTCTCTCAGGAGAGGAATGCAAATGCAGACACCCGAAATTGCAAATAAAGCGGGGATTTAAATATCCCGTGCTTCATTTGCATAATTGTGTTATGGCGCTATTTTGAAATAACCCCTTTTTTCTCTTGAAATAGTGCTATTTCGAGATAAAATCCTTCCCTCGAAATAACCCTTACTCCCCAAAAAATGAGGAGTAAGGGTTATTTCGAGGGAAGGGTTTTATCTCAAAAGAACCCCTTTTTTCTCTTGAAATAGCGCTATTTCGAAATAGTGCCATAACGTGATTATGCAAATGAAGCGTGGGATATTTAAAACCCCGCTTCATTTGCAGTTTTGGGTGTCTGCATTTGCATTCCTCTTTCGGGAGAGGAATGAAGTGTAGACATACCCAAAGATCCCAAATCAACTCTTGTGATGTTATCTGAAGACCTCCAAAGTCACTGAGCCAGATGACTGGGGGATAGGCCAGGCCAAATCTGAATAGAGTTGCAACCTTGTGCACCAGATTGTAACACTACTCAAATTTGACCCTACCACCTTCTGTCAGCATTCTAAATCTGTAAGGGACACCTTTCATCCAGTCTTCATTATGGCAGCATGACAGCCCTTGTTGGTTAAAATGGGATAACATTTTTCATTTAAATTAAGAGAGGTCCCATAAAATCCAGCACTGTTGGCAGTCCATATGCTTCTTAACAGCTACTCTGCTATGGTGACATTATGTCCTAATTGTTGCAATCATCTGCATTGGGATGCAAATGGGCGTGGATATATTTAAAGATATTTACTCTACATGTAACATAGCACTTGTTGCTAAAATTGACATAAAGTTGTTTGCCTTTTAGAATGAGGTAAGGACACTTGGCTTGAATATCAAAGACTAAGGTTACAGTTTGCAATGTAGTTGCAGCCAGGTTGGCCCCAGGATATTAGCGAGACAAGGTGGGTGAGGTAATATCCTTTATTGGTCTAACTTCTGTTGGTGAGAGAGACAAGCTTTCAAGATACATAGCACTGTTCGTCTCACTTGAGTGCCTGGCGTGTAGATAACATTTATTGATGTGTTTGGGATGCTTATTGGTCTGGATCTGTGAAGAAATCTGTTATCTACAGCCAGGCACTCAGTTACCACAGAGTATGTTCCAAAGAGAAAATCCAGGATTTTCTTCACACACTGTCTTCATCAAACAAAGACACTACACCAGAGAAGTAGACTGAATCATAGAACAGGCCACTGAAATACCCTGAGAAAATCTGTTTCAGTATAGAAATAAAACCACCTCTAACTGCCCACCAATGTTCCTTCTATTTTTTTTCCTATGTGCAGAATGAATTTTGTTATGGGCACCAAGGCATGTGTGAATGTGCACCATCAGTAGAAACACATGCCACTAACTCTGTTTGTGAGTGGCTGCCTAAGCACTCAGCTTATAGGGAACACAGCTGCCCACCCCTACATCTCATACTGGAACTCATAAAGTGTATCAAACAACAACAGCCCATATTCGAGCTTAAATTCATAACCTGGCTAGATACTAAAAATCATGGACTAGACATAAACACTGGATTTATGACTTATTATTACAACAATCTGTATCCCATTAACCCCCTCTTTCTTATCCCATAAGGGACAGCTGTGTTAACCAGTCACGCTACCTTGAATGGTTCCTTTTATGATATGTAATAAATACTTACGCTAAACAGTCTGCATTTTGCTGTGAGGCTGGGATTGCCTTTCCCAAACCTATAGAAGTACTCTGTGTGGCTCGAAACTTAATCTTGTCTTCTCTTTCACCAGCAGAAGTTGATCCAATAAGAGATATTACCTCACCCACTTTGTGTCTTTAAGCTTTTGGTAGTTAAGCTGAAATAGCAGAACTTGACAGCATTCTGGGGGCAAACAGAGCACAGCAAAGGCTTTGGCTACCTCAGCTCCACTGCGTGCCCAATTTTGCAAGGATATAAAGAACTACAGCTGACACTGAGTGGGGCTTGTGCACTTGCTATTTGGAAGCAAGCTGGTGCAACAGTCCTGGATTTGGGGAGTTTCATGGCCTGAGTACCAGGGAAGGCAGCAAGCAAAGTGATTGTCAAATGTAATTAGCCAACATTGCATTTTAAATACAATAGTATTGTTTCCCTATTTGACCAGAGTGGATAGACAATTTTTTGGGGGGGGAGGGCTCATAGATTGTTTCCATGAGGAGGAGAAATTGGTGATGAAGTCAGGTATTTCTTCAATGTCATCTGTTTATTGCTGACTGGTTTTTGTTTGCACTATACACCCAGCTCTAAAGTCTCTATGTCTAAGGCCTGGTCTATACTACATGGTGAAGTTGATGCAAGGCAGATTATGTTGACCTGGCTGTGTGTGCATATGCATTTAAATTTTGCTTCCACTGACATAATTACCCTGTTATACTGACTTAACATCACTTCCCCAAGTGGCATAGTTTAGGTCAATGCAATACCAGTGCAGACAGGGCATTACTTACATGAACTGTTAGTGACCTCCGGGAGATGTCTCACAATGCCCCACCCTGACCACTCTGGGAGAAGAAGCTGTGTGTGCACAGCTTCAGTCCAGCTGTAGAAACACCAACATCTGTGAGCAGATAACTTGGGACATGGAGAAGCCTTACAAGGAACGGTGACAGATTCTTCCTAACTGGGGGGTGACAGCATGAGGCCTGCTGCCTCTATGGCCCCCATCCCACCTCTTTTTCCCCAGGCCCTATCTCTGGCCTAGTTGGAGCCTGCGCTCCTTCACCAGGTTGGGATAGGAGGACCTGACAGCAGCCCCCAGCTGTGTCCCTGGGCCCCCAATCCAAAACAGGTGGAGGGTGCACAGATCTGCTTGGCTCTTACTCAGACTGGGATCCAGCAGCTGGCCTGGCCAGAAGGCAGGGCCTCAGTGGGAAGAGGAGGGGCACGGGGCTGGGCTGTTACCAAAATAAAAGGATCAAAATAACCTTAAATATTCTCACCCCCAGAGTTCATCCCCTAAATCAGCATCTGTTATCTGTAGTAAAATCCCCCACCCTAAATAAATCCTTCCTTAGACCCTGCCTTAGGCAATAATCCTGCCACAGCACTGAGATGAAAACTGGGAACATTTATTAACTACACAACTTATAACAAAACTCTATGCACAGTACACTGCACGCACTGTCTTATGCTCAGGATAACTCACAAGGCCTAAGCCTGGATCCATGCTACCCTACGGTACAGTATACAATAATAAGGATTTCTTCCCCCTTATCTCTGCACAGTTTACCAGGAACACAGCTGGTCTGGGAACCAGGATCCCTGGAAAATCACCTCACAGGACCAGGAACCAATGGGAATAATGGAGATCTTCAGGAACAAGTCAGTCATCTTCCCTCTCTTGATCCGATAAGCCTTGATGGTGCCTGGCATGGATGCCACTAGGACAGACTGTGCTGATTCCTTGTATGCATTTTTGTGACCAGGCAGATTTTACAGTTGGTCACATGATATTTCCTGCCTTCTGAGTAACCAGGCGGATCGCAACTGTACTGAGCATCCTTCACAAACTCTTAAGCAATTAATCACTAGCATCAAAAAGATGCCAGCCAGGACAGAACAACAGAAGCCCAAGATGGAGACTGAACCAGGAGCAGTCTGAACAAAAGGATTAAGTTTCAAATGAAAGGGCTACACCCGGCTACAGGGCCTGTGGAAAAAAGAGGACAGGAGAGGCTCATCTACTTTCAACAGACTCCCTCTGTTCTGGCACTCTTGGCTACTAGGGGTAACAGGAACAGTGCTTCATGAAAGCCAAGGAGCTGTAGCAGGAGTATCAGAAGGTAAGTGAGGCTAACAGTTATTCTGGGTGGAGCCCAGACCTGCCACTTTTATAAAGACCTGCATGCAATCCCCAGCTGAGACACCACCACCTCCACGTGCCTCATGGATACTTTGGAGGAGCCTGAGTTGGTGGCTCCCACACTGAACAGTGACGAGGACAAGTGTGGGAAATAGGTAAGAGGTATCCAGCTATGCAGTGAGCCAGAGCATGTTTTTGACACCCCTGCAACCTAACCAGTCCCTGCAGTTCATCTGGTCACTATAGTCCAACATGAGCAAGTAGGATGCAGGGAAAGGAAGTAACCTCTGGTAAGTGTGCTGTTTGCTTGGAGGTTTCATCTCTGTAATTTCAAAAGTAGCAGGATCCATCTGCTATCTTATTCTTTTTTGCTTATGCTACAAGAGATAGTGTAACTCTCCCTTTAGAATTAGGCAGAGGAGGGCATGCAGAACATTCTGTTTATATGGATAGGGATGGCCCATGAATGAGAATCTAGTTTTCAGTTCTATAAAACAGTAGAGACCTGTTAAAAATACAGACACATTCCATGGATCACATTTCATGTATCAAGGCTTCCTATTGTCTGTTAAAATAGAATACAGAGGGGATTTGTCACAGGTTAAACATGGACAAGAAGATAACTGGTCTTAAATACTATGGATGATTCTCTGAATATCCTTTCCCATCAGTCTCACAGGGATAGCCATCTTAATCTGTATCTGCAAAAACAATGAGGAATCCTGTGGCACCTTAAAGATTCATAGGTTTATTTGGGCATACGTTTTTGGGGGTAAAAATCACTTTGTCAGATGCATGGACTCCATGAAACACAGTGACTTCAAGGCCAGTGTAAATATTTGCTGGGAAAATCAAAATCAAATCCCACTGCTACTCTTGCCATATAGTGAAAATACATCCTTTTTGCTTAACTCAAAGCTTCGTCTGTCTTATGTCTGTTTTCTCTCTGCAGAACTCAGAACTAGCAATAGGTCCTATTGGATCTTCAAGCTGACATGTTTTAAATCTTCACTGCAGGATTTTCCAGGCAAGTCCCACCTGCAATGGCCTCACTAATAACCGGTGTGTCTCTCCAGGAAAATCTTTTCTATTAATCTTTTAGCTAAATTTAGACTCTCTTCACAAAATAATTGCAGTTTTGGATTTAGCCACATCACAGACAGAAACTTTCCAACCTGACAACCTCTCCCTAAGGCTGTGTCTACTCAGGGCTTACAACAGCACTCCACAGGCATAGTGAGCCATGTGCTTACACCACTATGGATAGAAGCCAAACTGTGTTGTAGCCACAGCTGACAGAATTATGAGTTACAAACAATTTATTCGCCAAATATGTAGTTATCCTGAGCTGTCCAACATCTAGAATCTTTGTGGTTAAAATGAAAGCCTTATGTTATACCTTCTATTTCAATGCTTAAACTGTTTTTTTGCTTCTCTTTCTGAATCTTTAATAAAAGGTTAATAAGGATTTTTAATAGTGTCTTTGCCAGGGCACTAATTAGACTGAGGGTTCTGTACACCATACCCTGAACCTTATTTAACACTGTTTAATGCTGGAAAGTGTCAGCATCATGTAAACACCTTTAACTCTTTGAGCATATACATTCCATCTGAATTAATAGAATGAGCTCATTTCTACCTAATGACTTCCAAAAATGTGTGCACAGCAGACGCTTGACAGAAGGCATGTTACCATCCCCCATCCAAGCTTAGATAATGCTAAGCACATTTAATCTGAAACATTTTTATTAATGCTAATTAATCCCCTTGTGAAATCCTAATCTTCATTTACTGTTGGGAAAACTGAGGCACAATGAAATTACATGTTTTGCAGTAACAGAGCTGAGGCTGAAATTCAGGAAATCCTGATCCCCAGACCTATATTCAGGTGGAGGTGAGCAAATTCTACAAAAATGTCCCATTGCTATTCGTTCAAATATTTGAAGGAATTCACTCTGTGTTCAGATTAACCAAACCAGAAGAGTTCATTATGATAATCTAGTCTGACCTGTGTATAGCACTGGTCAGATAATTTCATCCAGTGATTCCTTCATCAGTTCTATATCTTGTGGTTAAACTACCACTCTTTTGGAAAGATACCCTCTCTTGATTTAAGTCTTCATCTGGTAGTAAATTCTCCATATCCCCTGCTAATCTGTGCCAATCATTAATTATTGCTAAATATTCACTTCTTTCCTGCTCCTTGATCCTCACAAACATACATCATCTCAGTTACTGGGGTAATTGCCCCATTAGCTCAGCAGTGACCACTAAGTATCAGGCATCCCCACTAGCAGAAAATTAATTGGCTCCAATTAAGCTTGCAGCCATCTCTGTGCTACAATTCAGCGACCAGCATGCTAGAGCCAGCTGTCTGTCAAGCGGCGGCACCAATTACCTTCATCCCGCTGGAAGAACAGCCCTACCCCTCTCTAGAGATGGCCTGGGAAAGGAGACTGAAAACACACACACACACACACACACACACACACACACACACACACACACACACACACACACACACACACACACACACACACACACACACACACACACACACACACACACACACACACAGAGATTGATTTCTTTATTTAAAGGATTGTATTCAGTTAAGTGTATTTAATAACATACATGTATATATCTTCTACTATATATTTTAGAAAGTTTGAGCTTCTGTCTGTGTGTCCATCCATCTTTGAGTCCATTTGTTCGAGAATTCCTCCTAAATGGTAAGAGCTAGGCCCTCCAAATTTGGTATGTAGCTTTCCCTTATCAGAACTTCAAGCAAGGTTAGGCGTTGGTTGTGCAAGGACAGTGGGATATGCGTGGAATTTAATTGTTTCCCATCAAATGGAAAGGAAGGGGTGTGATAGCAGGGACAGTTATATCTCAGAATGACCATGGGGGTGGGGGGATCAGCAAGACCGGGGGGACAGTTATACCCCAGTAGGACCATAGGGAGGCAGCAAGTGCCCCAGCTCCAGGGAACAGTGAGTGGCTGGCCAACTGCATGGCCCCTGCTACCCCAGCCTGCCCCAGGGAGCAGCTGGCCAGCATAGCCCCCACTGGCCTGGGCTAGCCCTGGGGAAAGCCGGCGGCCACCCCCACCTGCTGCCCTGAGCTCCCACACCCTGCTCTGACTCCTGCACCTCCTACCCTCTGTCCTGAGACCCTCTTCACCCCTTAACCTTGACTCTTGCACCCCCACACACTTCCAGCCCTCTGCCCTGAGCCCACACCATATCACTTTGCTAGTAACATACGTTAAAGATGGCAGTAGCTACAAAGGAAATAGAGCTGTAATATACAACGAACATTTTCTTATTTTTTCGTGTGTGTGAATATATATGTAAAATTTGAACTATTATTTTTTTTACATAAAGAATTGCATCTATTTAATGTTATTGTAGGTAGGTGGAATCCAGTTCCATATTATTTTGGCCACCATAAAATAACCTTCTGTTACACTGTAACACACATACACCCCCTCTATCTCCATCTCTCTTCTGCCAAGTAACATAATGACGGAGCATTACTAAATCTTGGTTGGTGGTTTTGGCACCATGTGACCAGGAGAGCTGACAGAACTGCGGGCCCTTGGACAAGGTGTGTGGGGGGGAGGGGAGAGGAAAGTGCCAGCTCTGCACTCCCTGATAGGTAGTAGCCTCAGATGGACGGGGTGGAGTTGGAGGCCAGCTTCTCCCTGCCAGCTCTTCAGTGTCACCTGAACCATTGAGCCACGGTTCCAGTGGCTATTTAAAGGGCCTGGCTCTCTGTCCGCTGCTGCAATAGCAGTAGCGGTGGCTGGGAACCCTGGACCCTTTTGAATTGCCGGTCCCTGGGGCAGGTGCCCTCTTTGTCTCCTCTCTGTCAGCAGGTCTGCATGTGACCCTCTGATATATTTCAAATTATACCTCAATAACTCTACTCTGAGAGGCTTATTTATATACATTTCCATTAAATCATCCCTTATTGGCTCTGGGATTAGCTGCTTCCAACAAGCATAGTGTCACATACACAGTAGATTGCAGGGTTGTTGCAAGCAGGTCAGTGTTGTGTACTAGATAGCGACTGGATACAGAGCTTCCTTCTCACAGAGATGTGTTCACCTTAAGACACTGTCTTGTATACTCAGATAAGGTATGATATATATGGCTCTAACTAATGGTTGAACAATATAATACAGTTTAGCTTTCCATTACATATCTCCTTTTAAGTTTTTATATTCCCACCATATTCAGAGTTTTACAATATTTATACTATCATTCTGTCTTAGTTCAGTTCATAAGTTTGGTGCCTCAGAATCACAATTTTTTTTTTAATTACACAACAACGTGGTCGTCTGGTCGTCTGAGTTGCCATGACAGTTTCCAGTCGGTTTGAAGTCTGTCTTGTTGTTTTGCGTCCATCATCTGTACAGTTTGCTCTGTTGCTTGTTCTTTATGAGGAACAACTTTTATATGTTAATGATTTGCTGTGAATTCTCCACTATTGGTCTTAATTCCATATGATTTAGCCAATTGAGTCTTGCTTTTTTTTAAATGATACATGGAGTTCTCCATCCTTTTTTGCTATCCAGTTTGACACAGGGTCTAGGCTGAGCAGTTTTCTTATGTAGCTAATGCACACTTTTATAAAAGACATTACTATTTTTGCCTTTTTATCCAATTTGGCTACTCTCTTCCTGTCTAGCTACTTTAGAGTTTGAAAAAGAACCTAAGTCGGAACAGCAGGTCTGGGCTGTCTTCCCATCACAAGCTGTTTTGGATTATATCCAGTAGCTGTTATTGGGGGCTGATCTGTAACTCAGAAGAATGTGGAATGGATCTTTCTGCTGTAAGAAATTCTTGGCTGTCTGTACAGCTCTTCATTTGCTTGGGGGTAATGTGGGCTACTAGTAATATGATCAAGATCATCTTTCATTTGGAATAATTTAAAGTCCACCGCAGTGAAGCCTGGTTTTTAGGTCATCACGAATTGTTCAGGAGTACCAAAGTGAGCAAAAGTGTACTTTGAGTTTCTTCATAAGGCTGCAGCATGTTGTGTCTTTTGCATACATTATTTCTACATATCTGGAAAAATAGTCCACTATAAACCTAGTCCTTTGAGTTTGCATAAATCAGCAACTAATCTCTTCCATGGTCTTGCTTTTCGAGGGGGTCTACAAACATATGGATGAGGGTGATCCAGTGGATATGGTGTACTTGGATTTTCAGAAAGTCTTTGTCAAGGCCCCTCACCAAGGTTCTTAAGCAAGGAAAGTAGTAATGGGATAAGAGGTAAGGTCTTCTCACTAGCTGGTTAAAAGAAGGAAACAAAGGATAGAAATAAATGGTCAGTTTTCAGAATGGAGAGAGGTGAACAGTAGAGTCCTGCTGGGATCTATACTGGGACCAGTGCTGTTCAATGTATTCCTAAATGATCTGGGGAAAGGGACAAACAGTGAGGTGGCAAAGTTTGCAGATGATACAAATTTACTTAAAATAGTTACATCCAAAGTTATAAAGAGATCACACCAAACTGTGTAATGGGACAACAAAATGGCCTATGAAATTCAGTGTTGATAAATACAAAGTAATGCACTTTGGCAAACATAAATCCAACTATACCTACAAAATGATGGAATCTAAATTAGTTAGTACCACTCCAGAAAGAGATCTCAGGTGTCATAGAGAGTAGTTCTCTGAAAACCTTTACTCAGTGTGCATCAGCAGTCGAAAAAAGTTGCCAATGTTAGAAAACATTAGGCAATGGATAGATAATAAAACAGAAAATATAATACCCTTATATAAATCCATGACACACTCACACCTTGAATACTGGGTGCAGTTCTAGTCAGTCCATCTTAAAAAAAATCTTTTTTGGTTTTAATTTATAGAGTAGGATAACACAAATAATTAGATGTATGGAACAACTTCTGTTTAAGGAGAAATTAGAGACTGGACCTCATCAGCTTGGAAAAGAGATGACTAAAGGGGGTTATGATAGATGTCTATGGAATCCTGTGAATGGTGTGGAGAAAGTGAGCTTGAAGGGCTTTTTACTCCTTCACATAACACAAGAACCAGGGGTCAGCCAATACAATTAATAGGCAGCAGGTTTAAAACAAGCAGAAGGAAGTACTTCTTCACACAGTGCACAGTCAGCTTGTTGTCAGGGGATACGGAGAAGGCCAAAAGTACAGGTAGGTTAAAACAAACTGGATAACTACAGGGGCAACATGTTGGGTGGGCACGAGGGGGCACATGCCCCCAAACACTGTGGGTTGGACAGGTAAAGGCCAGCAGCTGACAAGGTCAGAGACCCTGCGTGGTTGGGTACTTAGTAGTTGGGGGGATGGTGACCACAGCAGGGATGACTCCCCCCAACACTCACTGGCAGCAGCAGTGAGGAGGGGAAATTGGAGCAAGGCAGACCTCACCCAGTCTGCTTGCCCAGCTCCTGCCCCCTGCACTTTCTGGTGGGAAGCAGAGTGACACGGCTGGGAGCCAGGAGAACTGAGCAGGCAGAGGCTGGGTCGCTCTGCTTTCTCCCTCTGCTCCTGGTGTATGTGGGGGGGCAACTTCTGCTGCCAGTTCCAGACACTGACCTCGCTTGTGTTCCCCCCAGCCACGTCACTCGGGAGGGGATTGAGAGAAGAGGCAGGGAAGGACAGAGCACAAACAGGGCAGGGTGGGAAGAGATGGAGCAGGGGAGGGTCAGGCCTGGGACAGGAAGAGGTGGAACAGGAACAGGGAAGAGGAAAGTTGTCCTGACCCTCTCCCGGGCTCGAGCTAGGGGTGGTGTGGGAGGAATCATGCGTTCCTCCTCACCAGTCTCCCCTGGATAAGTTCATAGAGGACTGGTCCATCATTGGCTATTAGCCAAGATGATCAGGGATGCAACCTATGCTCTTGGTGTCCCTAAGACACTAACTGCCAGAAACAGAGTAAACAACAGGAGATGGATCAGTCAATAATTGGCCTTTCTGTTCATTCCCTCTCGGGCACCTGACACTAGCCACTGTGGGAAGACAGGACACTAGGCTAGATGGACCTTTGGTCTGACCCAGTACATCTGTTATGTTCAAGGCCCCAGGTGTTCTAGGACAAATAGGACCCACATTCTGTGATGAGCTCCCTTCATGTCTGCATGCACACACACATGCTCTCTCCCTCCCTCCCCTGGTATGATAGGCTGCAAATTCTGCAGCAGCAGCAGTAGTTAAATTAAAAAGATGAGGATTTATTGATTTAAATGCAAAAGGAATGATCCAGTCAGTACAGGATCCTTGCTCTGATATGCCTGCATATTTAATCCTGTTTATTTCATGCTGTCACTAAATGTCATTTTCAGTATATAACAGAAGTTTGCATTGTTAAGGCATTGCAGCTTTGCTGAAGATGTCAAGAGCAAGCCAGAGGTTTTGGCAGGTGGCTAAGGCAAGACTGAGGGTAGATTATCTGGTGAGTCGTGTTTATGGACTAAGCACATTAGCTTTATATGTCAGCAGTGAAATAATGAACAATGTGGATACTTCAATTATCATGGGTAGGTTTCAGAGTTAACAGGCAATTGAGATGAAGGGAGCAACCCCAGCCTCCAGAGCTATTTCCAGCTGCCTGCAGACCAAGGCAGGCATTGCTCACCTGAGTACAGTCAGTGCATGTTTAGAAGCTTTTTTTCTCAGTCATAAGGGCTAGACATACAACTTTTTCCCAGAAAAGCTTGGAGTTTGCAATAGAAGGCAGTGGCCAGGAGCAGATTTTGCAGCCTATTGTTTAGCCACAGAATGGTGGGATACATGGAGCCGACCTTTGCCCTTAGCATTTAAATAACATAGTTTCTCTGGACATTTAAAGTCACAGTTGCGCTTTTCCCAGGCTAGCTAATTTAAATAAGCTACAAAATAAAAATAAAAAATCCTCCCTAATCAAAGCACAAAAATGACCCTGGGAATGGAAACACTGCTCTGAATAGCTTGCCCAGCCTTCCGCTCCGTCACTGCCCTGTCAGCCTGCAGTGCACCATATGGACGGCCTTTCCCAGAAGAAGGTCACAGAAACAACCAACCTCCCTATTTCTGCTCTACACACTTGCAGTAGCCTACAGCATGCCTATGAGTAGCTTGGCTGAGGGGCTGGACAATAACAGTCAGCACTCCTATCTCAGAGCCACCAGTGTGGTTGCTGTCCACAAAGGCATTGTGTATCTTCTCTGCTGTCTGTCCATTAGACCTGTTTAGAGTGAGCTATGCCAGCTCTGTCCATGCACCAACCGGATGCTGTTCTGTCACTCATCTTATCAGCCCCATTTCCTCTGACTGCAGAGGTTGTAGTCTATGCTGGTACTA
Source organism: Apalone spinifera (assembly GCA_030068395.1). NCBI lineage: Eukaryota > Metazoa > Chordata > Testudines > Trionychidae > Apalone > Apalone spinifera. Next base: position 33,445,845 of record JANRFK010001605.1, on the reverse strand, counting down.
AGAAGATGCAATTGCCATAGAAGATTGATCCATCATTTGTCTATAAAATCTGCAGTACCCTACCTCCACTGTGGCTAGTACCAGAGGCTCAAGGGAAGGCAAAGCCCCCATAATGTCAGTTGCTCAGTGACCTATTCTCATGCCTCTGATGAGGAAGGCTTCACATTTGCCTCTGCTGCCTGGCTGCACCTGGATTGTATGGTGCCAGAAATAAATGTTGATATCAGTAACGATATTATTTTTCATGTTCTTGAGGAAGGTTAACCCGCTCTTCCCCATGCGCATCAACAGATGTAGCCGTCTTTGGAAGGTGAGCCCAATGTTTGCTAAGGAAGAGCGGGGCACTCAGAGGACAGCAAAAGCAGGGACCTGGGGGTGCTGCTTCAGAGGCTGTGCAGTGTACTTTCAGAGGCACTGAGATGCAACCGTGAAATGTTAAATAACTGAGTGTTGAATACCCAACAAATCTACCAGTGCTGCGAGAAGACATGTACAAATGAGACTACATGGAGAGAGCCTGTCTCCTGGATACCCAGCACAGAGAACGCAGGAACCCATCTGAACTCTGACAGTGACCGACTGAATGAATTCATTCCTGGAGACACCTGAGCCCATAGTACTTCCTCAAAGAGGAAGAAATGACCCATGTGAAACAATGTGGCGGAGTTTTGTAACCAAATGCCAATGGAGCTATTTTCCCATGTATTCATATTCTGTCTGGAAGGAAGCAGGCAAGACTTCCAAGCCATGTAAGTTCTCCAATGTCCGTTAGAGACACACCTTTCACAAATGGAGCAGTACAACAATGTACCATCCTCTTACCTTGCTCTCCTAGGTTAGTCAATTAAGCCGCAAATGGGAGAGATTTGAGTTTTGTATAAGGTGATAATTAAGAGGAAGCTTACCTGAACTAGCATGGTTTCTATTAAGCCAGGAGGTTGGCAGCAGAGTCTCTTTCCCTGAGGTAAGGGAGAAGGAAGGTGGGGTAGGTTTATGAAGGAGGCCTACGGTGTCCAACTAGGAAGGTTAGCAAAGGAGAAGCTTAAAGAAGCATGGTAGGAAGTAGTCCAGGCAAGACAGCAGTACGGTTGGTAAAATCCCAGACCTTTACTGCTCATTACAGAGACCTGGACTGGAACCCAGAGTAGAGGACGGGTCTGGGTTCCCCTGCCATCCGCTGCAGAGTGGCATTGCTTGGGGCCTGAGTCACTGCCTGACACTGCTTGGTCAGATAGACTTAGAATGAATCCCCTAGAAGGGGAAATCGCAGTCACCTCACCTGGCTGGAGGAGCAAGTCACAAAGTAGCCATACGGTGGCTCTGTGAGCAGGAAGAGCACGGCAACGCTGTCACTGTTGTCAACTTTGCCTAGCTTGTTCTAAGCCTATTAATATTTGTTTTCTTCAAATGTTCACAATGCCAGCTATTGGCGAGCCACCAAGCCATGGGTGTGTTCCCTGGCTAGCTCAGAGCAGCAGCATGGTCCCACTGCACAGCACCAGAGTCAGGCCTTATTTGGGGGAGGGCTGTGACTAGTCAGCTCTGGTGTGGAATCAGGCACAGTTAATCCCCAGAATTGCCTTAAGGACCCATCACTGAGCAAAGAGTAGAGTGCACTGTGATAGGATCAGAAAGGATCCTCACAACAGTATTGGGCTATTACTACATGGAAGCAGAGGAATTATTCAGTGTAATGCATAAGGCTGCTCCTTATGAATACACAGCCATGTAAGGCACCATGAAATTTGGGGCATCAGATTGCCCCAAATTTTGTGGTGCACTAGGCAGCTGCATGCTGCAGTATGCAGCGTTGCAAATTTTGTGGTGCACTAGGCAGTATGCAGGTTCTGGTGGCTGTCCCCATTCCTGAGACAGCCCTAAGAGAGTGCAGGACCTGGGACAACCCTCCTCCACATTCTACCCCTTCCCTTAAATCCTCATTCCACCTCTTCCCACCTCTCCTATGAGTGCAGCGGGTAGTTCCCACCTCTTCCTCCAAGCCCAAGCAGAGTCCTTCCTGACTTCTCTGACAGCATGTCCTGAAGCCTGGGAGTTGGTCACTCTGTTTTAGCTTATCATTTTAAGAATGTTTCTGCCGCTCAGAAAATTAGCTCACCCAATTTTAAATGCAACCATGGTGTTTCATTCTGTTCCTTTTATCTACAATTTTAAAAAATGCATTGCCAACATGTGGTACGGGTTAAAAATAGCAACTGTTTAATTAAAATAAGCCCTAGAAAAGCTCACACATCTCCAGTGACACACTGAGTCCTCCTCTAAACACGTGGGAGACACAACAACATGGTCGTCTAAGTTAACATGATTCAAATTAGGGCTCAGAATCATTCTACGGCTGATTAAGAAAAGAAAAGACTCAACCATATATACTGTGAATAGTTCATATCCCTGGAGAATGCAGCTTCACTGTGTGCCCAGGGATAGATGGGCTAGAGTACATAGCTGTGGTGTCTTACATTAAGCCATTCCTTTTCTTAGTTCGAGTGTGGGTGTGTGAAAGGAGTGACCTATCTTATTTATATTTGAAATTTATGGGAATCATTCTTTAGCAGGGTGGAATCCTACAATAATGTTACATTATTGGTTTTAGGCAGTGATGGTGCCAGAAATAGTATTTCACAAACGGCAATGCATTGCAATGAGATGGGGCAATGAAATTCCACAGGGCTATTATTATCTTATTAAACATTCCTACAGTGCAGAAACCGGTACAAGAGGCAAGGCCTGCTCATGCCTCTTGAGCGACCAGCACTTACATTCATTCCCACAAGAGTAGCTGAGTCAGAGTCTTAGTGCAACCACCCTGAAGCAGCTGGCAAACTGGTCACTCTCTGGGATTCAAATCTGAATGGACAGTTAATTACGATTCTTGTCTCAGATCCTTTGACATTAATGAATCATGTGAACAGCGTTTTCTTACAAGCACATTAAGCAAATTACAGCATGTGGAATATGTGGCATGGAGACATTGCTGATCCTCAGTGACTGGGGGTGTGGGTTAGACAAGGTTGTGGGATCTGGCAGTGCCCTTTGAGACTAGTGTTCCCTGTTTGCTGAGCACTTGGGCAGACACCAGGAGAGATTCAGATTCCGCCCAGCTGATTAGCAGAGTGCCCACAGTCAGCAGCATGTGTTTCTAATGGTGGTGTACATATGCACATGTCTCAGTGCACATAACAAAATTTATTTCCCACATGAATGGAAAAATGAACAGTCTTTGTTTCAGGCTTAGGGTTGTGCCGTGGAGAACAACAGAATTAAAAATGGCCACCCTTAAAGGGGCAGGTGACCCTTTTTCCCTTTTTTGGTTTTGTTTTTTTTTTTTTTTTTTGCTTAATAATTTTCCCCTAACCCTTTTTTTCCCTCAATAACTTCCCTCTAACCCTTCCCCCCCTCCCACTCCCGGCTGACTTTTTTTTTTTTTTTTTGCTCAAACAAAAATCCTTGGTGTTCCTCATAAAAAAAATTATTGTTTGGTGTTCCTCGGTCTTCAAAAGTTTAAGAAACACTGTTCCAGAGAGTGCATCTGAGGCTGAGCCTTCCATTCAACATGAAAAGCTGCTCTTTGGATTTCCTGTACTGGCTATCTGATTAGATGGACTCCATTACTCCCCTGGAAATAGGGGGTATGATTCCCAGGGAGCCCAAATTTCTTCCACTAGCAAGGGGTTGATTATGGAAGAGTCACAAGAAGGTCTAATTCTGAGATCCCCACCTAAGCCTAGATAGGCCAGAGCCCCAAGTTTCTCCTCATGGGTTCCAAGCCCAGAAGGAACTCTTATGATCATCTAGTCTGACTTTTTGTATAACAAAGGATCCATAATGTTCAGTCCCCTATGCACAGCCTCAAGGATTTGCGCTCAGGATCCTGAGGTCCTGTAGGCATGAGCCATACTACTAAGCCATGTGGCTGCCAATAATAAGTACAAATTCTCATCCCACTCTTGGAACTTGTTTTACTTTTGAAGAGCCCTGTGTTGTTTGAAATCTCTACAGGGAGAGGCTTACAGACTGTGATCAAGGCCCCTCTTAGTCTTCTGTTGGATACACTTAAGTAGATTGAACTTTAGTCTGTCTCTCTGTGCTGTTTTTTCACACCTTGGGTCATTCTTGTGCACTCTTCAACCCTTTCAAGTGTTCAATATTCTCTTTAAGATGTGGACACCAGAACAGCACACCGTATCCACTAACAGTTTCACCTCCATATTTACACTCGGCAGTTCTCTACTTAGACATCCTTGGGTCCCATTTCCTCGTTTACCTCATCCCACATTACATTGGGAGCAAATTGACCTCCTAATCAGAAGAACGGTGACTCCTGCTGCTTAAGACCACTGGCACTAAAATCCTCCTGTGGTACGTGGGAGACTTCTAGTCTTGGCTCTTTAGCTCCTCTTTTTAATACCTGCACTCAAGTTATTCATGTCCATGGCTGCCTTCTGTGTTTGGCTGGCGGGGTGGGTTGCGACATTGGGCAGAGGTGACATTAATTGGGTATGCTTTTCTGACCTTTCACTGTTTAATATCATGGCCATAATGCAGAAGTTCCTGGCTTTGCATAATTTGACTGGTCAATCGTTTGTTAATTGCGTATGAGCAATAATTTCAGCTTTAACTCCAATTTAACAAAGCATTTGCCCTGGTATGTGTAAACACTTTGGACACAATCATGTAGAGTGTTTGGACTGTCTGTATATTTATGCAGTACGAGGGTGGGGTCAACCCCATGGGACAGATTCACTTTGAGGGAATGCCATTTGCCCTGGGGGAACTTTACATTTTCAAAGCACTGTGTACATATTGTGTGTATCTCTATGTACATACTGTAGACACGCTGTGTACACATTGTGTGTGGTATGAATCTCTGTGTACATGCTGTGTACATATTAACAGGGGCCAGTGCACCCTCAGACTGAACCACTAGAGCAAGATCTCTTTCAGTTCGCACCTTTTTAAAATTTTGCTGCAAGCCCCTCGTTTCAGAATAAAAGTGTCCTCTTTTCCCAGGCACTTTGGAACTCCGTGGGGACATATTTTTCTAAGACCTGCCATTTGGTGAAATCCAGTCCATTCCCAAGGCAATGAATACACCCAAACAAAAGGAGTTCTGCACCTCAGGGAACGTGACCTTGGGAAAGATGATTTTACAGCCTGACTCCACCACAGGTGGAAACACCAGCCTAGCCTTCTTGTCAGGAAATAATATTAGTTACCTGCAACAAAATGCAAGCACTTTAAAAACAGTCTCACTCCCTCCACAATACTGTGATGTTACACATTATGGCACGAAGGGCACAAGAGTCAGGCAACTTAAATGAAGCTAAAATTATGGCAAACTCGTTTTTCGATAGCTGTTCTCAAAAGGCTTGTTCTCTGGAGTGCACATCCCAGCCAGGCTCACCCTCAGCACATGAACTTGCAGGACGGGTTTACTGTCTAGGGATTGTGATCACAAAAGCTTCTCTCTGCAGACATAGAGAAGGCACAAAGCAAGTTGCTCCTTTCCCAACTCCTGCTGAGTAAATGAAGCTGGTCCTGGACAGAATTTCCTAGACAAATTGATTAGCTCTATTTTTGGAATTCCTGTCAGGGAGAGGCTCCTCTGTGGTCATCCTGGTTCCTCTCCCAGCTCTGCCACATGATCGATGACTCAAATGATGGGATTTAATTTCCCATTTCTACCTGAGCTTTCCAGCATGAGCTCTTCTCAGCTACAGCGAAAGTGAGTCACTCCAAAGATAGTTGTGGCCATATAATTCTAGTTGCTAAATCTGTTATAAAAACCCACTGCGAGTTGAACTGGGACAACGGCAAAGAATACAGGGCATACGGAGGAAAACTGACATCATTCTTCAACAACACTTATGAATGGTGCCAGCCATCTAGCTGCTTTTGTGTGCTGATGGGACCCAAAGCTATATTAGTTCTGGCCCTCCCTTAGGCTCTGAGCCTGTGTGGCTAAATGGTATGGGGCTACGGGCTTGGTTCTAATGAAAGGAGCCTAAGCACCTTTGGATCTGGGTTCTTGTCTTAAGCGGCACACAAGTTACAAAGGTTCTTTTGCACTATGGGACATATCCAGCAAATTCTTAAATCTACCTTGAGCTGATCCTAGTGTTCGAAATGACATTCCATCTGCTCTGAGTAGATAGATGTACATTGCATGGAGGCTAAAATGGCACAGCAGCTAGTAACTGTTGTCTGTTAGCATCCCCACCACTGCTACCACCCCATGGAGCTCCAGTGACTTTTGAGGGGAAAAAAAGGCTAGTGTAGGCAACGGGGGAGGGAGGGTAAGCAAATATGAAGAGTTAATAGTAAGTTGGGGAGGAGAGTGAGAGAGAGAGACAGAGAGAAGGTAAATGGTCGGATGAAATTCATCCCACGGTACTTAAGGAACTTGTTGAAGCGATCTCAGAGCCATTAACAATTATTTTTGAAAAACTTAAAAAAACAACAAATAGTCTGGTAGCACCTTGATGATAAACAAAACATGTAGATGGTATCATGAGATTTTTGTGGGTGCAACCTACTTCTTCGGATTACTGGAATATTAGAAGTGAAGATGCAAGAAAGGAGGGGAAAAAAGAGAGAGAAGAGGAGGGGGGAGAGAGACAGTGAGTAGATGATTCAAGTCTACAAGAGGCTGATAAGAACAATTAGCACCTCTGTTGTTGGTTGGTTAGTTAAGTCATTAGGATGTGCAAGATAGTGTGTGAGCCAGTGGATGTCCCTGTTCCTACCATTTGCAGAAGAATCGAACTTGTAAATGAAGTTAAGTTCCAACCCTTCCCTGTGTATTTGGCTTGTGGAATTGGCCTGAAACAACATGGTGACTTGGAAATCCATTAATGAGTGTCTAGGCAGATTAAAGTTTTCTCTAACAGGTTTTTCTGTATTGCCTTTTCAGATATCTCATTTGTGTCCATTAATTTTTTCCGGTAGAGACTGTTCAGTTTGGCCTATATACAACAGTGCCCCGCTGCCATGTATATGGCAATCAATCTGTAAGTACTTGGAGGATATTAGGGTAATAAGGAATTGTTAGCATGGATTTATCAAGAACAAATCATGCCAAACCCATTTAATTTCCTTGTTTGATGGGATAAATGACCTAGTGGATGGGGGAAGCAGTATATATGGTTTTTATTAGGAAAAACTTTCACTAGGAGGGTGGTGAAGCACTGGAATGGGTTACCTACAGAGGTGGTGGAATCTCCATCTCTAGAGGTTTTTAAGTCCCGGTTTGACAAAGCCCTGGCCAGGATGATTTAGTTAGGGTTGGTCTTTCTTTGGGCAGGGGGTTGGACTTGATGACCTCCTAAGGTCTCTTTCAGCTCTGGGATTCTATTATTCTATCCTTGATTTAATAAGACCTTTGTCAAAGTTCTGCATGGCATTCTTATTAGCAAATTAGGGAAATGTATTGTAGATGAAATTACTATAACGGGGGTACACAACTGGTTGAAAGGTCTGCTCAATGGTTTGCTCTTCTATTGGGTGGGTATATCGAGGGAGGTTCTGCAGGGGTCAGTCTTGGATCAGGTACTATTCAGTGTTTTCATTCATGTCTTCAATAATGAAGCAGAAAGGATATTTATAAAATTTGCAGATGACAGCAAGCTGGGAGGGGTTCAAAGCACATTGGCGGACAAGATTAAAATTAAAAACAACCTTGACAAATTGGAGACTTGATCTGAATTCAACAACATTAAATTCAGTAAAAACAAGTGTAAAGCACTATGCTTAGGAAGAAAATCAAATGCACAACTACAAAGCCCTCAAGATCATCTCATCTGAAGAAGTGGATTTTGCCCATGAAAGCTCATGATACTAAACATATATTTTTGTTAGTCTCCAAGGTGCCACAGGACTACTTGTTTTTTTAAAAGTTGTTTTTATTAGGGGAGAAAGTTGACCTAAGATACGCAACTCCAGGTACATAAATAGCATAGCTGGAGTCAAAGTACTTTGTCAAATTTTGGCAGCAGCCCCACTGCAGAAGGTTGACAGGAGAAACTCTCCTGTTGACTTCCCTTCCTCCTCGAGAACCGATGGAGTACTGGAGTCGATGGGGACACCACCAGTGGTGGATTTAGTGGATCCTTACTAGACCCGCTAAATAGAACCCCAGGAGATCAGTAATGGAGACAAAACCGTTCATGACAATTTGGAGAAGGAGGATGCTGAATGATGTGTATGCTCTGAGGGGGCTCTGAGTGTGTTGGCACATGCAGGGAGAAAGGCTTGAAAATCCTGTGGAGCTGAACAATGTGGGAGTGGTAGGGGTAGAACTGTGATTTGGTGGACAGGGCAGGGGAGGGAACTAGGGCTAATTGGAAACCAGAGAATTTGCTTACCCCAAGTAGGGGAGAGGAAACATGGGAAGGAATGTGGGAAGAGGTCCCTAGGCTTCCTCCCCACAGCAGAGTACCGAGCTGCTGTGAGGTGAGTGTGACAGTGTCAGCAGGCTCAGGGACAAGGGAGCCTGCTGTTCTGGCCTGGGGGTCAGTTACAAGCCTGCTTAGTTCCCTGCATGACCCCCACCTCCTGCCAGCTCCCCTTAAGCCCAGGTGTGTACTCATGACGGAGCTGTGCCAACACCTGAGGTTTTGGTTATTCAGCTACACACATGGGGAGAGAGAGAGAGAGAGACACCCCCCCCCCCTTAAAAAACCAAACCGGAGACAGACATTTATTTTCAAAGCTTTTGGCAAACCAAGTAAGTAAAAAAAATTGTTTCAGGACAAGCAAAACATTTTGTCTAATCCAAAACTAAACATTTGTTTCGTTTTTATTCTTTTTTTACCATTTTAAGAAACTTTTCAATGAAATTGACTTTTTAATTGAAAATGTACTTCAATTTTTTTTAGGTTTGTGGGGGGGGAGGGCTGTATTTCTTTTGTTGACTATTACAATTTGGCAAAAAAACAAAAACAAACAAAAAAACCCACCACCCCACCAACTCATGAAAGATTTAAGCTGCATTGGCATTTTTAATGAAAAAAATTGTTTTTCATGAAAATCTTTCCCTTGACTCTTCCCATGTGTGTGAAGGGTTTGCCCTATGCCCAGCGGGTGGAGCAGGGTGGGGGACCCATCCCCCTTCTGTTTGAGATTCTCTTCACCCTTCCCGCACTAGATTGTTAGGGTGACCCAAGCATGCCCTCTTCCTCTCTGAGCTCTTAGGACTGCTGCCAGTGCTGGTTTCCTAGGATATGCCTACACTGCAATTAAAAACCCACAGCTGGCTCATGCATGGCAGCCATGGGCTTGAAGGGCTCAGGCTAAGGGGCTGTTTAATTGCAGGGCAGACATGCAGATTTGGGCTGGAGCCCAGACTCTCTAGGACTCTTGAGGTGGGAGGGTCCCAGAGCTCAGGCTACAACGTAAATCCAAAGGTCTGTGCAAGAATTAAACAGCCCCTTAACCCCCACAAGCCCAATGCAGCTGGAATGGGCCAGCCATAGGAATTGCAGGGTGGACATACCCTTAGTCATGCAGAGGGTGAGGTTTGGAAAAATAATGAGCAGGCCAGTTGGGTCCTTGCATGTGGACACCAACATACCCCCCTCCTGCTTCCTGGGATGTTGCCTACTCCTGCCGACAAAGTTTCCAGTGTGGGGAGTCACCCCCTCTCTCCAAAGTCAGGAGAGTTTACACAATATTATGTTGTGGGAGGTTAAATTGCTGTCTGGACTCTGACTATTACAGGGGATCTACCTGCCCTCAAACTAACTGTGAGCATCTCAGGGTCACAATTCACCTGCAAATGTGGGAGTCTCCCTGCCAGCTCCTCCTGGGTCACTCCCCTAAGTTCCTCCCAGACCCTGGATTGGGGAGATGCCATTCTAGCCCCCGCCCCACCTTCCTGCATCACGGTTCTGTCTGCCTACCTACCTGCTCCCCCATCTCTCCTGTTCCACCCCAGCCCCTAGAGTCACTTACCCCATGTAGTTAGTTTATTTCTGTTGCAAAAGTGGCTAAAGTCACAGTCCAGTCTAGTCCCCACTGAGCTAGGCTCTGTTCACATATATAAAGAAAAAGTGATCCTGGCTCCCAAAGTCTGCAAGCTCAGTAAGCGCTCTGAGTTCTTCTTCGAGTGGTTGCTCATGTCCATTCGAATCAGGTGTGCGCACTGCGTGCACTGTGTCTTCCGGAGCATTTTCCCTAATGGTACCCGTAGCGCCGGCAGGGTGCCCCCTGGAGTGGCGCCACCATGGCGGGGCATAAGTACCCCTGCTGGCGCTCCCCCACCTCAGTTCCTTCTTACCGCCCGTGACGGTCATTGGAGCGTGTCTCTCTCTTAGATCAGTTAATGGTTCCCGTTTCTGTTAGTATTGTAAATAGTTCTGAATAGTTCAGTTAGTTAGGTAGTGAGTGTTTCTTTGTTTTTTCCTTCTCCCCCTTCGGGGGTGAGGAATGCCAGGGCTGCAAGGCTTTAAGGCGTGCGCTGCCTGTGCAAAGTTCATGCCCAAAGGAGACCCTCACGACAGTTGTCTGAAGTGTCTGGGTGAGGGCCATCTTACGGACGCTTGTAAGATCTGCAAGTCTTTTAAGCCCCGCACTAAGAGGGAGAGAGACTCTCGTCTAAAACTTCTCTTCATGGAGGCGGCTTTACAGCCGGCACAGGCTGGGCACTCTGTGGTGCACAGTGCACCGGCGTCCACGCGAGATGCCCCATCTCGGGACTGGGCCTCGGCATCAAGGCCCCGGCAACAGTCTCACTCTCCGGCAATGAAAAGGTCAAGAATATCTCGCGGTAGGTCTCCGAGCTAGAAGTCCAAGTCGAGTCTACATCATGGTATCGAGTCTCTGGTGTGCATGTCCTTATCCACCACGGTGCGGCATAAGCGAGCGGGATGTCCATCTAGTCCAGGGCAGCTACCCTTGCACTGCCCCTCCATGCCGGACACCTTTGAGGCGGTGCATGACCTTATTAGCCTCACTACCCCCCCACCGCCTTCAGTTGAGGCGGAAGGGTTGAGATCACCTACGCCGGAGGCCGTGTTGGCACCGGCTTCGCCTCCGCACTGGCGTGACCGAACGGCACTGGTCACTTATGCAGCGGGATCGTCCCTTGTGGGACCAGTACCGCTTGCCTCCGTATCGGTGCTGGCATCGACGCAGGCCGCCAGGCTTCACTCAGCACTCGACTGGGCTTGACCTCCCTCGGTGCTGGGACCCCTTCCAGACTGCACCTGTGCCATATCACCCTGGCCTCGCGGCGACGTCTTTGGCACCATCGTCGGGCCCTTCAGCATCAGCCTCTTCAGCACCGATGCATGTTTCAGCACGGTCACAGGCACCGGCATCGACTCTGTGGGTCATGCCGGTACTGCCATCGCTGGTGACGTCGGCTTCGGGGTTTGTATCACAACCGATACCGATACCGACTACGGAACCACAGACATGTTCTGTGTCGGCACCACAACTGGCACCGGGACCGGTTCTCCGGTGCCACAACCGGCTCCACCCCGGGCACTGGGATCTGTTCTCCCGGCACCGACTCCACTTCAGGCACCGGGACCGGTTTTCCCAGTGCCCCAGTCGGCGGCTCCATTCACGGCACTGGAACCTGTTCTCCCGGTACCGCAAAGGCACAGGGGCAGGCACGGGCATTGGCACCGGGGCCAGTTTTCCCGGTGCCGGCACATCTGCATCGAGTGCACGCAGGCAAACCCGAGTCCATGGCTAGGTTTGCCCCTCCATCAGTGGCAGGACAGTCGTCATCTGCGCCTCCCTGCCCTGAGTCTGATTACTCGTCGGATTCTGATGCGGCATTGTTCAGGTCGGAGTCCTCGGCAGCTTCCTTGACTCATAGATCTCGTTCCCGGCACTGGCGTGATCATTCGCGGGTGCAGCAGACTTGACCGCCTCAGCCACAATGGCCCTTTTGGACACGGTGTGCTTACCACCAGTGGCAGGGGCCTGTGCCGTCCTCTGTGGTGTCCGGTGCCTCGGGGCACCGAGCGTAACCGTCAGCGTCGCTGTCAAGACCTCCTTCCTCCCCCCAAAGGTCGGTTGCTATGGACACCACTGCTGAGCCGCAGGCCTTGGTACTGGAGCCGCTTCCGCAAGCGGTGCCGCCTGTCCAGCCGGCACCTCAACCAGTTCTTGCTCTGGGCCCGGCACCAGTCCAGGAGTCGTCATCATCATCGTCACCGGATGAAGCTTTGGCGGATCCTGCACCGGTTTTGCCTATTATGGATGCCCGGCTGCATCAGGAGCTGCTTAGGCGTCTGGCCTCCAATCTGGGTGTCCCAGTGGAGCCAGTAGTGGAGGACACAGACCCCATGATTGACATCCTCTCGGACGATGCGCCCGCCCACTTGCCTTTGTCACTTAATAAAACTGTGGCAGATCCCGGCAACCCTGACCCCTACCTTAAAGGAGTCGAGAGGCGCTATTATGTCCCCTAGTCGGGATACGAGCACCTGTACTCCCAGCCCATTCCCAGGTCCTTGGTCATCCAAGCTGTGGCCCAAAAAGAGAGGCTTCCCCAGCTGGGGCTGTCCCCGAAAGCTAGGGAGCTCAAGCGCCTTGACCTGATGGGCTGTAAGGTGTATGCCAGTGGTGGGGTGCAACTCCGCATTGCTAATCATCAAGCGATGCTGAGCCGCTATGCTTTTAATACCTGGCCAGCCATGGATAAGTTCAAGGACAAGCTGTCTGCCGAGGCCCGTCAGGAGTTTGCGGCCATGACCTCTGAGGGCAGAACCATTGCCCGCACAGCCCTCCAGGCTTCCCTGAGCGCGGTCGACTCTGCAGCCCGCACCATGGCGTCAGGTGTGGTTATGCGCCGTGGTGCCTGGCTGCAGGTGTCTGGAATACCTCCGGATGTCCAAACCACGATCCAGGACTTGCCGTTTGACGGGAAAGCCTTGTTTTCAGAGCACACGGACTCCAGGCTCCATACGCTCAAGGATACAAGGTCTACCCTACAGTCCTTGGGGAGTCACACACCGGCCCCCCAGTGTCGTCAGTTGCCCTACAGACAGCAGGGGAGAACGCAGTCCCAGGTCCCCCATG
>JANRFK010001605.1:33381269-33394603 GCA_030068395.1 Apalone spinifera | reverse complement strand
TGAGTAGCCGCAGACGCCGGACCCCGAGCCGAGTTACTGCTGCGCCCACCGCCCTCAGCAGCGCCGGGCCTGGGGCGCTGGGAGCCGAGCCTGAGCCCCAGCAGGGCCGGGGTCCCTGCAGACAGGCGAGGGATGGAAACTTAGCGGTTGATACTTGTTGCTGGCCGCCGGTCTGGCTGCTTTTCTCCCGGGCCCGGGTGGGATCTCCCGGCGAGGCGAAGCGTGGAAAGCCCCGGCTGGGAAGTGCCTGTGGGACCCACGCTTGGGGCTGTCGGAGTTTGCTGTTGGGCGAGGGCTGGAACCCTGCCCCCACGTGCAGCCAATAAAGTTTTTCTCCGGGGCCTGCAGAGAGGAGGGGGTTGCGACATTTCGGGGCCATGTGCGTTGAGGTGGGGAAGGACTCGATGGGGAAACCTCAGCAGTTTCTATCCTGTAATGCGCACATTTGGTGGGATTAATCTAGTGCTGATCGCCCCGGTGCCAGGGATGGCAGGAGTCCCCCTTCCCGGGAGAGTAGCTGTGAGACAGTCTGGACTCTGCAGCTTGGGCTGGAGTTTAGCGTCTGTCCCCTGTGGTGACTGCTAAGTAATGTTGTGAGCTTTCAAGGCAGAGCTCAGCAGGCAGTGGCCTGGCTGTGAGCTAAAACATCCTCCCCTCAAGAATCTGCCCTGTCCTGAGGGGACATGTGTGCCCCCAGGACTCTAGCTTTCAACAGGTTCAGCTCACTGGGGGTGGATTGGGTGTTGCTTGGGCAGAGGCTGCCATAACTAGGGAGCTTCAGTGGTCCCATTCACAGGCCCTGTCCTGAGCTGGCTCTTCAGTGCCGACTCCTGTGGCAGGCCCTGCCCATGCACAGTACCAGCAACAGCTCTGCCTCCTGTCTTGCCATGCGATCCCCACCACTGTTTGGGGGTGCAGCGAGGGCAATCCAGTTTGTCACTCTGCCTCATGGACCAGGCTCCACAAAGATGCTCTTTCTGCAGCCTCTGTGCTAGCTGCTTTAAGGAGGCAGCTGTGAATACCTCCTGAGACAGGGCTTAGTGGAGCATCCGAGGCTGCTTTAAGTTACACCAGGAGCCATCTTGGCCTTTAGCTGGCGCAAGACTGGGGAGGCAGAAAGATAGGTTACAGTCACCTTTTGCCCCTGTTCTTGGGGTGGCAAGTGTAAACTCAGCCCAGCTGAGGATGGGAGCCTAAGATCTTCAGATGGATCTTGGATTCAGGAAGAAACATATTTATACCCAAATGCAGCCTGGCTGCGAGGACAGCATCCTTATCAGTAGCCGTCAACTATTGATAATATTCTCGAGTCACTGCAACAGGAGTGAGACAAGCCCCGTGAGTTTTAGTTCAGTCCTGGAGCTTTTTGGCTCCATAGGCTGCAGGCAATATCAGTGAGATGAGAATATTTTCATGCTGCTGGCATTCTACACAAAAGGCGTGCACAGATATTGAATGGTGTTAGCTACTTCCCCTAGATGGCATTCCTGTGGCTTTGGGAGATGGGAGTCATGAGAAATTAATTTGCACTGACCTGCCTGAGTCCAGTGAAGGGCACAATATAGCGTGTGGGTCAGAGTCCACAGCATGCTGGTATCCCTCATCCAGTGGAGCAATCTCCAAAGTCTAAGTAGTCAAGCAAAGGGGCCTCCAGCTGTCTTTTGGGGAGATGACTCCATAGCTCAGGGTCAGGAAAACCAGGGGCATTCCCAGTACAAACGTTGGGGCTGGTTGCAGAGTCCCCAGCCGCTTTGTGCGGCTTAGTGCTGATGTACAAAGAGTTGATCAGGGATGTCTCTAGGGCAAGCAGGAAGTTGATTCCTTTCTTCCTGTTTTTGTCCCCATGGCTGCTAATTTCCTCTGGGAGGAAAGAGCTGAGTTTCTGCAGTAAAGGAAAAAATATCCCTATGTGATGAGTTGGGAGCAAAATGGGATGCAGGGAGCTGACGTCTCTTCTGAAGTAAGCACGGGCAAGAAAAAGAGAGATTGTGACTTCTCTAAATATTAGCTGAGTGTCAGACCCCTCTTATCCTGGCATCACGTCCCCAGAGGTTGAGCAGCATGCCTGCCCCACCCAGACGTGGCACTGTACATTCAGAAAGTGAATGCTTGCTCCAGGCTGGCTAGTGCACCGTGTCCATAGAAAGTGAGCGGGGACTAGGACGTGGGTTTCTTGTGTCCTAGGCCGATGCCCTAACGCTCGGTCTCTTCAGCGTCTCTCACTGTCTTGGGCTGACGGCGAGCTGCAGGAAGCCCAGAATCCCTGCACGCTGCCTACGCGGGAGCCTGCAAAGGGGCCGCATAGGGCAGTGCTGATAGCAGACTTGCAAAGCCAGTATGCACAGTGTTGGCCCCTTGCATCATCCTTTCAGTGTCAGTGTGCTGCAGCATGTAGACGCTTTGTAGAGTTTGAGTGGGGGACAGTCTCCTCTTTAGTCTCCCTCGTCCTGGTTCTGCTACAGTCCCCTCAAAGGGCAGTTGCTCGTGCCTGTGGCCCCACATTCATGTTCTCTCCATGGTGCGCTTCTCTAGCGGAAGGCTGAACTGGAGGCCAGTGCTTTGCAGTATCTAGCGAGAAGCAGCACCCACACAGCGAGTCCTGTTCTGGGACTCTGCTTGAGAAGCTTTTTGAAGCAATACACTTGCAAGACATTTGAATACAAACTGGCTTTTCTGGTTTCAGGTACAGCTGGGAGCTGCCCAGATCTCAGGAATGTCTGTGTGCAGGGCAGGCCCTCAGTTGGGGCCAGCTGTTGCTGGATGTGGAGCATTGGCTGTGCGTGAAACACGCACCAGTCCCTCAATGTATACGCCCATTCCACATCTCGGTCCTGTGAGCTGTGACCCACGAACGTCCTCGGAAGGGATTACTTCTGCCCTGGTGCCTTCGGAGGGAGAACAGACTCTTCCTGACTGGCCAATGTGCAGAAGGGAGATAGTGGTGCTGGTATAGAGAGACCCCAGAGGGGTCCATGTCCATTAGTGGGGTTATGTCCACTCCACCGAGTAGTAATTGTGTCCTGTTGGGACTGCTGGAGTTAAGGCCTCAGCACTGAGAGAGAATAAACCCCAATAGGGTTAGTGAGAATTACCTGCTCCCCCCATCCATGAGCATATTAGACCCTGTTACTGGTGGTTAGCATTGCTCTTCTGCATTGAACTACTGACAGTGTTTTTAGGGCCTTGGTCACTTTAGGGGCCCCTTCCACTGATTTGTGCTACTTTGGCAGCGCATAGCAGCTGGAAATTGGATGTGATTGGATGCCGGAGCAAAGAGAATCACTTTGCTGGCTCGTGTGGGGAGAATTTTGGGGACTGTGCTGGGGAGAGACAGGATGTGGATAAAGTGCTGCTGCTTTCGGGTCCCAGCTTCCAGACTGACTCAAAGGGACCATGGTAGATTGGTCTAAAATGTGCGAAGTGCTGGATTGGCCCCTGAATTGGTGACATTCAGACACTTTCCTGTCTCACCCTGTGGTAGGCACAGGTGAAGATTTGGTGTGGTTTTGGTGCCATATTTTCAAGTGCAGTAAGACGTGGTGAGAAGAGCCTATTGAAATCCTCTGGCATCCGTGTTCAACACAGAGCGGAACTTGTCAGGGACTGACTGCAGAGCAGACAGATGAGAGCTGTGCTAAGTGCTCCCTGTGCATGATAGACCCACTAACACTATGGTAGCTTAATCTGTTTGAGAACACTTGGCATGCATAGCCCTGTGCTAGCTGGAATCAGGTTCAAACCTGACCAAAAGGAGTGTGGGCTTGTGCTTAGAGTCGGGCAGGCTTGCGGGGTGTATGCAGACATCAGGGTATTTGCTTTCGGTCCTATGTTCTTCTGGAAAAATGCACTAATTAGTGGGGCAAGAAAATAGACCAGGTGGGCCATTGGGACTAGCTCCAGCATCTATCTCCTCCCTCCCAAGTGCAGTGTTTTCTACTCACGGTCCAGTCTGGGTGATGGGTGCAGAGACGTCAGCTGTGCTGCCCGTGAGCTCTGCCTGTTAGGAGCCATCCTAATATCTTTTCCTTAGGGCAGGGGTGGGCAAAAGGGCCTCTGTGGGCTGGATCCAGTACTCTTACTACCATGGTTTGACATGTCTGTGGAACATCCGGGGGTCACACCTGAGAACGGTCCTGGCCACTGAGAGTCTGCTGGGTGCTCTCAGCCCTAGATTTCTGAGCACTGAAGAGGAGCTGCAGACTGAGTATGTGTCTCTCCATTAATTCCTGTTTAAAGCCAGGGGACAGGGTGCACACCGCTCCAGTCTCCTCTTTCAGGGGCTGCCACAGTTTTTGCCCCTGCTGGTTGCAGGGTGTATGCTCCCCTGTCTCTGTGCCATTCCACCCTCCCTCTGCTCTCATTCGGTTACCCTTGCTCCATCCTCCCCCACTCCCAAGCAGAGGAGATGCTGGAGCATGGATAGAGCCCTGCACGTCTGCAGATTTCTGCGTTCTATGCATGGACCCGATGCGGATACACATTTTGCATCTGTTTAGGGCTCTAAGCGTAGAGTCTGCCCCCTGCCTGGGCATATTCCTGAGCGTCAGGGGGGTCCTTGCACCTAGTCTGTGGCTCTGTTGTACCAGGTAGATGGCACAAAGGGGTTTTGGGCAGTGCTGGATCAGGCCCACTGCATTCTCCAGAAATGACCCCGTTCTTCCAACCATGGGCATTCTGTGTAAACTCTCAAGTGCAGGCTGTCAGCTAATGCCCCTGCCACTGGGTTGGCACCAACTTTGTGGCATTGTGCAGCCCTCCTTTAAAATTAGGCAGCAGCTTTCCTCTGAAGACGCCATGTAGGAGGCACACTTAGTATCATGGAGGCTTTGCGGGGCTGGAGAGACACCTGGCACACATGTTTTGATGTGAGCTGTGTCCACAGTGGGCTTCATCCGGAGGCAGAAAAAGACACTTTGTTTGGAGGCCCTACGGCAGGGGTGAGGAATCTTTTTTGGGTGAGAGGCTGCCACCCACAGAAAAATCACAAGTAAGAAGCAAAAAAAAAAAAACCCAAACCCCAAAACAAACCCTCACTGACGTGGCTCTACTAATGGGGACTAATTTAGCTACAACTAGTTGGGGGAGATCTTGGAGTCGTTGTGGCTAGTACTCTGAAAACATCCACTCAGTGTGCAACGGCAGTCAAAAAAGCAAATAGAATGTTAGGAATAATTAAAAAAGGATAGAGATTAAGACAGAGAATTCTTAATGCCTCTGCATAAAACCATGGTACACATCTTGAATACTGCGTACAGATGTGGTCGCCTCATCTCAAAAAAGATTTATTGGCGTTGGAAAAGGTTCAGAAAAGGGCAACAAAAATGATTAGGGGTCTGGAATGGGTCCCATATGAAGAAAAACTAAAAAAAGACTTGGGCTTTTCAGCTTGGAAAAGAGGAGACTAAGGGGGGATATGACAGAGGTCTATAAAATCATGACCGGTGTGGAAGAAGTGAATAAGGAAAAGTTATTTACATATTCCTGCAATATAAGAACTAGGGGTCACCAAGTGAAATTAATAGACAGCAGGTTTAAAACAAACAAGGAAGTTTTTCTTCACTCAATTCACAGTCAACCTGTGGAACTCCTTGCCAGAGGATGTGATGAAGGCTAGGACTTTAACAGGGGTCAAAAAAGAGCTAGATAGATTCATGGAGATTAGGTCCATCAATGGCTATTAGCCAGGATGGGTAGGAATGTCCCTGGCCTCTGTTTGTCTGGAGGTGGGTGACAGGGGAGGGATCACAAGAGGATTACCTGTTGTGTCCCCTCCCTCTGGGGCATCTGGTGCTGGCCACTGTTGGCAGACAGGATACTGAGCTGGATGGACCTCTGGTCTGACCCAGTATGGACATTCTTATGTTCTTAAGGAGAAAGACCCTCTCCACATTCCCCACCCACACCAGAGCCTGGGGAGGCCCAGCCTAGTAGATTTTGTGTGCTCCAGCCCTGCGGTGGGATAGCAGGGGGACTAGAGCACCATTATGGGCTCCCCAATGCTGGGGGGCAGGGCATGATCCTTTTTTGGGTGGGGGGCTGGATCCAGGCAATCTGGGGGCTGGATTGCCCACCCCTGCCCTAGGGCTTTGTGTCTGCAGTCCAGCCCTAGGTAGTGACTAGCAGTCCTAGCATATTCTCCCTGGAGGCAGGCAGGATCTGGGGCTAGGCCCTGCTGAGTGTAGCATGAAAGGACAGTTTATTCTAGGCTTCGTGCTCAGCTATAATTAGCTGAAGTTTGACCCTCCTTAGGCAAGCTGGCTCTCTGCACAGTGTGAACACGGCCTGCTTGGTGCTGACTGTGTGACACAGACAGCAGGGCAGAGCTGCCCGGCCAGTTCCCCTTTCCCATCCAGCTTGTCCAGTGGAGATGGGGACAGCTTGCAGGGGCCTCTGCCAACACCCATTGTCACTTGGTGTGGGGTCAATTCATGAGTCGAGTCCTGCATGGATACCACATTTGTATCCGCAAAATTGAGCTGCAGATATTCGCATCCATAGCCGTGGATGAGATCCCTATGGATATAAAGTGGCTGTCTGCGGATTAGCAGGTTTCTATCCACTAGGAAGAATCAAGGGCTTAGCATCTCTGCCTGTGACTCATTTGCATCTCTCCGTTTTCACCCTGGGTAGCAGCCTGCTGTAGGATTTTCCCTTTGAGACAGCCCATTTGCCCAGCGGCTGGGGGCTCCCCAGTGGAGAGTGAGCACAGATGCTTCTGTTCTCACACACACGCACCCAACACAAATCACAGTCTCAGCGAGCTCTCACAGCCGTCCCGCCTCCGCCAACCCATATGGTGTGTCAGCCCAGCTCCTTGGGTGTGTGGGAAGGCTGGATTCCACCCCCCTCACCTTCATCTTTGCCCAAAAGCGGGGGTTGCATGAACTTCCTTTTGTTGCAGCTGTAAATGTGCAGAGGCGGATGCTGCTGTCCACGACCATACCCTTGTATGGGAGTAGGAGGATCTCCCCCAGGCATTCTCACTGCAGGGAGCTGCTCACTGCTGGATGTGCGGCACTGTCACTGCAGGGAATCCACCAGTGGGGAAGGGACATCGGATGCGGGTACCTGTAGCTTGTTGGCTACACGGCCAGGTTCAGGGCTAGGATGTATGTCTTTAGCCATGGCTCGCAGTGTGGGAGTGGTGCATCCTAGGGATGTGGTAGGCGCTCTGGGTGCACACTGTGTCCGTGTGAGCAAAATTCTCCCAGTGCTACAAGAGGAGCGAGCTTATTGCAGCTCCCTTTCCCTCTCCAAATTCCACATGGGCCAGCCCTGCCCCCATTCTGGGTGGACGTTGGCTCTGAGGAGTTCCTGTGCTTGAAAGCCTTAGCAGGAAAGCTCCTTGCATCCTCTGTCTCCATTCTTTTAGCTGAAAAGAACAATTCATCTTGCTCCCTTGATCAGTTAGCTGAGTGACTCAGAGTTAACTCGCTAGCAGGCCAGACAACACATTATTATTTGTATTCAAGTTGCGTCTAGGGCAGTGGTTCTCAAACTTTTTGGCTGTGGACCACCCTGCTCAACACAGACCTTTCTGTGGACCACCAGCCAATCTCCCATGATGACACAATGAGTGCAGGAGGAGGCTGGGGGGAGGGGGGTGTCTGGGTGGGAGGGAAGGAGGGTGCAGGATTTTTACACCATCTCTGCTTGCCACCTCACACTGCTGCCTCTGAAACAGAGGCAGCAGCGCGGAATGGCAGGGGGCTGCCTGCCGGGGAGTGGGGCTAGGAGTGCACTGGCTGTCCATCCCGCCTCTGAGGCCATCAAATAATCGTGTAAATGCATTATTTAATTAGACGATTTCTAACATTCCTAGTGTCTAAGTGGCCTTTTTGTGGAGGAGGCTGATTCTGCTATTCTCCTATTCCTGGCTATCTTTTGAAGAGTACGCTTTAAAAATTAAGTCACTTAACCATTCCCAGAGCTGAAGACAAGCTCTGTGTAAACTTCAAAGCTTTCCTCTTTCACCAACAGAAGTTGATCCAATAAAAGAGATTAGCTCACCCACCTCGCCTTTCTAATGTCCAGGGGTCAGAGTGCAGGGTGACTGTAGCCAGCAACCAGTTGAAAACTTAATGATTGTCTAAATGTACAGAAATTGTGTGTTTCTAACTGTAGTGTTGGAATTCACAGGGGGTGCTATTGTTCATCTGACTGTTGAGGAGTGATATCTCTGGAAACTGTATGTGGTCAGTAGCGATGCACTTTCTTGCTGAACATTTCAGCAGTAGTGATGCTGAGTGTATCAGTCTGTTGCCTCATCGTTGAGTGAGTCGGTCTCTCTCTCACACTGAATGATTTAAATGTACAGCTGCTACCTACAGATTATTCTTGTGCGAACAAATAAACCAGCGATTGCCTATTGCCCCTCCTCTGGCCTGGGGTTATTCTCAACCTTTTGAGATTTATGTCATCACTCGGTCTTCTGACAGTAGTTAAGGTTGCATAAGTTTAATGCTCTGAATAGCTATTAGTGAACATTTTTGAGGCTGTGTTCAGGGATTGTTAGTTACTCCTCTCTCAGTTCTCAACCATTCCAGACTACTGTACCCCTTTCAGGAGTCTGACTTGCCTTGCATACCCCACGTTTTGCGTCAATTGAAAACTACAGGTTGAACCTCTCTAGTCCAGCATTACCAACACTTCCACTTTTTCCTGGGCTCTTAGAAGACATTGAGGGGTAAATGAGAGCTGAATAGCAGCACAGAACACTGAGAGCCAGGACTGGTGGCTGTAAACAAACTTTACGAGACTGCGGGAAACTTGGCCACACCCATGAACAGTAGGAATGTAAAATCCTGTTTAATCGGTTAAACGGTTAACACAATGCTGACATTGCGTTTGACTGATTAAAGGGGATGTGGGCAGGGAGGCTGCTCCAGCAGGGCTCCAATGGGACCCACTGGGGTCGGGCTAGAGCAGTCTCTGCCGCAGGCAGGGGCTGTTATAGCCCAGCTGCAGCTCCTGACCCTCCTCCTCCCACGGGGGCTGCCACCGCTGTCCTTGCCAGCACTGTTCCCTCTAAGCTGCGTGGCAGCCCACCTTCACGGGTGATTTATCAGCTGTGCCCAGTCAGAGGCTCAGGGCTCTGTGCACAGAACTCACTGACTGGGTGAGGGTGATTAATCACCTGTGAAGCTGTGCTGCCACGCAGCTTAGAGGGAACAATGCTCACCAGTCCCCACGCGGGCTGGGAACCAGCAGTCCTGGGGGCCCAGTGGGGCTGGAGCAGGTGGGGGGCTGGAGCAGGTGGGGGGCTGCTTCTTGGTAGAGGTTAACTGTTATCCAGTAAGAATCGCCCATTAGGATGATGCTGTTTAATCAACTACCCGTCCACTTATCATTAGGGATGTTAACATCTGGCTAACTAAAATCATGCCAGACCAGGGAAGTTGCCGGACCAGTGAGTGCTGGACTAGGGAGGTTCATCCTGTCCTTGCTCACAAAATCAGACCTAAAACTACCAACGGTCGCAGCACACTGTTACTGAAAAATTGCTGACTTTCTCATGTTTACCATGTTATACAATAAATGGACTGGAATATGAATGTTATGCTTCATTTCCGTGTGATACTGAGTCTGTTGTTCACTTGAGAGCCTGGTGAAAAGCCTGAGCCTCAGGCGGTGGGGGCTGAAGCATAGATCTTAGCTCTGCGGGGCTGCCTGGGGCCCCAGGCAGTTGCCCTGCTTGCCACCCCATTATGCTGGCCCTGTATTTGTGATCTCTCATGACCCTAGGGGCTTCAACCTCCAGGTTGTAAAAGGCTGCTCTAGATGAGTCTTGCACCCCCAGGACTGCTCTGTGCGCTGGTTACTGGTCTTTACTGCTCCACAAGCTTTGCTGTTCTGTGTTGATCTGGTGGAACTGAAGACAATCCATGGGTTTAAAAATTAGACTTTGATGAAGGAAATATTCAATGAATGATGAATACATTGGAACATAGCATTGTAGAACTTCAAGCACAGATCACTCAAAGACCTTTACTCCTCTTACAGTAAAAGAAGGTCTGAGACACTGTCATAACAGGTATGAGTGGGGATTGTCATCGTCACTTTATTATTTGCATTCTGACTGAGATTGGGTCGTTTGTGGTGGGTGCTCCACACAAACAGTCAGGGACCTACTCTGCCCCAGAAAGCTTGCAAGTTAAATAGCCAAGAGGAACCAAACGAAAAGTCAACTGCTGTGTGACTTTTGGCAGTGGCAGGTCTTTGGAAGTCCTGTTGTAGTGTCCTGTCTACTGAACACGCTGCACCCTTTATCATTTTTTGCCAGCTTTCTAAAAAAAAGTTGAGGTTCTGGAAAAGGCTATATTTTTAATTAAAACACAAAATATTTGTAAAAGCACCTTCCAAACTAGAGAGAGAGGCTTTGATGACTAGCTCTGCGAAACACATGCAGTATTGCAGGGCTATTCAACACGTGGCCTGTGGGCTGAGTCCATTTGTTTGCGGCCCGCGGGGCAGTTTGGGTTTACGCAGGACTCAACATGCAGCCCGCGGGTGGGATCCTTAGAACATGGCCTCCACTGGGAACACGCTCCGCAACGGCGAGGCGTCTCCCAGGCAGAGTGAGCACTGAAAGATGCAAGCAAGTACAGGATGTTGGCGTTTCTAGGCCCCCAGGGAGGAGGTGCCAGGAGTGCCGGGGACATTGTGGGAAGTTCTGGCTGCTTAGCCTTGTGGGCAGAGCCTGAGAGGTGCTGAATGGCTCACACTAGCCACGTTTGGGTCCAGCGCCACAGCTTAAGGCTTAATCTTTGTATTCATGCCAGTCAGTGTGAAAGAAGCGATTTGCATATATATTTGCATGTATATGGAACCACAGTTAAGATGCAGCCTTCAGCATGTGCTGCGAGTATCATTGTGGTCCCCAGGGCTTCCAAAGTTGGAAGTAGCCCTGCCTGCAGTATTGCCAACTCCACATATTCAAGTTCATGATCTTTTAAAAGGAATACCTCTTGGGGTCCTTTCATTTGCATTCTGGCGTATGAGCCCTTAGGGACTTGATCCTTTTGGCAAGCCTAGAAACGTTTCTATTCATGCATGTTGAAATGCTCACATCGTGGCCTGCCAGGACCGAAAAGGAAGCCCTACTATTGCACATGTGCTGGCGCCATACCAGATAGTCCAGTGACTCAGTCAGTCATGTTGACAAGTGAGCAGTCAGCTTGCGGTGTGTTTTCTGGGGTATTGGTTTTCTCCCCCCCCCCTTTTGATGGCTCATCAGCACTCAGCTGTGCCCTTCAAGGCGAACCCTAAGTAGAGTGCTGGCTGCATGCAAGTGGACCTCCTGGAGTTCTTGGGAACTGAACATGCTCTTAAGGACGGTGCAACTGCCTCTATCCTCTGCCTCTGGTCAGCTCTGTGTTTTCCCCCTTTCTCATTCCCTTTGGGATGGCTTGTGTCCAGGGAGGTAGCAGTCCCTTTGCTGGCAGAGCATAGGAACTGAGGTTCGTAGCTGTCCTCTGAGCAAGAGGTTCCTTTGGCCTGTTTCAAAAGTGCTGTGCACTCCGCAGTTCCCAGAGATTCATAGTTTTTTTTTTAAGGCTAGACGGGACCATTATTATCTTATAGCCTGACTTCCTGCATAACGCAGACCAGAGATCATCACGCAGTGGAACCTGTAGCAAGTCCATGACGTCTGTTTGAGCCAGAATGTACGCTGTAGAATTGCAGTTTCCGTAAGTTACCATGTGCCCCCACACACATGTAGAGAAGATAGATTGAGCTTCCTAGATCTCTCACTGGGAAACAGGTTTTCCAGAAGGCTGGTTAAAAATAAATTTTGCTGGGGGGGGCGGGGAAATCAGCTATTCCAGATTTTATTTAAACTGAAGTGTCTACATCAGAACGGGACGCAATAGCCAGTAATAATTTCACTATTGCTGTATACTGAGGGAATATTCCCTGCCTGCTTCTATTAGATATTCTGCTTACGCAGATATCTAAGACTGTATTCTTCCTCTTAGCCACAGCACTGGACTAGAAGCTCATGTTCATTTGGTTACCTAGTATGACCTCTAAGCTATCTTCAGAGTCCCTGCTTTCCAGGATACAATCTATCATCCTGTAAGTGTGACACAGGTGGGTTTTTTTTCCCTAGATGTATGATCTTGCATTTACTACACTAAGCACATGTTGTGATGCACTCCGTAGAACTGACCTGCCCTTATCATTACTTATTGTTCCACCAACATTGAGGGCACCTTCAAATTGTACCTGTAATTACTTCCAAAAGGTGCTTACCAAATGGGTATGATCAATTAAATACGTAATGAGCTAATCCTATTAGTAATGCCTCCCATGCCCTTAGAAAAAAGGAAGGATAGCAGAGCTGGCAAGATTGTACCCCCGAGGGAGCAGTGGGTCTCCCCAGTTAGCAGGTGTCTAAGCCATGCAAGTTTCTTCTTTCCTACAATGAGTTGAGCTGTTATTAACTCGGATGATGATGGGAGACCCCCACTGCAAAGTGAACCCTATTCTGGCTGGTGCAAATAAAGGACATGGGAGTTCAGTGCAGTTGCTTCCATCCAAGCCCTAAAATCAAGGATTCGGGGGGTCAGGTGGACTAATAGCTTGGTCCCCCCCCCCAGGCAGCAAGGGGGGGATGCAAGTAGTCAACAAGATTAACCTTACTGGTTAATCGTCTAGTCGACTACTCATGGACATCCCTAGTTGGGAAGGGTAAACATGTAACGGGATTCAAAAAAGAGTGAGA
Source organism: Apalone spinifera (assembly GCA_030068395.1). Taxonomy (NCBI): domain Eukaryota; kingdom Metazoa; phylum Chordata; order Testudines; family Trionychidae; genus Apalone; species Apalone spinifera. The sequence goes on along the minus strand of JANRFK010001605.1, from coordinate 33,381,876 downwards.
GAAGTTGATGGAAGATAGGTCCATCAATAGCTATTAGGCAAGATGGACAGGGATGCAACCTCCATGGTCTGGATATCCCTAAGCCTCTGACTGAAAGAGCTGGAGTTGGACGACAGGATGGATCAGTCGATAACTGCCCTATTTTGTTCATTCTCGCTGTAGTATCTGGTAGTGGCCACTGCCTACAGCAGTGGAATACAGGGCCAGTTGGTCTGACCAAGTGTGGCCATTCTTACGTTCGTTCTTCTATGCGCTTGTCACTCGGGATGTTTTACAGCCAGCACCCAAAGTCTGCCCACCATTTGGTGTCTTCTCCCTAGCTTCACTGCAACAGGGCCAATGGCAATTCTCCCAGGTCAGGTGCAGTTTTCCAACCACTCTTCCAGGCTGCTGCTGTCTCACCAGCTCAGCTCTGAGCACTGGGGAATCCGGTAAGGAGTCTGGGATCAGCACCCCACTAGAGCCAGAGTGAAGGGAAATGCTTCTCCACCACACCAGGTTCAGGAAAGGGACCCAGAAATTCCCTCATACAGCTTGTGGCACCTTGTTAAAGGAAATCATAGAATCATAGAATACTAGGACTGGAAGGGACCTCGAGAGGCCATCG
>JANRFK010001605.1:33355067-33367553 GCA_030068395.1 Apalone spinifera | reverse complement strand
AGGTCTCACCCCTTAGGGAATAGTCGAATAACTGATAGGAACTTATGAGGTTAATTGACTGTTCAGTTACCAGGAACTGATGTTTAACATCCCTAGTGTGCATGCACGCACTGCTCCTTTCAGTCCGACGGCGCTGGTACACGCACGAATTCTGGCGTTTGGGAACCCGGAGCTGTCTCTTCCACAAGTCAGTGTAAAGTAAATGTGATCGTTTGGCACTCAGCTAACCTCAGCAGTTACCAGGATTTTAATCTGCAGCAATTCAGGAAGCCTGTTCGGAGAAAACATTTTCCAATGGGAAGTCTTTGGGAGTGCGTGATTCAAACGGCAGTGTGTCTGTTACAGAAGCTTGGCAAAGCCAAGGGAGAGCAGTGGGGCAGTTCCTGTATTCCTGTTGGTGTTAGTGTGTGAACCTGTGTGTGACACATTTGCTGGCCAGCGCTGACGTGGCATGGTGAGGGGTAGGGCAGTGCAAAGGGCCAAATCCTCGTCCTCCTGCCATTTTCTGGAGTAGAGCTAAAAAGCTACATCACGTCCTTGGTTGTTCCTGGTGAAGACCTGTCTGGATGAGGCAAAGCCAGGCTTACGATGAGAAGAGCACAGCCCAGAAGGACCTGATGCCTTGCTGCCCTCTGGAAAAAACAAACCAAAAAGATTTGAGAGAGGCTCCATTGAGCTCCATCCTATTAGCAAGAGGGAGCTCGCTCGTGGTACCCTTTGCATCTGCAGCCCTGAGAAAATAACCTTCCAGCGTGCTCTGAAGCTGGGGCAGGCCAGCCTGCATCACTTGTAACTTCTTCTGGCCAGTCCTTCAAGACGGGCGCAGATATAAAATAAGTGAGGGTAGGACCTTCTCTTCACAAATGGCCATGACAACTAAATGTAGCCCACACACCAGTCACATAAAAAATGACTGAGGGAAAACCTCAGTCTCATCTGCCTTCTCATCAGAAGTGAAACAAAATTCTTCTGCTTGTACCAAAATCTCCTCAAAAGAGCTGGTTGCTGCTCTCAGAATCTTTCCAGTTATCTGCCCTCTGACTGGGTGCCCAACGGGTCTTTCCTCATTTAAAAAGTGTGCTAGGAATTTGTCCTCTCTGATTAGGAATCTTTACAACAAAGTTGGCTGTCTTTTTGTAAAAGCTACATTATAGCTCAACCACAAGATATGGGCTTGGATGTAAGAATCAGTGAGTGAAATTCCCTGGTCTTTGCTATGCAGGAGATCAGACAAGATGATCAAAATGGTTCCTTCTGGACTTAGAATTTGCAGAGTTCTCCCATCCCAGGTCTAGCTCACCTGCCTGCATTTATGCGTTACCTCCCTGGAAATCCAGTGAGACAGACTATTGGGAGCCATTTCTCTTTCTCTGTTGTGTTCACCACCTTGTTCTAAATGTCCTGGCTTCCTTTCTCTTTCTTCTGCAAATAAACAAATGCCAGCTTTCCGGTTATATATTCCGACAGTGGGTTTTTATGGGAGAGAAGTACAAGAAGCTTTATTCCTGAGCAGATGCTTCCAAAGTAATGACGCTCCCCTGCTTGCAGCACATGGTGACTCATGAGGAGTTAGTGGTGGGTGTAAAATATGAGAGAGAAGGTGCCGGCAGAACCATGCTCCACCTCCCAGTTGAGTAGCCAGTTGGGTGTGGATTGGACTTTGCCCATATGACTAAGCATAGCCCAGATTGTAGGATTGTTGTGTAAACTCTTACGCAAGCTTGACCTGAGGACTTGTTTGGGCCATGTGCTGATTTTGATCAGTTCCTAGTATCTTAGGCACTTGGGCTGTTAAGTCAATCTCCACTGGCCCTGTAGGCTTTGCTGGAGCTAACAGCAGGATCCATACAGAACAAACAGGGTTTCCAGATGACATTGGGTTGGAATTCTTTTCACGCATTTAGTGAAAATGCAGCTGAGAACAGAGAGTTGCTTGGGAGGTCATCAGTTTAGCTTTTGAGGCATGTGGTGCAGGATCTTCCATAAACACTGGTGTTGTGTTTTGGTACATGTGAGGCTATTTGTGTTAAGACCGTTGAGGCACAGACAGACCCATAGCTCCGCACACTGCAGTGGCCATGTGTTGAGAATGTTTCAGGGAACTTTTGGCCTTTTGGTCAGACTCATTTGACAAATACTGTTCACCTTTGAACTGCACAAAGAGTATTTCAAATTCAATAGCTTGGGAAAACCTGCCTTGTTCCCAAGTCTTAGCCTATGTCTGTACTTGCAGAGTGTTTTGTGCTGTCGTCTTCGCTAGTGATAGGGAACGGGTTAGTTAGAGAAAATGAGGAGTCCTGTGACATCTTTAAGTATTTACATTTGCAGCACTTCCATCTCCAGCGAAAGCGCCCTGAGGGCAGCTATGCCACAGTGCAGCTCTCGTGGGAAGGGTGATCGAAGGGCATCCCCGTACAGCCCCCGCTTCCTAAATGCTGGTCAGATCCAGTAGCTCAGCATTGCTGCAAGGAAGTGATCATTTGTTTGGTGGAGCAGGCATTGTCACTAGGGATGTAAAAGGTTAATTGGTTACCCAGTAAGTATTAGGCTGGGTAACCTTAAACAGGGTGCCCCGGGATGGAGCTGGCTCCCGCATTAGGAAAGCAGGGTAAGGGATGTCCTGAAGGTAGAGAGGTGGGTTCTGGAGTGGCTTAGAGGATAGGCATTGTCCTGGGGAGCACAGGGTGGTGGATTTGAGTCCCGCCTACCCTGGGAGTGAGAGGATAGCCAACACAGGCTGCCCTAGGGATGGAGCTAGCCCTCCCATTAGGAAAGCAGGATAAGAGATGCCAACTAGTACAACCAACTGTGCCAAGCTGGAGCACCTCTGGCTGAGTCCAGCCAGCTGCACAGGGGTAGTAGGCAGGGCCAGGCTGATGTTGGGCCAGCGGGACCCCGGCCACATGGGGGCAGCAGGCAGGGTCGTACCTGTCTCGGGGCCCTATCCATGCCAGAGCAGCTCAGGCAGGTGAGGCCCCGGCTGTGCCAGAGCACCCATGCAGGGCCAGGACAAGTGGGCTGGCAGAATCCCAACTGTGCTGCGGTGACCTGGCAGCCAGGTGTGACCCCAGCTCTGCTGAAGTGGGGCAGATGGGAGTCAGATGGTCGGGCCAGTAGGGTCCTGGTGGCTCTGGACTGTGAGGCAAGACCCCAGCTGCTCCAACTCAGCCCGCCAATGGTTAAATGGTATCATTTTATCCGTGTAATTTCTAATGGTTATTTACACCCCTAATTGTCATTTGGCCAGATAAGTGAGATAAGGCAGACATCTGTTTACCAGACATGGGAGCAGCAGAGGTGCTGGCTAGAGGGGTCACCTAGGCACTGTGGGATATCCTGCAGAGGTGAGAAGCGCTGCATACAACAAGAACATGTCTTCACTTGCACACCCTGCAAAGCATCCTCAGTAAGAGTGTCACGCTGCTCATGGAGGTGGCTTTCTTTTTGCGGTGAAACTTCTGAGTTTCACCCCAAAACGTCAGTGATAAATGCAAATGCACCCCTGGTTTCTGCACAAAAAGGGACCGTTTGTGCTTTAAACGGCAAGTGTAGACATGCCTTTCGTCAGCGGCGGGGAATGTCAGCCTGTTTCATGTTAGGCTATAATGCAGAGGGCTTTCTGGTAATTGCCTTTCCCATTTCTTACTCTGACTCATGCTCTGATGCCCTTGGCTAGCTCTGAACCTTGGTACCCACTATTAATCGACAGCCTCCCTGCCTGCCTGCTCGTTTGGCCTGGCTGGGAGCTAGAACAGCTCTGACACCAAGGAGAGCAAGAAGGGTGTGGGATTGAGAGCTAACACCTGCAAGGCCTTTATGGTGCTGCTGGGTGTGTGAAGCAGTGCAAGTGGTTATCCTCATTGTGAAGGTTCTAGTACATACTAGCGGATTGGTACAGTTGCTGGTGCAAGCTAGTCTCCTTTTCTGGAGCTAGAGGAACCTGTCATGTTGTAATGCCTCGCAGACCACATAAGTATGTGGCAGCAGGAGGATGCTGAGTGGAAGTAGGAGTGGGGCATTATTTCTGAATATGGCATTAGTGAGTCCATTATGAGCTCCTGTGTCTAGTTCTGGTGTCCACAAATCGAAAGTATGTGGACAGATTGAAAAGGGCTCAGAAAAGAGCTACCAGAAGTCTGTGAGAGACTAAGGAAGCTCAGTCTACTTAGTTTATCCCAGAGAAGGACGTGCCTATGTTTCATACTAGTCAGTATCTTCATAAATTTTTTGGATAGTGGCAGAGAGCTCACTTAAAGTTTGCAGACCATTTGAAGCTAGAAGGGGTCCCAAGAGCTCCGGAGGGCAGAGTTAGATTTCAAAGTGATCTTGATCAACTGGAGAAATGGTGTGAAGTAAACAAGACAAAGTTAATTATGGGCAAATGCCTTAGGAAGGGACAATCAAATACAAAATGGGCAGTGACTCCTGAGGAAGTGGTACTGCAGAAAGGGATGTGGGGGTTATAGCGGATCAAAAACTAAATAGTAGTCAGCAATGTAACTGTTGCCTCTGCCCCCACATGAACCTCATTTTTGTTTGCCACACTCCCCAGAAGTAGTTTCTTCCATTGTACTCTGATAAGGCCTCAACACTTCAGGAAAGTTGTGGACAATCTGGAGAAAGTCCAGAGCAGAGCAACAAAATAATTAAAGGTTTAGAAAACATGACAGTCTTTTTTCGCATGGGGAAGACTGAGTGGGGACACAAATTTTCAAGCATGCAAAAAGCTGTTATAAAGAGGAGGGTGATAAATCTTTCTCTTTAACCCCTGAGGACAAGACAAGAAGCAATGGGCTTAAGTTGCAGCAAGGGAGATTTAGGTTGAACATTAGAGAGCTAACACCTGCGAGGCCTTTATGGTGCTGCTGGGTGTGTGAAGCAGTGCAAGTGGTTATTCTCATTTCCTCATTAGGAAAAAAGTCCTGACTGCCAGGGTGGTGAACAGATTACTTAGGAAGGCTGTGGAATTGCCATCATTCATTGGAGGTTTTAAGAACAGGTTAGACAAATACCTGTTGGATGGTCTAGAACTGTGTTTCTCAACCTTTATTAAAAAAAAAAAAAGGTACCCCTTTAAAAAAATTTAAGTACCCCCAGTACCTACAGTTTTCAGACAAACAACATTTTTTTTACCATTGCAACACATTTGTTTAAACAACTTAATCGTAGCTGGGCGGGCGATGACATTTTTGGGTGTAAAAAGTACAAAAATAATAAAGCGCTGTAAAACTTAACACAAAAGTTCAGTTTTCTCCAAATTTCAGTGGTGTTGACGTACCCCCCAAACTTCTCTCAAGTACCCCTAAGGGTACTCGTACCACTGGTTGAGAAACACTGGTCTAGAACAGCCGATCTCAATGCAGGGACTGGAGTAGACGATCTGTCAAGACCCCTTTCAGTCCTACATTTCTATGATTCTAACTGAAACTGGGCCTGTTGTCTTATTCAGTGTGTACACTTTTAACAATAGGCGCCAACTTTCCCTCTAGCCAGTGGGTGCTCTACCCCCTGTGCTGCCACAGACCCTGCTTACATCCCACTGTTTCTCACAAGCTCTGCCCCTGCGTTGCTCAGTTCCCCAAGCTCCACCCCAGTTATTTTATTTTTATTTTTTTTGCGCTTGTCATTTGTGTGTGGCCCCTGACTGTTTTTTTTTTCCCCCTTCCCTGTGGGTCAGTGGCCCAAAAAAGGTTCCCATATCCTGATTGAAGCCATCCCTGACAGGTGTTTGTCTAGCCTGCTCTTAAAAGTCCCCAATGATGGAACTTCTGCAACTTCCCTAAGCAATTTATTCCAGTGCTTCCAGAGACAGGAATTTTTTCCTGACGCTCATCCTACACTGCCCGTGCTGCAATTTAAGCCCCTTGCTGCTTGTCCTATCCTCACAGGTTAAGGACAAGATTTTTTTCTCTTTTCTGCTTGTAAAGACCTTTTATGTACTTGAAAACTGCTATCATGTTCCTATTCAATTTTCTCTTCTCCAGACTAAAGAAACCCAATTTTTTCAATCTTCCCTTGCAAGTCTCCTTTAAAAATCATTTGTATTGCTCTCTTTGGACTTTCTCCAATTTGTCAACATCTTTCCTGAAATGTGGTGCCCAGAACTGGACACAATACAATCATTGGTATAAATACAAGCCAGCAACATTGTATGTCTGCGTCCTCTCCAGCCCAGTGGCACTGAAGGAGACACAAAACGCATTTGTAGAAAGGGCTTGGTATATTTATATATAGGACAGACTGATGAGGATGATTTATTTCTGTTGCATACTGTGTGCCAGGCACTTTCCAAACACAGTCCCTGCCCGGAAGAGCTCAAACCCAAAAGGCAAAGGACAGGGGAAAAGGGTGTGACCTCTAGTAAAGTGGACAAGGTTGTAATTTGTCACATTGCTATTGAAACGTTTAACTAACCACAGTGATTTTTATTTAATGCTGTTTTGGCACTGTTCCATATGACGGTGGTTCTCAAAACTTTTTGGCCTGTGGCCCAGCCCGTTTAACACAGACCTTTCCGTGGATCACCAGCCAACCATCTATGATGACAAAATGGGTGCAGGAGTGGGGTCTGGCCAGGAAACAGGGTGCCAACGTGGGCTGAGAGGGTCTGGGTAGGAGGGAGGGTGCAGGAGAAAAGTGGAGGTAGGGAAGTTGGGAGGGAGGGGATTGCGTGAGGGGAATGGGGGTGGAGGATCTAGGCATGAGTCTGGCCAATTGGAGCAGTGGGGAAAGGGCCTGGCCAGGGCGAGGAGGAACATCATGGGCTCTGCACACTGAGGCTCTCCCCCTGCAGTGGGAAGCTGACGCTGGCACTCCATCCTCGTGGTGGTGGGGGAGGTGTGTGCTAGGCTGGCACACCAGTGCAGGCTTCCTTCTGCATGCGGGAGTGAGCCCACGGCCCACCTGCAAGATGGTCACGGACCATGAGGATCCACGGACCACGCTTGGAGAACCACTGCCATATGACAGTCACTCTGTTCTGGATTTAACCTGGCTTTGTCTGGTAATGTGCACACTGGGGTCGTCCCTCCTGGGATCAGTATGTGGTTGTGTTTTACATACAACAGTTTAATAAAAGGTGACAATAATAGTTAAGTAGGGTTTACCAAAGTCAGAAATGCAGTTCCTGGCTCAGGCTTGGCTAGGTTACGCACAAGGTGTTTTCAGAGTGAGGTTGATGGCTTTCGTTTGTTGGAAGGGCCCATTGGTTAGATTGGACCCAGGTCCAAATAAATGGGAATCTATTCCCAGTCCTTCAAGAAACAGTGAATATTTAGGAAATCTGAGTGCTAATGGAAAACAACTTTGTGTTCACTCTGGAAACCTGATTCTAGGTGCTCCCTGCCTCTGATTGGGAGACAGAAACATGCCATGTGATCTGTGTGTCTAATCAGAGCTGACCAGCACTGCTGGGAAGGAGAGTTGAATACTCAGCGCAAACTGCAGCAGCAGCTTAGTCACAGACAGGACTTGGCAATGTAGCTAACCAGGAACAGAATTTGACTGACTCGCTAGCTGCTCACAGCCGCTTTGTGTGTGCGATAAAAGGCAGGATCTGCCTGGCCCCTGGTGCATGCCCAGAAATGTCCCATCCATAGGCTGGGGCAGTTTGGTGGGGAGAGGGGAGGAAGTCTGTGGCGGGGGGGTTGCCCCAGTTCCCCCCTCGGGACAGCCCTATGACCGCCATTGCAACGAACTGGACTCTGTCCGAACTCTGTCATCGCTTCTCTTTTCCTCAGGCCTGAAGACTGAGCTGGGAAGATGTCTGAAGTGCGGCGGGACAGTACAAGCAGTTTACAGCGGAAGAAGCCGCCGTGGCTCAAACTCGACATCCCAGTGCCAGTCTCTGTGGCAGTGCCTGAGGAGCCCACCTTTGTGCAGGTACAGGAACGAGTAACATACAGAGATGGGGGAGCGGCCAGAAGGAACCACCATGATCTCAGTGCAGTCTGTGCACACAATGGGAAGGGGTTTGGACGGTGAGAGCTTTAGATTCTACTGTGATGGCAACCTGTTCACATGATATGGTCTGGGGAGGGACTGTGTGCTAGATATAGGACTGGTAGGATGCATTAAGTGGTTATTAAGTGACAGGGGTCAGGATGGAAATGAGAGCTTCATTTCAGTCACGTGTTATGAATGGTACTTTCCAACAGACAAAGGGAGGCAGAAGATGGGTTATCCTGAAACAAAAGATGAAGAGTAAGTGGAGTGTTAACAAGTCAAAATGCTAGGATACGGGAAACAAGCAAAACCATAGTGGCTCTGAAGAGCCACACAATGGACTGCAGTGTTTGGGAGTTAGTCACAGGCCTTAGGGTAAAAGAGCGACCCTGCGATGGAGTAGTTGAGAGGGGTCCCTTAGCTAGAATATTCAGAGTAATTTAAGGCAGAAGGGAAAAGCTAAGGTCAGGAAAATAGCAGATTAAGTAAATGCTGCCAAGAGTGAAGTACAAAGCGCTGCTACATATATATTAGACAGGGAGGAACAGCTCCATTAGTAAGTGAGGATGGGACGAAACTAACAATTCATAAAAAGCTGATAGTGACTCTTCTTTTTAAACCTGTCTTCAGCAATGACAACAAAAATTGTGAAAAGGTGTTTAGGTACAGATAGTAAGGCAGGAATAGCCTGTAAACTGGTACAGGACAGTTAGGCTACATTTACACTGCACCACAGTTTGAAATAAGATACGCAATTCGAGCTACTCAAATTGCTTATCTTATTTTGATTTTATTTCAAAATAGCGTATTTCATAAATTTCAAAATAACCCACTATTCGAAATGTCCCTTACTTCATGTGGAATGTGGTTTACAGGGACACTGGGGTAGTGAGCCCGAAATAACGGGCTTGCTGTTAAGACGCGGGATAGCTATTTCGGGATACTCGGGTATCCCAAAATAGCGTTGCAGTGTAGATGTAGACCAAAGGAAGAAATATATACAGATCAGCCAGTCCAGATGAATTTTAGATCATATCTTTAATACCATAACTCCAGTGGACCTGACAGGTGTTTCTGAAGTCACGGAGAACCAAGGAAGAGTAAAGAAAAAGAAATGTTAATACTAATCTTTAAATAAAGGAGAAAAGAATAACCCTGGCAGTTACTATTAAATTGGTCTCATCTCAATGGCTGGAACCCAGATACAGACACAATTCAGACTAGAAATAAGATGCACATTTTTAACAGGAGGGCTAAGTACTCATTGGTCCAGTTTATCTAGGGATTTGATGAACTATCAGTCAGTTGAAGTCTTTAAATCAAGATTGGGTGCTTCCTAAAAGGTATACTCAAGCTCAACCAGAAGTAAGGGCTTGGAAGTAGGAATTTTTGTGTGAAAAATACACATTCTGTGTAATGATCTTAATGGAGCCTTCTAGCTTTAAAATCTATAAACTCCCTAGTAAAATATGGAATGAGTATTAAGATTAAAATTAATCACTATCCACCTAACTTGTGCAATAAGCAACCTTAATTTACAAATACTGAATCTTGCCAGAGAAACTTGATTATGTGAAATTGTAAAATCCAAGCAGGAGGAAACTTAGCTGATGCTGCACATTTAAAGCTGGCCAAAAGGTTTGCTATGCTATCACCTCATGAAAATGTGAAGAAACAATTATCCAAATAGGCTTCTGTAGGAAAGCTGTTCTGTAAACTGAAAATTGTCTGGTGGCCTGTTAACAAAAGGACATGATAATTCACAGATGAAACTCAATTTGGAGAAGCGATGAACATCAGTGATGATGCGGCTGTCTCCGTTTATCATTTCAGTTGTACCTGTTCTACTCTGTCCAGCTTTCAAAGGGCTCCTAGATTCTTTGCACAGGGAAATACTCCCTTGCAGACATGATCCTCTGTACTTTTCTAAGGGTTTGCAGTTACAGTTTTCTCTCAGTTTAGTCCATTTGATGATTTTCTTGTGTATAATGGTGGCCATAGAAAAGCAGGGCCATCATCAAGTCCAGCCCCCTATGCTAAGGCAGGACCAAGTAAACCTGATAGTATCAGGGATGTGATAGTGTAAGCAGTCTCTCTCTCTCACACACACAGCCTTAGGGACTGTCCAGGGTGGCACTCACGGTGAAGGAAGCCTCCTTAGAGCCAGCGTAGGGAGTGTGGCCCACTCCTGCCTCCTGTACCCCTACCCAGAAACAGGCAGAAAGAGGCTACTTTGTCCCTACTAAGGGTAGTGGACTTTCTCTTTTCTCACCCACCTACCAACTCTTTGGTGGTGGATGGAGCAGCTGCCCCAGACCCAGGGTAGCCAAACATTTAAACTTTTGGAGAGAAAGGTCTATTCCTCAGTGGCCTTTCAATTTAGAAACGCCAGTAATGAGGCTCTGCTACCCAAATACAACTTCAAGAATGATGTTAGGCTAGCAGAGGTCAAGGTAGAGCTGCCACCCAACTGGCAGTAGCAATTTCAGGCCCTGGTGGACAAGAGGCACCTGGTTACCGAGGTAGGCCTTCAAGCAGTGCTGGACACTGCTGGTGCATCCTCTTGCTCCCTTGCGCCGGGCATTGTTATACTGGCTGTAGCCCTTCAGCTTTTCTCATGAGGTCCAAAGAGCCATAGATGACCTACACTGTGATGAGGACAAGTTGTTATTTTTTTCCAAGACTGATGAGTCCCTTCACTCATTGAAGGACTCTAGAGCCACACGGCAGTTCCTGGGATCTAGATTCTGGCTCTGTCTCAGAAGCAGCAACGCCCTCAATTCTGCCCTCGGCCATATGCATGACACCCAACCTATTACCAGTGGCAACAGGCGCCTACCTAAAGGCACCAAAGTTCTCAGGGGCCTTGATCCTTCCTCACCAGCATCCCAAGGCAGAGTTCTGATGTCAGTTGAGAACTGTAAACCCTCCCCATTGGCACCCGTGGACCCTTCTGTCATTTTTAGGGCCCCTCTTTTCCTTTTCGCTCACAATTGAGGCAAAATCACTGTGGATGGCTGGATACTGGAAGCCATCCGTCATGGAGACTCAATAGAATTTTTTTCTTTCCCCTCATACCGATCCTCTCTACACCAGCCATCCCCAGGGGACCCTTCTCATCAGTGCTTTCTCCAACAAGAAGCAGATACTCTTCTCTCAAAGGGTGGTGTAGCCACATGACACCGCATTATGCATAGAAAGGCTTCTACTCCCCATATTTCCTCATCCACAAGAAGGGTAGAGGGCACTGCTGCACCCTAACCTTTGTCTACTAATCACCTTTCCCAAGAAGTCCAGGTTCCATATGGTGACGCTGGCATCTGTTACCTGTTCCCTTCCCCACAGGGCCTGGTTCGTGGCTCTCAACATGAAGGATGCCTATGCCCATGTCAGCTTTTACCTGGCCCATGGGAAATTTGTCTGTTTCTGGGTAGGAATCACTTCTTCCAGAATGGTATTAGTCATGTTTGTGTCACATTGTTAGGCCTCATTCAAATGATGATCCATGATAACCCCCAGGCCCTTTTCAGCTGTACCACCCCCTAGCTAGTTATTCTCCATTTTGTGTTTGGCATTTGCTTTCTCCTAAGTGCAAAATACTATCGCTTATTTTTATTGAATTTCATCTTGCTGAATTCAGACCAATTCCCCAATTTTCAAGGTCATTTTGAGTTCTATTCCTGTTCTCCAAAGTTCTTGCAACCCCTCCCAACGTGATGATAGCTTCAGTTTTTATAAGCATATGCTCCACTTTATTGTGCAGGTCATTAATGAAAATACTGAATAGGACTAGACCCAGGACGACTTCTCTGGCACACTGCCAGAGATGACTCCTTGGTGTGACAATGAACCACTGATAACTCCTCTTTGTGGACCATACCAGTGGAGCCCCGGTTTTATAGTAATTTCATCTAAACAGCATTTCTCTGTTTTCTTGAGAGAAAGTCGTGTGGACTAATCTCCATGCTTGAATAATAAGAGAATAGAAGTAGGAATGTATTATTGACTACCTGCCCAGAATGGTGACAATAAAGGGAGATTAGGCAACAAAAATAGAAAACTCAATAATAATGGGAGAGGGATTTCAACTATTCCTATATTGACTGGTTATATGTCATCTTAGGACAGGATGTGGAGGTAAAAATTCTAGACACCGTTAATGTATGTTCCAGATCCAACTGCTCCAAGAAACAGTCAGATCTGGAACATACAAGGGGAAAGGCAATTCATGATTTAGTAAGAAAACTTAAACAACCATGGTTCTGTAGCACTTTAAAGACTAACACAAATTAATAAATAGTATCATGAGCTTCCATGGGCACAATCCACTTCCTCAAATGACAAATACTAAATCATGAGTCCTAAAGCATATAAGGTCTAAACAAGGAGTTGAAAATAGCTGAACTGCTCAGTAACTAGTGACTACAATGTAACTATTTAACATCCTTGTAGGGAGGAAAATACCAACAAAACCCTCCAAAGTAGCCTTTAACTTCAAACTGGGCAACTACACAAAAATGTGAAAGCTAAACAGAAAGGGTG
>JANRFK010001605.1:33342777-33354967 GCA_030068395.1 Apalone spinifera | reverse complement strand
GGAAGTTGTTGAAGTCCCTGTGAAATTCTTCAAGGGTCTCTTTCCCATGGGTCCAAATGATGAAGATGTCATCAATGTAACGTAAGTAGAGTAAGGGTGCTAGGAAGTGAGAGCTGAGGAAATGTTGTTCAAGATCACCCATAAAGACGTTGGCATATGCAGGTGCCCATGGCTATGCCACTGACTTGAAGATACAAATTGTCTCAGAATCGGAAATAGTTGTGGGTGAGGACAACGTCACAGAGCTCTGTAACCAGGTGTGCAGTGCTGTCATCGGGGATGGTGCTCCTGATGGTCTGTAATCCGTCTTCATGTGGAATGTTGGTGTAAAGAGCTTCTACGTCCATGGTGGCCAGGATGGTATTTTAGGTAGATTACTGATGTTTTGTAGTTTCCTCAAGAAATTGGTGGTGTCTCGAAGATAGCTAGGAGTGCTGGTAGCATAGGGTCTGAGGAGAGATTGGTCTTCACTGGAGAGACCGGGAGGGAGATTCCCAGACCTGAGTCATTCTTTTTAGATGACAAAACTGGGAAACTTGATCATTCCCTGTTTTGGCTTTTGTTCCGTCCCCCTTGTTGTTAAAATCAGTTGTGTTAGTTTCTGGTTGCCCTGAGAGCTCAGAGAGGGAGGAAGCTGCCTGCAGAAGACATGAACTCTGGAACAGGCTTGCTGAGTGAGCCAGCCAGAGACACCTGTTGCAAGGAAGGAACCTCAAGCAGCTGGTTCCTTATGAGAGAGCTGAAGCAGTTAAGGGGGAGAGACTGACACTTGAGAAGCTGCAAGGGAGTCAGCTTGCGTAGTGTATCTGCGAGCTGATGAGAGGGCGCTGGGGGGGAACCTTTTCTGCCCACAGGCTCTGAGGCAAGAGCCAGGCCTTGGGACAGATTTGTGGGGGGGTTCTGTGAGCAATAGGGTAAGTTCTTTCTTTGTGTTTGCTTTTTTGGAAGCAGACCCCAAGAAGGACTATGATGGGAGGAGAGAGACCTTATGGTTTGTCCAAGGAGCCCTGAAAAAGGGGAAATGGGTTGGGCATTGCAGAGATGTCTCTGGCCATGAGGGGGCATTACAGTTGTCATTAACCTTTTCAGTGAACACTGAAACAGTATAGGCATTGAACCCTTCAGGGTGCCAGCTGTTGTTTGCTCTCTGTCCCCACCCCCTTTCCTTCATCTTTCTCTTGCTCCTACGTCCATTGTCCTGGTTCTGGTGCTGAGAGTCATGGCATCTCACTTATTTCGAGTCATGAAATCTTATTTCATGGTCACTTTCATCCATTTTACTTTTTACCATCACGTTCACCACCACCGTGGTGGCCGATCAATTCTGAAGCAGTAGCCACTCTAGTTACTTGGCCCCTGGTTACTTCCTGTGCTTTCGGGAGCAAAAAGTTGTCCCCAGTGCACTCTAGGAAGTTACTGGAGATTTTGTGTTTTGCTGTATTACTTTTCCAGCAGGTCTCAGAGAGGTAGCCACGTGAGTCGAGTGATGATGTGGTGGTTTTTTTTGGCTAGTCTCTAAGGTGCTGCAGCACCACTTGTTGTGTTTTAAGGTTTTTTTCCCAACAGGTGTCTGGGTATTGCTGCCAGGTTTTGTGTTTTGGATGTGATGTTAGTGTGTCTCCCCTCCCACATGCCCAATTCTGGGTCTGTAGTGCTATGACCCCACCCACTCCCTGGGGTGGGAGGGAGCATGTAGTTTTCTGTCACCCTGTCCATCGGTGATGCATCTTTCTCACCTAAGCGACACTGTAGCAAAGTCCAGAGCAAGGGCAGAAGCCTGGTGCAAGAGCTTCTCTACAGACCTGACCTTGTAGCACTTGATAGCCCATGAGAAGCTACTCTGTTGTTAGATACCCTGTTATTAGCTGCTTTTTTGTTGCATATGGTGGGCGTTGCTGGGGAATGAATGTGCAGCATGAATGCAGGGGCAGTGAAATGTTCCCCACTTTGTTTTGCAGCCACTTAAACGCCCGGCCTTCCTGAGAAGTGTCAGCATGCCTGCTGAGAACACTCGCATCCCTTCCCCGCCAAATGAGGTGCGGCGGCCCATGCTCCATCGACAGACCTCCATCACCCAGACCATCAGAAGGTAAGACGTGGCGTAGTGTGCACACCGGGACTGTTTTCAGCGGGAAAGGGGAAGGCTTGGGGTTTTGCTTCTGACAAGCCTTCTGTCGTCCTTTGCGCTCTCTGAAGAAATGCGCAATTTCTCGCTCAGGGTTCTGGATGGTGAGGGAGCAGTTTCCTGTACTAGGAGTGTTTTGGTTAGGGCTGCTGCTGAGCGATCCAAACATGCCCATTTTGCTGGATTACACTCTATTCTTGCATTAGAGGCGCCTTATCATGATTTTTACTGTAGCATAGCACAGAATCTTAGCTTGAGTGTTAGGACTGGCTGTTCGCTTTGGCCTGGTCACAGCCCTTCAGGAGATTGTTGTGCTCAGCATTTGGGCAGAGATTTCCGATCACCCCAAAGAAGGCAGGGCTGTGGTTCTTGGGCTGCACTGAGAGGCAGGATGTGCTAGCCAAAGTGCCCGTGTTATCTCCTTGTGCCCAAGGCTCCGTCCTGGGGCCAGCAGCTCTGCACTATTATTCACTTGGCCCAGCATGACCTCACGCTGCTGTTTGGCCAGAACCAATTGAAATGAAGGGGCTCCCCATCGGCGATCCAGCTGCAGCTGGAGGGGCCATGGGCAGAAATGAGTCTGGACAGAATTCTGTGCAGTGCTGGGAGTGCCCCTCTAGGGAAGGCTGCGAGTCATTCTCCATTTCAGGCCCTTCGTTTCACACATTCCCTTCTGGGCTGACGTGTTCTGGGCGTGGGCTCTGCTCAGAGGGGAGAGCTCCGGAAAGTTTGAGCAAATTTCCTTGAGCTGCTTGTTTTTATGGTGGGTCAGACGATGCACGTCTTGCCTTGTGCAAGCAGTCTGGCCACCCCTTTCCAAGTGGCAGAGCCAGCGGATGTCTGCCTGCCATCTGCTCGAAAGCTTGCAGCTCTCACCTGTAGAAGTTGGTATAATAAAGAATATAGACACACCTGCCTTGTGTCTCTGACATCTGCTCAGCAGCCTGGCTGGGATGGTCCTTGGGAAGGCACACGTGCTGGGCTGCGTGTGGGGAAGTACCTTTGAAAGTGGGCAGTGGTTGGAGAAGGAGGGAAGCTGCTGTGCAGGCCTAAGGCAGGACAGAGCTGCTTGACAGCCGTTCCCATGGAATTGGCTTTCTTGGCTGCTGGCTTATTCACCTCGGACTGTTGGGCCCCCAGCACTGAGAGCCACCTCCTGCCTGTTTAGTGGTACCTGTATATTGGAGCAACATGCATCTGCACCTCCAACAGGTCGTAGCGCCCCAGCTCACGTTGCCAGGCAGAAGTGACTTTTCTGACTGTTAGGCATGCTGGTCCAGTTTCTCCCAGGTGTGGCGATCTCCTTACCGAGCCCTGCCCTGTGGCTCCCCGTACATAGACAGCAGCGCAGGTAGGGGAAACATGATACAGAGACAGCAGCGCAGGTGGGGGGTAGGCGGCTTGCTGGGAGCCGGCTTTTAAGCCAGCATCCAGCATGTAGCGGAAGCCTGCGTGTAGCCGTGAAGATGAACTGACGAACCTAAGCTCCTCGGTTAGCCGTGTGCATGGTTCCACTTTCACATCCCTCGCTGGAAAGTCCATTTACTGTCTCAGGCTGGGAGTCGCTGTGCGCAGCCTGAGTCCGGGGTTGTCTGTTAGGTGGAGTGAACGTTGCTGCTGTTGCAGTTTTGTGCACTCTTATTTTACAGCCCTGAGATGTGCTCAAGGCCCCCCCAGGGCAACAGGGGAGTCCAAATTCCTGGGTGGGTGAATGGCTCAGACGTGCCATTTACCGTCATATCACTTACGGGAGCTTTTGAAAAAGTCCCCCTGCTCTGAAAAGGTGCAGTACGATGATGTAGCTGTTCCACATGGCTTGTACACAGCAGAGAGGGTCTGCTAAGGGCACCACTTTCCTTTATTTAGACGCCTTTTGGCCGCCTTGCTTGTAGGCGTTCGCCCAGATTCCTAAGGAGTGGGTGGATCAGCCTAGAAGGCTAGTCCCTGGGCAGACGGCAGTGGTAGGAGATGCAGGCGGGTCCCTGAGGGGAAGCAACAAGGGTGGGGAATGGCTTAATAAAAGACAAGGTCAGATACGTAGGAGGGCAAGAGGAGAAATGTACATTTGATCCAAAGGAGGTGGGGAGCCAGTCGCAAGAGGCCAGGGTGGGGTGTGGTGGGCTGGCCAGAAAGCTGATCTCAGCAGCTGTGTTGTGTGGGTGGGGGCAGCATTGAGTGTCTCAGGGAGGCTACAGACATTGCAAGAGACAGTGGGAGACTGGATGGGCACATTAGTGGTAGGGACAGAAAGAAAAGAGCAGCTCTTAATAATGCTGAAGACAAATCAGTTGGAGTCTCTCCCATGGCCTAGTCCCAGGGTTAGGAGGTGAAGGGGTAGGAACCAGAGGCCCCCCCAGAGAAGGAAGGGGATGGTGGACAGTGGCTGAGGATGGAAGGGTAGGGAGGAAAGATCTGAAGCCAGGTTTTGACCTTGTATTTAAGTTGACAGCCAGACTTCCAGGAGGACACTGGAAGCCTTTCATTCCACTTCCTAGGCTCTGACCTGCCTTCAGGGGGCTGGTCGTCAACAGCCTTGATCCTCAGAGAAAGAAACTGAGGCATGGAGCGGTAAAAGCCAACATGTCCAAGTGCTGGTGCCTAAAGCTGGGCAGCCCGGTCCATAGTTAGGCACTAAATAGAAGTGGCTTGACTTCCAGGGGACACAGGCTGCTCTGGCGGTGGCAGGAGTCACGTGGAAATCAGGCTATGGTTGATTTAACGTCTGTGGGAACGTGATGCGTCTTGCCCCAAACCCCGCCGCAAGTTACAAGGACAGCGGCTCCTGTCTGCCACCCCCAGCCTCCCTCCACGAGGCTGTGCTGTCCATCAGCGTGTGGAATGGGGTGCACCTGGCCCCAGCTGTCACTGTGGCAAAAAAGTTGGGAATGGGAATAAATGCCAGAGCAGTGCTCCTGATGGCAATGGGGAAAGGCACCACCCACGCTCTGCCTCTCCCAGCCAGCCCTGCAGGCTCTCTCCCTTCCGCTCTTTTCTTTGCAGCAGACGGGTACGGTTTGAGAGGATTCAGACCCTGCCTGTTCATGGGCACCGGGCGGGCAGGAGGCCCCTGAGAAAAAGGCAGTCAGTGCCCCGCTCGCTCTTCAGGTACCAGTAGCGTTGAGTGTGAAGCCCAGCCACTGCATGCGTGTGGGAGGGCTGCTGTGAAGCAGGCACGGATGTTAAGCCTGCCCCATGCATGGATGCTAGGCCTGCCCCATGCTGCCTGCTGCAGAGACCCCAGGGGCTGGGCGAATCCAAACAAACGCTCCTGCTGTGGTGGATGTCTTGTGCTCATCTAACAGAACTAAGGGTCTTACTGACTAAATGGTTCGGCAGCTGAAAATACCAGGCATGGAATTGACTAATGAGCCATTAGCTTCCTTCCCCCCTAACAAGCCCTTAGCCTCCTGGTCTCCTGCCCAGCTGGAAGCAGTTCCCAGAGGAACGCCTGAGCCCCAGGAAGCTCCAAATGCAGGGTGTTCTGCTTCGCCCTGATGTGTGAACGGGAACACGGGCGTGTGTGCACACAGCTCCTTGGGATGATGAATACTCTCAACCTGGGGAAAGGAAGAGAGAGAACGACCCACAGGTCTCAGATGCTAGTCAGCATTGCTTGATGTGCCTCTGGAAGATGCTCAAATAGTAAAAGGGGCTATGTGACACTCCCAGTCCAAGAAGGGTTATAAACTGGGCTTCTAGTAAAGTTAATATCCAAGAAACCAAACAAATGCAGCTTGTACAAGTCCCAAGCCTGTGCAGTCTCACCGGAGAACCACCGCCATCCCCTGCAACCACTCCCTGCTTTCTCCCTGTGTCCCTTGGAGGCTTTCCACTCTTCAGCAGAACTCCAGACTTATAAAGGGCCATGGGACATCTTTAAAGGGCGAGGGCGCGCCGGTATGAGTACTGCAAACAGAGCAGAATAGCGGCTCCTTCCATCCCAGCAACCCGTCTCTGCTTTGTCGGACCGATTGTCCTCTGCTGTGAGGGCCAGGGGCCTGTCATGCTGGTGGCTAATGGAAGTGGAGGGTGTCGAGAGGGCTCTGAGGCACGATCTGTTTCTGTCAGTACATTGTTCCATCAACGGTTATTAGGACAGTAAAATCTTCCTTCAGAGGAGGGCCCCCGGGGTGCCGGCTGCACCCTCACAGGTGACCTGATTCACAGATGTCTTGTGACAATTGAAGTGATGGAAGAGGAGCAGAGTGCTGGTTACGGAAGTCTGGAGACAAATCCAAGTTGAGATTATTTTGAAACCTTACAGGAAGCAAGGACGGTTTCTTTCTTCCACTGTAGCCACCTGCACAATCCCAGTCTGGGGGTTGTTTTGGGCTGTGGGCAGCTCAGTGAATTCAGGCTGTGTCAGGTGGGCTGCTGATCCCAGTCCCTCCCATGGTGAGCAAAGGGAGAAAATCGTTCCAGTTTGAGCTTAGCTGTTGGTGTCTGTGGGAGCAGAACAGCATCCTGAGGGAGGAGACTCCTGAGCTCCGTGCAAAGCCCCTTCTTGGTGGCTGGCCTGTGTCACCAGCAAAGGTGCTAGAAGAAACTGAGGTTGCTCCAAGCAGGTGAGACCCATGGGCTAGTAAAGATCAGTGGAAAGCGCTGGGTTTGTTGTTCACCATCTGGGGTCTGGCTGGGTAAGCAAGTGACAGTGGGCCAGGATGGCTTGTCCAGTAGGACAGGGTCTCCTTTCCCTTGGAGGCAGATCTTGCTTCCTTCATCTGGGCAAAGGTAGACAGTTGCAGTGGGGGGTTGAATTTCGACCTGTGCAGAAGGCAGGTGCATGCTGGGTGAATTGAGTGTCTCACTGGGGCTTTGTAATTTACACTAGCTGCCAGTTATCTTCCGAGTAAAATCTCATGTGCTGGTATTAGCCTGTAACGGTCCGGATAGCCTAGGAGCAGCATTCTCGGGAGCCACGTCTTTCCCCAGGCTGCCCAGCCAGAGCTGCCATCTGCAAAGCTGCCTAAGCTGAAGCTGTCTTGGGAATGACAGAGAGGACCCTGCTCAGGGGAGCCAACAGCTACGCTGTGCGCCTGGGCAAGGTGTGTGGGGGGCCTGCTCTGCCCTCGTGGAAGAGGCGGGGTCTCAGGCGCAAGGGGCTATGCAAAGGCAGCCAGCCCTCAGCACTGCCCGGACAGCGAGGTGCTGCACCCACAGCCCTTAGAGCCGCCTGGAACACGCCGCGCGGCACTCTGGCGGAGATTTAAAGGGCCCAGGGGTCTGGCCGCTGCAGCCGTGGGCCCTTAAGAATTGCTGGGCCCTGGAGCAGTTGCCCTTTCTCCCCTGTTGGCGGGCCTGGGGCCGCTGGCAGGGCGAGGCATTCTGCATGGTGGCCCTTCTGATTTTAGAATTCACTCTCCTCCTTGGATCAAAATTGCCAGTCTTGTGAGCCTGGCAGTGTCTCCCAAAGGTCACCTGTTCTGGGTACCTCAAAGGGATGTACAGAGGGGACCAGTTTGAGGTGAATGGGGTTACAGTTGGAGTTTTTTAGTGGGAGAGGCTGTTTGAGGCTTTTGAAATGGATCTGTGTTTACGTAACCCACTCTACTTGGATAAGGGCCTTTTTGTTATAACTCAAAGCTAATAAAAACAGGGTCTATTCTCCCCTCGCTGCACAGGTAGAAACCCCCACTAATGTGTGGTGTGAAATGTTTGTTTTGATGTTGTTGTAATGTTTTGCTGAAACGTTTCTGCCCCAGTCTTACTGGTTAATTGAAACCAAGCTGTGACGAACCTGTGAGAAGTAATTTAGGGCAGAATCCTGCCTGGGAACGGACTAGGTGTGAACCACGGGGGGCTTTTCTGTCTGTCGTTTGCATGATTTAAGCCAACCCAAACCTCCCCCGGGCTTCTGCGTTGGTGTCTTTCAGGGGCACAGCTGATTGGTTTGGGGTGAGCAAGGATAGCGATGCCACTCAGAAATGGCAGAGAAAAAGCCTTCGCCATTGCAGCCAGCGATATGGGAAGCTGAAACCTCAGGTCATCCGGGAAATGGACCTGCCCAGCCAAGATAACATCTCACTCACCAGCACAGAGACTCCTCCTCCTCTCTACGTCGGGCCTTGTCAACTGGGCATGCAGAAGGTGAGTCAGATGAAGGAGCAGCCGGGGCCGCTTCTTGGAACGTGTTCGCTTTCAGAGCATACCCGCAAGGCTCCTTTTCCTCCCCTCCACTGTGTGATGCTAAGCCTGCTTCAGGGTTCAGTGTTTCCTGATCATTTCAGATCAGTGTACGCTAAAGAGATCCAGCATGGAAACAAAGGTCTAGAGAAAAGGAAGAGTTTCTCGGGAGAGGATGTTTTCCTAAATCTCATACACACGTTGTATCAGGCTCTTCCCATTCAGTGTTGCCCCACCCCCACTCTGTGGTTTATAATCTTCAGTCTGTTTCCCGGGGACTCTGAGAGCTGTGGTTTTGTCCCTTTGGCATCATCACTGAATGAGAGTGGGAGATGAGCACTAGTTATCAATTGCAGGCATTGTGGACAGTGTTTTTAGCATCCTCCATAGCAAGAGATTCCACTTCCCGTGTCCGATCTGGCTGTCAGAGTGTCTCCACCATGGGATGCTCATAGTTTTGGGAGGAGACCTGTCAGTTTACTTCTGATACCCAGATTTAGACCCTATCTTCCCCAACCGCAGTCTCCTATTAACAGCCCCATTGCCACACAGTGCACTTGTTAAATCTTCACATTTTGCTGGCTGAAGCGAGTACCCTAGTTTTCAGTACCCTCAGAAATACTGTTATGTCCCACGACTTCAGAGGCGCTACCTGTGTATCAGCTCTTACCTGAGGCTGGTACACTCGGCTCATGAACCCTCAGAACTTGCCAGGGTTTTGCTTTCAGCTTCCTTGCCTACTCTGTGTTCCTGAAGTATTGATCCTGCCTATACATAAACCTAAACGTGGTAACTTCATTAGTGCTTGAGCTCTGACCCGAAGGGTTCCCAGTTCCTTGCTTTTCCCTCATACCTGACCTGGTCCTATGGAATCAGTTAAGAGGGATGCACTTGTCCGGATGGAGAAATGAAATGAAATGACCTCCTTCTGCAGTCTCTAATCCTGTCTCGGAGAAAGGAGGGTCAGGTCTTAGTAGTGTTTCCATAGCACAGGAGGGTCTCTTCTCTGGTCTGACCCTGGTTCTGCTCTCTCACCTCAGTCTCCAAAGCTGAAATGTCTCATGTTTTAGCTTTTTTTCAAGTTTGAATTTAATCAAATAAGCCATTGCAGAATTATGGGACCTGGAAAAATGGGGCTGCTTTTTCAGTTTGGAAAAGCCTTTGAATCAACTCACAATTAACATGTGGCTTCAAACAAAGCTCGTGCTCTGGACTTTGCTGAGAACACAGCTTGAAAAATATTCTTAAAAAATGTAAAATATTTATTCATGGTCAAGATTGTTTAATATCAGAGCTTCCATTGACTCCTTGGACAGCAGTTGTAACTTGTGTCTAAAACTTTGTGGTTGTTTTTTAAAGTAACCCCTCCTTTGTGCCATTTATGAAAGACTTGTAAAGTTAATGAGCACCACATCTCAGACTTCTCAAATGCTACCCATTGAAGCCACGTGGAAGTTGTAATGTCTGTCGGATGTAACTGCCGCAGTTTATAATTTCCATATGTGACAGTGGAAAGAGACCTGTTGGATGTTGAACTCTTGGTTATGAGCCCAACCATCAGAGCCTATAACTTTTCAGGCCAGAGCTGTTGGGCTAATGAGGGTTATAGGCTATACTGGCAGAACTTGTACATCTGCCAAAGACTGTATTTCATCAGCCGTTGGTTAGGAGAGTGCATAGGATGTGCTGCCCTAGTCAGCACTGGTTTGTTCCGGCTGGGCTGGACAGAGTTATATCCTCGTTTTTGGTCTTGTGGAGGAGTAATGTGAGGTTTCTGGGTGCTGTAACTTCACACATCTGGGACCCAGGAAGGCTACAAGCAGAACTGAGAAACTGACAAACTTCACGGAAGGTTGCAAAATTGTTTTATTTTTCACACTTGTTATCCCAAATTCTAATCAGCATGTTTATTATTTTCCATTTTGTAACAAGTCATATTGGGGAAAAATATCAGCTGTGTCACTTGGTAAGTTTAAGAAAAAATGGAAAAAAATTGAGAGAATGATTGACTGCCTTGCTTAGTTTGGCACTAGCTAGCAATAAATGAAACATCTGTAAAATTTTCCGGGCAAAATTTCTGGGTGGCTGTGAGGGAGACCACTCGGTGCTAGAGTTCCTCCTCGGGGTTAAGCACAGTGTAGTGGTTTCTCTCCCCATCTGGCACCCATTGCTGCCCATCTCTTTGGAGCTGCAGTGGTCTCTCTTCTTGTAACTCGGCCGTCTGGCCAGGTCATAATTTAGTCCACCTCTGCCAGGGTACCAGAAAAGTCCAACTAATCCAAGACCTTCAGGCCCAACACTGACCCGTATCTCCTCATTGGCTCTCTGTTGTCCATGTCCCTTTCTCAGGGGCTTCATGCCACCGTCTCCTGTGGCTGATAGGGAGTCTGGCCCCTACCACCATATCAGGTTCCGGCCCAGCAACCTCGTGATCAGCATCCAAGGGCTACTTTACACGGCTCCTGGCTACTGCCTCCCTGGGCTCTTTCCTATTAAACCTTTCTCAGGCCTTCACCTGGGCTGCAGGCTGGCGCTCCTAGGCCTTCCCTGGAATCCTCTAACAATCTAAAAGCACAAACTTGAACCAATTTCTGCTCTTTAGACTTGACCTCCTGTCCCCTCAAAGAATGCCTCTCAGGGCTTTCTCCCTGCCAGTCTGCATTGTGCCCTTAGGCTAGGGCTTGCGACTGGAGCTGCTGGATTTCCAGTGACTGCTTTGTCTGCCTCCTGGCCTTCCGCCAGACTTCCTTAATTAGGAGCGGACCCCAGGGCCAACTCTGTTCCTGGGCTTTCTCCTCCCACCCTCTCTAGACCCAGAGGGTCATCTCTCTTCCTGTAGCCCAGAGGTCACGAACTCACGGCCCGTGGGCTATCTATGGGCCAAGCAGTTCCGCAATCTTCCCTGAGCATGGCAGCTGGCACCCGAGTCCTTGCGGCCCTCGGGAGGTGGGTGCGTACCCTTCTGCCAAGCCCAGCCCCTGCTCCGCCCCCGCTCTCTACAAAAATGTTTATTTTCAACAAAACCATCATTTCTGGTGAGAGAATTTTTCAGTTGAAAAATGTTGACCCGCTCTAAAGAACAGCAGTGATGACCAGGAAGGTGTTTGTGCTCTGCTGCTGAGCAAAGGCGGAATTTCACAGCCCTAACTAAGCTGGGTGAATGGGCATCATCATCATCAGCAGCAGCAAAGTAGATTACATTCAGTGCTGATACTTGCCGTGTAAGGCCCATGAGAGGGGAAAATGTGAAATCTTGTAGAGTTGTATGTTAGCTGTATTAAATCACAAAAAGGACCAGGGCATCGCAGTGGGGAGCTGAGGAAAGACTTCTGCTCAGCTCTGGTCCAGAAAGCAAACAAAATGTTAGGATACAAGATGGAAAATATAAGAAACATTATTATACATGATGTAAATCAATGGTACAGCCCATCTTACTAGTGTGTGTGGCACTGGTCATTCCATCTCAAAAAGGATTTTGAAGAGTTAGACGAGTCTAAGAGGAACTTACTCTCAGAATTATTTTGGGAAAGTTCTTTGAACTGTTATACAGGAGAGCTTGTAAGCTGATCACAGTGATTCCATTTGGCTTTGGAGTCTCTGAAAAGGAGCCAAAGAATGATCGAGGTCCTAGAAAAACTCTCATTCACACAGCAGATAATTAGACTATGAAAGTTGCTGTCACATGATGATGATGAGGCCAGGTATTTAAGACAAGTGAGAGGAGGATTATACACTTACATGGATAATACGAAAATTGAGAGTTGTGTTATAAAAAAATGATGATAAAACTTTTGGAAGGGACATAGACTGTCACATTGAGGGCTCAAGATGCGACCTTCATGGAGTATAGATTGTCCCACCCCTTCCTCTGAAGCATCTTGGCTGTGTCTAGACTGGCTCATCTTGCACCAGAGCTATGCAAATGAGGCTCAGCGTGGAATA
>JANRFK010001605.1:33332108-33342677 GCA_030068395.1 Apalone spinifera | reverse complement strand
CAGCCCTTGTGTTGGCAGGCCTCAGAGACAGGATACTGGGCTTGATGGAGCCCTGGTCTGATCCAGTCTGGAGGTCCTATATTTCTTTGTGTTTGTTGAGGGGAGAAGAGAGCCCCCCGGATAAGGCTCCTTGCCTCAGAGTGCATGCTGAGCTCTCCCCATTTCTCTTAGTAACAGAGGTCTTCTCTTTGACTGCAGATTATAGACCCGTTAGCCCGAGGCCGAGCATTCCGAATGGCTGATGAGAATGACGGATACAGCATCCCCCACACGCCAATCACACCAGGTGCCACATCACTGTGCTCCTTCACCAGCTCTCGGTCTGGGTTCAATCGCTTACCACGACGGCGGAAACGGGAATCAGTGGCTAAAATGAGCTTCCGAGCGGCAGCAGCCCTGGTGAAGGTACTGTCTGAATGAGGCTATTCCTATGTGGGTGGGATGGGGCTCTTTGATGAAGGCACACTCTGTGGGATTCCTGAGGTGAGAGGAGGTATAAAACGAGACTCCTGTAGGTCATTTGGGGGGGGTGTCACTGTTCTGACTATAAGTACGCTCTGCTTCCTGCCCATGGCTAGGAGGAAGTGGAGTAAGGTACCTGCAGGCTATATACAGACCTGCTGAGAGTTTGTCAGTCTGAGTGCTTCCAGGCACAGAGCAACCAGGCTCACAGGTTCTTTAGGAAAGTGTCTAGCAGTAGGGAAGCTAGGCTTTGACTGGATGAGAAGTTTGGAAAAGCTAAGCTGTAACTGGGTGGTGATCCTTGGCAAGAAGCATACATAGACTTTAGAAAACACCGTTTAGCTCCGCTGAAAGGAAAGTTGGGAGTAATTCTAGCTGTTGCATTCCTAAAGGGTCAAAATCATTAATTCACTGGATTAATTGAAAGTAAAGTTTTTACCTTGTTTACTATCAGTTTTTCATTCTGTTCTGTTTTCATTTGCTCTATCTTTAGGGGGCAGTTTGTAAAAACTATAACTTTTAACACAGAGAGTAAAAATAAGGAGAGATGAGGAGAATAGGGAGTGAAGAGCAACTTAGGAAGGTAGTGAGACCTGAGCCAAGAGAGATTAACTGTTACAGTTACATGTCCGGGTCGCCAGTGTGCTTGCCAGAAGTCACCAGTGAGGCATCCTGACATTGCTCTATCCAGTAATGCTAATCCTTCCACTATGTGCATGGCCCCCTGTGTCATGTTGATCTGCATAAGAAGCCAACGCAGCGGACTCCGAGAGAGGGGCCCCCCCCCCCCAAGACCACAAAATCAGATAAGGACCAAAGGCACCAGCCCATGTTTCTTGTAAATGAAGAACAGTCCTAGCTTCCCTGGATCAGATGCTTACAGTTAAAATGACACGTATGCTTATTACAATGGACTTGACTCAGTAACTAGGCCTTAGGTGTGTGTGTGTGTGTGTGCAGGGAGAGTTCTCTGTGACTGAATGCTGTACCCTTCCCTTCCAGGGCCGCTCTGTGAAGGACAGTACCCTGAGGAGGGCCCAGCGGCGCAGCTTCACTCCCGCCAGCTTCTTGGAGGAGGACACAGTGGATTTCCCAGATGAGTTGGACACCTCGTTTTTCGCTCGGGTAAGGGGAGCAGTGCTGGTTTGGTCCCAGTAGAAAAGGCTGTAAGAAAGCTAGAGCTGCGAGCGCTGCCTTTGAAGTTGCTTTGCTCTAAAAGTCACCGGAATGTCGTTGATGGACTTACGTTTCTTTGCCCAGGAAGGAGTCCTCCACGAAGAGCTCTCTACGTACCCCGATGAAGTGTTTGAATCTCCATCTGAAGCGGCGATCAAGGACTCTGAGGTGAAACCCCAGGAGCAGGCGGATCTAACAGGAGGTGCCTTGGACAAAAATGAACTTGAAAGAAGCCACCTGATGCTGTAAGTATCTTCCTGACCTGTTGGCAGAATCTAACTCCTGGTCCAGACGGTGAGAAGGAAAAGACATTTCACGGCCCAGGCTTGAAAGGCCTTAGCCACCATTGCTCATGGTGAAGACCAGCCCAGAGGAGCTACTGTCTCGGTTGCTGCATAGGCTTGGATTGGTGCTATGATTGGTACCTTATGTCAGCTGTCTCTGTTTAGCTCAGTACGAATCCAGAGGTGCACAGATTCTTGCTTAGAGCCAAATGCCAGCCCTCTTGTTGAAGGCCTTGAAAGGAAAATCTGTGGGGTTGGTGAGGCCACTTCCTCAGTATTTGTATCTGTTTGGGTGCAGCCTCTGGGACACTGTACCTGACATCTGCTTGTTTACATAAGAAATAGCCTGCAACTCCAGAAAGCAGATGACTACAGGTGCATAAGAGGAGTTAACTGCTCACTTGCCTCTAGTTAGCATCACACAATGGTCTCCAACCTTTTTGAGCACGAGATCACTTTTTGAATGTAAGTGCAATCCAAGGTCTACCTCAAATATAAATACCCTGGCCCCGCCACCTTCCCGCCCCTTCTCCAAGGCCCCGCCCCTGCTCACTCCATCCTCCCTGTCTTGCCCATCCTCACTTACTTTCATCAGGCTGGGGCAGAGGGTTGGGGTGCAAGCTCTGGTTTTTGATTAAGGGATCTGGAGTGCGAAAGGGGCTCTGAGCTGCTCTTGGGACAGGCTGTTGGGGTGCCGGAGGAGGTTCTAGGTGCAGGCTCTGGGACAGTGTTTGGATGCAGGGGTGCTCGGAATGCAGGAGGGGGTTCAGGACTGGGGTAGGAGCTTGGGATGTGGGTTCCAGCTGGGCGCTGCTGGCTCCTAGTTGATGGTGCAGTGGAGCTAAGGCAGGCTCACCCCTGCCCTGGCCCTGCCTCACTCCCTAAAGCAGCCAGCAAACTTCAAACCAAGTCCTGTTTTGCTCCCTGCCCTGCTCTGTGGAGAAAGGATACAGAGTGGGAGGGGGCATCTTGACATCAGCCCTCTTCTCCCTTCCCTGCCCTGCCCTGCACAGAAAACAGGAAGCTCCCAGGCGGCGGGCCGCTCCAAGGCAAAGGGCAGGAGATGCGCTGGGGGGAGGGGAGGGGAGGGCGCAGCTCAAGTGCCGGCACTTGATAGCCTCTTGGCCAAACCAGTCAGGATCACTTGTTGGAGGCTCCAAGAGCTACTGGTTGGTGACCACTGGCATAACACTATGATGCAATTGGGCCCCTCCACAAATGACCTGACATTTGGGCCCCTGCATCTCATTTTTATGATGCTGTGTCATTTTTCAGGGGGAGCAAAGACCCATTTATTTGGGTAGTTCTATGTTCTCAGCATTCATATATGGCAAACCTGCAGTGTGTGAATGTCAGTCATCTAGGTTATTGGCATGAAGATGGGTAGATAGAATGGCTATCCATAGCCATATTCGCTATGGATTGCCCTGCTCACATGCTGTGGGACAATATGGTGGATGATCTGAAACCAAATAAGTGGATGACCTGTCTTCTGGAGACCACGATGCATGGGTGGAAACTTGATGAGTTTTCCATTTCCTTTTTAGCATAAGAACATCAGAATGGCCACATTAGGTCAGACCAGTTGTCCATGTAGCCAGTATCCTGTCTTCAGACAGTGGTCAGTGCCAGACACTTTAATTGATTGAGTGATCCATCCCTGTCATTCAGTCCCAGCTTCCGGCAGTCAGAGGTTTAAGGACAGCCATTGCTGGCCCTATCCGCCAAGAATTTACTCAGTTATACTTTTGCCCTTTTCGGGTCTTCTGGCAAAGGAGTTCTACATCCTGACTGTGTGTTGTGTTAAGTGCTTCCTTCTGTTTGTGTTGAACCTGCTGCCTATTAATTACATTGCCGAACCCCATATTCCTATATTATGTGATAGGGAAAATGACATTTTCTCCACACTATTCATGATTTTGTAGATCTCGATCACATCTCCTCTTAGTGATCTCTTTTCTAACTGAGCAGTCAGTCTTTTCAGTCTCTCCTCTTGTGGAAGCTGTTCCATACCCATAATCATATTTGTTGCCCTTCTCTGTATCTTTTCCAATTCTAATGTATCTTTTTTGAGATAAGGCAACCAACACATAGTATTCAAGGCATGAATGTATCATGGCTTTCTATAATGGCAGTATGTCATTTTTCTGTTTTATCTATCACTTTCCTAATACTTCCTAACATTCTGGTAGGGTTTTTTTGACTGCGACTGCACGTTGAGTGGATAATTTCAGCAAATTATCCACAATGACTTCGCAATCTCTGTATTGAGCGATAACAGCTAATTGTGACCCCATCATTTTGTACTTACTGTTGGGATTATGGTTTGCATCGTGCATTACTTTGCATTGATCCACGTTGAATTTCATCTACCATTTTGTTGCCTTGTCACCTAGTTTTGTGAGATCCTCTTGTAACTCTTCACAGTCAGCTTTGAATTTAACCCTCTTGAGTAGTTTTGTAGCATCTGCGAACTTTGCCACCTCACTCTCTTTTTCCAGACAATGTATGAACATGTTGGTCCCAGTACAGACTCCTGGAGGAACTCGCTATTCATCTCTCTCCACAGCGACTATGATCTTTTCTTGTCTTTTAACCCATTGCTGACCCATGAGGACCTTCCCTCTTACCCCATGACTACTTACTGTGGTTAAAAGCCCTTGTTGAGGGTTCTTGGCTCTCTGAGGGTGTGTCTAGACTACAGGGATTTTTCAAAAAAAGTGGCTTTTTTCTGAAAAATCTTTACCTTCGTCTAGACTGCAGCCGTGTTCTGTTGACAGTAAATTGAAAGAACACGGCAGTTTTAGCGACTGTGGAAAACCTCGTTTTATGAGGAATTAACGCCTTTTTTCAAAAGTGCTCTTTCGTAAAAAGGCATTATGTAATGCAAACTGTGCTTTTTCGAAAGAGAGCATCCAGACTGCCTGGCTGGGTGTTATCTTTTGAAAAAGCGGCTTGCTTTTTCACAAGTACTGATTGTAGTCTAGACGCTCTTTTTCGAAAGTATCTTTTGAAAAAACTTCTTTCGAAAGTGGCTTGCAGTCTAGATGTAGCCTGAAAGTCCAAGTACACTATATTTACTCGATCACCGTTGTCCATGTTTGCTGACCCCTTCAAAGAATTCTAATAGGTGGGTGAGTCGTGATTTTCCTTTACCAAAGCCTTGTTGACTCTCCCACAAAGTATCACATTCATCTATGAATCTAATTATTCTCTTCTTTACTATAGTTTCAGTCTGTCTGGTATTGAAGTTAGGTTTACTGGCCTGTTATAGCTAGTGTCACCTTGGGAGCATTAAACAAATTGGTGTTATGTTAGCTACCCACCAATCATCTGATATAGAGGCTGATTTAAGTGATAGCTTACACATGACAATTAGTAGATCTGCAATTTCATACTGGTGTTTTTTCAGAACTTTGTGGTGAATATCCTTTGGTCCTGGTGACTTACCATTTAATTTATCAATGTAGTCCATAACCTCCTCTATTGATAACTCAGTATGGGACAGTTTTTAAGATTTGTCACCTAAAAAAACAGGCTCTCCTGGGAATCTCCCTCACATCCTTTGCAGCAAAGACTGATGTCGAGAATTCATTTATCTTCTGTGCACTAGCTTTGTCTCATTTGAGTGCTCCTCTAGCAGTAAGCTTATAGAAACTAACAGCAGTTTTTTTTATTTTTTGCTGGTTGGTTCAAATTTTTTTTGGCCTGCCTAATTGTACCTTTACGTCTGACTTGCAAGAGTTTGTGCTACTGTCTGTTTTCCTTGGTATTATTTGACTTCTAGTGTTTAAAAGATGCCTTTTTGTTTTTAAGCACTTCTTTTTCTCTGTTTTGATATGGTGGCATTTTTTGAGGGATCTTTGCTTTTTCTTATCTGTATACCCCCAAGTTTAAAAAAAAATAATTTGAGCCTTTATTATGGTGTTTTTAAAAAGTTTCCATGCAGCTTGCAGGCATTTCTCTCTTGTGACTGTTCCCTTGTACCTCATTCTCGAAAGGGAATCAAACTGTTTCATTTCTCTTTGTTTCCTGATAAGCCAAAAAGACTCCCTGAGTGACTGGCACCTCAGACCAGCAGAAGGCCACCTTGGTCTTGATTTTTAACAGTTCACTCAGGTGTGACTGTATAGCAGACATGGGGAAGGACCTTGCCGTTGTTTCTGTTACTCTCAGTCTAATCTGTCTAATTGTGCTAACCGTTTCCCTCATCACATTCTTGAGACTACTACCAGTTATGATACAGATGCTGGAAGTAATGCTGAGAGAGCATCACGTTTCCAGTGAGAATATGAGGCCCCGTTTAGGGACAAAATCTAATTCCCAGTGTTTTCATTTTTTTATATTATTTTAATGGCTTGATTTATCAAAGCAAAAATGATTTCATGCAAGCTCTAGGGGACTGTATCAAACGATTGAAGGTGCCATTGCAGGGAGTTGGTCACACCTGGTCACAGACCAAAATCAGAGGCTTCATAGCAGTGCATCCCGAGAGTCAGATGTATTCAAGGCTAGGTCAAGGTCACATCTAAACCCTTATTGCTCAAGAAGCAGAGTGACTTTCCAAGTGACATGTAACACAGTCGTCTCTGGAGCGTCTTTGAAGAGTTTGTATCCAATCATTCATACACTGAGAACTCTTAACGGTTACAAAGATTGTTTTATTAAATTGCTTTTTAGCATTTACAGCATGTCATGTGTTTATTCCCTGCAGCACAGAAACTAACCTAGAAACACACAGGAATGTGGGGGTGTTATCTGTGCACTTATTAATTTTCTGTGGTATTTTTCTTTCCCTGATGCACGCTCCAAATTGTTGAGCATTCACAATATTTA
Source organism: Apalone spinifera (assembly GCA_030068395.1). Lineage (NCBI taxonomy): Eukaryota > Metazoa > Chordata > Testudines > Trionychidae > Apalone > Apalone spinifera. The sequence goes on along the minus strand of JANRFK010001605.1, from coordinate 33,335,919 downwards.
CCACCCACCACTCCACAACTAAGTGATGTTATACCGGGTAGAGGATCCCCATTGGACACAGTGATATCAGTGACAGTCTGATATCACTGGCAATTGCAACAGTCACTTGAAGTCTTGAGGCATTGGGAGGATGGAGCATCAGGGAGACAGGGTGGAGGATGGAGAGGTGAGGCAGGCAGCGTTGAGATGGGAGGGGCTTGGGTGCAAAGCCAAGAAGGGAAAGGTATCCTTGTGTGATCTCACAGTGTCCTTGCTCCTTTCTCCCCCCAGGCTTGGGGGTGGAGCTTTGACTCTGTGGGGCTCTGTGCAAATTCTCAGTTACCTGCCCCTTGTCCCTGCCCCATCCAGCATCTGACAACGGGGCTTGTTTGACTCTCCCATCTCTAGTTCCAAGGAGGTAACGGCTGGGGCAGGAAGGAGCCCTCCAGCGTCGTGCTCTGCCCTCCGGTCCCCCTCTGATCCCATGGCCATAGCCCGGGGAATGGCCCTTGCTCCCTACCGTGCTCTGCAGCAGCAAAGCATTGCTGTCCCGCTTTGTGTTGCAGTCCCCTGGAGCGAGGCTGGAGGAAACAAAAGGAAGGGACCCTGCCCCAGCCCAAGGTTCGCTTACGACAGGAAGTGGTGAGCATGAGCCCGCAGCGCCGTGGCCAGCGCATCGCCATCCCAGTCAGAAAGCTCTTTGCCAAGGAGAAGAGGCCGTATGGACTAGGCATGGTGGGCAAGCTGACCAACCGGACCTACCGCAAGCGCATAGATAGCTACGTGAAACGGCAGATAGAGGACATGGATGACCACAGGTGAGAGGAGCCAGCCCTTTGCTGCCAGGTTGCTGGAAGAGGCTGCGGAGTGAGTGTGAGTGCGCACTGCTGCCCCCTATGGTGTGTGTGACACTTGCCACAAGAGACATGCATCCTGCAGTGGGAATTGTTTGTGTATTCCTTGAACTCCTGCACTTCAACACATTTCCCTGGTTCTCAGGGGGGACGGTTCTGCCATGGGCACCCTGGTGCCTTCATGGCTTTGGCAGTCCAACACATCTGCTGGTGGCTCACGGTGGGGACCCTCTGCACAGACCAACCCATCCTATTAGCTAGATTGATGGGGAAATTGACATCTCCTCCTTTTGCTTCCTGGCAAGATCTGACACTTTTATCAATGTCGGTATCAAGTATCAGAGGGGTAGCCGTGTTAGTCTGGATCTGCAAAAGCGACAAGGAGTCCTGTAGCACCTTATAGACTAACAGATGTTAGTCTAACAGATGTTAGTCCTGTAGCACCTTAGACGAACACGTGCATCTGACAAAGTGGGTCTTTGCCCACGAAAGCTTATGCTCCAATACATCTGTTAGTCTATAAGGTGCTATAGGACCTTGTCATCAATGTTGGTGTCACTGAAGTGAACACTGACACACCATTTCCTCCAGTCTTGTCCCATTTCTGATTATACCCGTGCCTGGTCCTCTGTGCTAATGAACACCAGAAAAGACCATTGCCCATCTGTACACGGGCCCGGGCATTATGGAGCACAGCAAAGCTCCTTTCGACTGGAGTCCCTGTGAATTAGCAGGTGCTTTTCTTGTGCTCCTGGAACAAAGACACCCCCAGAAAATGTGAATGTGATCTTTGATCTGTGATTCTCTCCATTTCCTGTCTAGGCCTTTCTTCACCTATTGGGTCACCTTTGTGCATTCGCTCATCACCATCCTTGCTGTGTGTATTTATGGCATTGCCCCAGTGGGGTTTTCTCAACATGAGACTGTAGATTCAGTGAGTAAATCCTCTGTCAATCGGCGTGAAATGCGATTGCTTCTCAGCAGTTCCTTATTGCCAGAGTCCCTGACTTCTCCCTGCGTTTTGTAACCTGTCGGTTGGTCTCCTGACACAGGCCAATAGCTGGAAGCCAGGTGTGCTCACCTGAGGGGCTGGCAGCTGCGGTTGCACACACATGCACCTCTGCACCTGCCCATGTTCACACCTGCAGCCACACAGTGCACGTGCTTTCACTTTTGTACCTGCAGACTTGTACATTCCCAGCTGTACAGAGGCCTGGCAGATTTTCAAGGGCAGCGCGTTGCCTGGGCAGGCAAACCTGCTTGTTGGGCTTTCCTGCCTGTGAGCTTTGGCTATCTGCCATCAGACTGAGTGATGGGAGACAAGCCCATCAGGGCCGGTAATGTCTGCATAGGTGATATAGCAGCAACGTGGCACTGTCCGACTGAGGAGCAGGGTCCGGGTAGCCTGGTAGACTCTGCAGTGCTGTTTAGAAGGACGGTGTCTGAGCAGAGTTCCAGCCTGGGCGCTGTGGCAGAGCTGGGATTTGGTCAGGACTCCTGGGATACACCTTGCCGACAGAGTTGTGAGATATTAAGGGCTAGATTTGCAGGCCGTGTTTGAGGTGCTCGTACTAGTTCCCTGGCACAGAATCCCAGCTCGTCCTCCTCCAGCACTAGTGAACATGTAGCAGCGCTCCCCTTGTCTCACTTGTGCCCACAAGGGCGTTCACAGTGGAGAAACATTTATTTTTAGTGACACAGACACAGGATTTCCCTTGAAATCCAAACAAATTCCAACCCACCGGAGTGGCTGCAGCATTCCCTCCCGTTCCAATCTTCCTCCCCAAAGGGTGAAAGTGGGGGTCTCAAATTTTGGGAAGCTGAGCTCCCCTTCAGGAGAGTGCACCCCCCCACCCACCTCCTGTAGCCTGCTATGCACACTTTGGGAGACAGGACACGCATTGATAAGCGTATTATGCTTTGCCCCCCCAGGTTTCAGCATGCTCTGCAGCATTTCCCAAGGGTGACATTTAGAGCAGTACCTCAGGCATTGACAGCATTGCCCAGTGAAACCGAGGGGGCAGGACACAGCTCTGGGTTTAGGCTTGTGCTAACGTGGCTGCACCCATTGCACTTGGGGCACGGTTTTGAGGTTTTTTTTCTCTCCGCCAGACCAGCTGGTGATGAAGGGATCTGTTTGTGGAAGCTGAGGCTCTGGAGAACAATTGAGAGGCCAGGGCCAGCCCTCTGGGGAGCTGTGCTCTACCTGATCTGGAAAGTTCTGGATTTAAAAGCCCCCAGATCCAGTTAGCAGGGCTTCAACTGCTCCTGGGCATTGCAGGGCTCCACTGCTCCTTCCCAATTAGCGTCCCTCGTTGCCACTTCCCCCGTCCCTCTGTGGTGCCTGCCACTAGCCATGTGGCTCAGGGGAGGCTGGTGCTTTCTTGTCTTGCAGGTCCTGAGGAACAGGGGGGTTTATGAAAATGTCAAGTATGTTCAACAAGAAAACTTCTGGATTGGCCCAAGCTCGGTGAGTCCTGCCAGCTGGGATTGAGTCTGGGGACAGATAGACCACCCGCACCTTCGTCTGAGGGCACGGCCGCTCTGCTGTTACTCCACAGGGCCTAACCAGCCCTGGTGTGGCCTGTGACGTTCAGGTCCTGGTGGTTTGAGCTCTGACAGGCTCCCTAATGCGCCAGTGGCCTGGCCCAGCCAAGTGTTTGAGGGTCCCCTTGGAGGGGCGTTGTCTGTGAAATGGGACTAGGGAGGCATGTGCTCTGTCTCCTGTGGGGAGACCCCACCCGGCGCGGCCTTGCACTTTGCACCTTGGCCGGGGAATGCCCTGCTGTAGGTCTGGCTCTGCCTCTGTGGGGTGCTTTCCCCTCAACACCTGCACTGGCACATGCATGCAGGGGAACTTGCGCAGGATCAGGAAGATCCTTGTTGTATGGGGAAGCCGCTGGCATCTGTTTGGGATCATATTTTTTGTGTGTGAATTTAACTACTTGTGCCCCAGCCCTTTCCCCTTCCCCGTGCTT
>JANRFK010001605.1:33321404-33332008 GCA_030068395.1 Apalone spinifera | reverse complement strand
CCTATGTCGGGTAGCCTAATCTACATGCCTCTGGCGACAGAGGCATGTAGTCTATACGTACCCTCAGATGCGATCAAGGACAGAAAAACTGTCCTTTGGGGTTCAGAGAAGTCAGCTGACCTGGGCTCGAGGCATTGTTGTGGAAGTCGGATCCTCTTTCCCAGAGGGCAACGCAAAACACACACCAAGAGGAGAGGAAAGAATTGCAGAGGGAGCAGGACCAGAAGCTGCATTTTTTTCACTTGCAGCCTCGCTGCTGCAGAAACACAGGTGCAGCGCAGTCTGATCAGCCCTTATGAGACCTGGCAAACTTGTACCAGGGCATAGCTTTGGTCACAGGCTTACGGTAGTGTGCAAAAGATAATCGTGGCTGCTAAGACTAGACCTTGTTAGAAGGAAAAAGGAGAAGGATAGGAAAAGGGAAGAAGTAATGTGGGGAAGGAAAAGGCACCGTGTGGGAGAGGGAGAGGGAGAGGCTATGTCTCTCTTGCTGGTTTGAGAGCAAAAAGTCAGGTTTTTGCACAAAAAACCATGCAGGCACCCACACTGAAAATAAAACCACCCCAATGAGAGTCTTTTTACCCAGATGCTTTTGCACTGATGTGCCAGTGAAGAAACTTGATTCTAATTGCCCTCCCCCGGAGCTGTCCCACAATGCAGAGCAGGGGGCTGCTCCTTGAAACTCAGGAGACCTGCCTACAGGTATATGCCCCTCCCCTTTAGATCTGTTCTGAAGGCTGGTGTTGTCACAGGTCCGGGACACAAAACCAATCATTTCTGTGGGATGCTCCTGCAGCCTCCCACAGTGCGACCAGAGGCAGGAAGACAGAACGTGCTGTACAGAGTAAGGGAGGGAGGTGGGGGTTGAATTCCGGGTCTCCCACTTCTCCTGCTTCCGGCAGCTGTCACACACACATCCACCCCTGCTACAACGATTTGCTTGGTGTCCCGGAGCAATGCCTAGTGGGATAGTGTGCTCCTCTCCTCTGCAGTGTACGTGCTGCATAAGTACAGTAAATACACTCTGATGCCTGTGGAACACAAATCAGCACTTTTCTTTTAGCGCTTTTCTATCACTGACAAAACTGTCAGTGAATAAACTCTGCATGTGTAGACAGAGCCAAAGTCTCACATCCTTCTGGGAGTTTGTTGATGGCCATGTGGGGGCATGTCTCAGGTTCAGAATGACAAAGGTCCAACTGTGTCCTGTTGCATCCCCAGCTCCCAGAAGGGTGGCAGCCAGGAGAGTAAAGCTCACTCCTTCTGGTCCACCTGTCTCCCTCCTAGTCCTTCTCAGCTCTTTGATGTTGTCCCCTGAAGTGTGTGGGGGTTTTTTTGTTTTTTTTTTTTAAGGAGCCCAAAAGGGAGTGGTGGGCAAAGTAGCCCAGGATATTTTGTTCAGCAATTGGAGCTAATTTTTTTCATACCCATTTTGGTCCATTGATTTTTGATCCCACAAGTCTCTTGTTCAAGGAGCAAGATCTTCACACAGTCCTTGAGTTATATTAATAGGCCTCTTCATTTGGACTGATTCGATGGCTCTCCTTCCCTTTCGTACCCTTCCCCCTTGCTGTTTGTTATGGCTTGTTGGAACAGTTTGTAAACTTCCCCTCACTTTTCTCTGCTGAACTCAGTCAGACGTAGGCTGGTTATCATGTTTCCTTACCCAGCATATGACCCCATCTCGTTCTGATCCCCCAGCCCCCTGCTCAGTTGCTGTGTCCCTTTCCCCCAGATTGTTTCTGAATGGTTCTGCCTCCTGGAGCTCCAGGGCCCTGTGGTGATCAGTTGTGCCTTTTCTGCTCTCTCCTGCACAGTCCACCCTGGCCGTGTGGGTGAAGTGGCCTCACCATCCCAGCACGCCAACGCTGGCAGGAGGCAAGAGACAGTTTGGGTCCGTTTGTCACCAGGATCCCAGGTAGGCACCACCTGGCTCAGGCCTCCGCCTGGGACTGCTGTGTCTATGTGAAGAGTCCCAGGAGGTGGGGTGTGGAGCAGGGTGGGCCTGCTTGTTACCCTGGGGCTTCTCAAGGAAGTAGGGGCTGTTTGGGGAATCAGCCAGGCAAGGGGGATGGATCCTGAGCTGGGAAAGGAGCACAGTGAGGTTCCCTCAACACAGGGGCTGTGTGAGGTTCCCTGGACAGAGGCTGGGGCAGTGTCACTGGGAGGAGGGAGTGGGCACGGGGTGTTACTGGCTAGAGGTAGGGTATGGAATGTCCCTAGATGGGTGGGAAAGGGGACACAGAATGGGGATGGGGGGCAGGACAGTGCTGCTCAGAGACCAATTGGATACTTGCTCTGATTTCTGCTCCCCCTACCCTTGGGCACTGCTCTCCTCCTGTAGCCAGTGCTTCATGCTCCCTGAGCCTCCAGCAGCATCCAGGCAGGGAGCGCCTCTGCGCCTGGTTCAGAGCTGCTGGAATAATTCACCCTGCTGAGCCATCCCATCCCACACCACCCTGCTCCCTGTCTTCCTCACTGCTTCCTGCTGGGCTGCAGCACTGGCCCCACCTGCAGGCAGCCCGCTGACCATTGCAAACACCAAAGAAACCCACAATCCATTGGTGCCCCCCGGCTGGCCTGTTGCTTCCCCTCCGAGGCTGCACCCTGCCCTCTGTGGGAGCCGTGAATTTCCCTGGAGCAGCCTGGCTCCCGGCAGGGGGTATTTGGCACTGGGGCATTGCTGGCAGCTGGGTGTGGGGCTGGCCTGGCGTGGAGAGGAGGCTGGCAGCTGGCAGACTGTGGGGCGGGGGTGGCGCATGGCAAGCGGCCCAGATGCTGGATTTGGTAGAACTGGCCAGTGCACCAGGCAGTTTTACTGCATGTCAGTTGTCACCATGGCAACTGCTCTCCGTATGGAGGCCTTGGAGAATCCCTGCCCCAGCCTGCCCTGTCCTACGGACATTGCACATGAGCGTGGTGGGACGCCTGCCTGGGGAGTGCAGCAGTAGCATGGTACCTTGGCTCCAGGCCGTGGTGGCCTCCCCGGCCTGTGCGCCTCTCCTGCTGCCTGCTTTCCCCAGGTGACGGGTTGGGATTTGTTGCCTCAGGGTTTGTGAGCAGCCAGCGTCAATGGATCCCCATGAGTGGCCTGATGACATCACCAAGTGGCCGGTGAGCATTCCTAGAGTCACACGGGGGAGGGAGGTCTGGAGTTGCAGGCCTGGGTTGGCACAGTCGGTGCTGGAGCTGGCCGAGGTGAGCTCAGCCCCATGGCTTTTGCCTCATTGCCAGAGAGATGCTTTGCACATCTGCTGACCAGTCGGTGGCAATTCCAGCCCCCAGACAGAAATCAGTGCTGTGTGCGGGAGGGGGGTGAAGGATCAGGGCAGCCCCAGAAGGAGACGCATCTTCCTATAGGGAGCCACGGAAAGGGAAGAGCTGGGCAAGGGCTCAAGGGTGGAGGTGGGGGCTGCTCTGGGACAGGGGATCCATGCTGCCCTGGGGGCTGACTTGACCCACAGCTATGGCAGAGGGAAGAAAGGTGAGAAGCCCTGAGCAGTCTGACCAGGCCAGAGGGCCTTTGAACTGTGATTTTTAACCTTTTACCTGACAGGTATTTGGGAGGGGAAAGGCACCAGGCCAGTGGAGATGGGCCTGGTTCTCTGCACTCAGCCTGCCTGTGCCACCTGCTGAGCATGCTCCTGAGGGCTGCCTGTGTTAAGGCTGCTTCTCCCAATCTTCAGCCAAGGGAACTGCTGTAACTGGGAGGACCCCGCATGGGCTGCTAGGATTTCCCTCCCAAGCTTGTGGAGCCCATCTCCGGAAGGGGGCTGGCTGGGTCACTGAACTGGCAGCTTGAAAACTCTTTAGGGTCTGGTTGTTCTGTTGCCAACCCAGGCGGTATCCATGGGTGCATCCCCATTAGCTCCTCCCCAGCTCTCCTGCCAAATCACAGATGGAGGTAGAACATGGTCATAGCATCAGGCCTATCCCCTCCCAGGACCTGGCCACAGGTGGCTCAGACCACAGGGCAAGTGGGGAAAGGTTCCCAGATCCATCTCATTCCATTTGTTGTTGTTGTTATCCAGATCTGCACCAAAAACAGCGCTGGGAATTATACCAACCACCTTCACATGGACTGCATGATCACAGGCAGGCCCTGCTGCATCGGGACCAAAGGAAGGTAATGGAGCCCACCTGCCCTTCTGCAGAGGAGCTGCAAATAGGATGAGGTGCATGGTGGATTTGCAGAGGCTTTGTGCGATTTGCATGTGGGCCCAGGGGGCTGCTTGTCCTCCGCAGAGGGTAGAGCCCAGGCCACTACTGTGAAAGGGAAGCCAGACAGAAATGGATCCACCACAGGCGTGTGCACCTAGGGAGCCAGGCCCTGCCCTGTGCTGTGTGGGGAGGACCAGAAAGATAGAAAGACAGAAGCAGGTTTAACACAGGGGACAGCTCTGTACCCTCCCCACGGGTCACTCTAGAGCAGCGATAGGCAATCTAGGCTAGTGAGTGGGGCGCATGAGTGACCCTCCTTCGCCTCAGTGGACCACAAGATTGTTATAACCAAGATGGCCTCCCAGGATAGGGTAGCTTTGCTAACTGCACTTGCAGGGTGTACCGCCTGAACCGTAATAGCACTTTGATTGCAAAGGAAGTGCACGGCTCTCACAGCGTTGTGTGCAATTCGCACCCACCTCACTTCCCCTACCCTTGCTTCACGTGTGTGTCACTTTAGTAACGCTGGCAGGAAAAAACCATGTGGACGGAAACTAGTGGACTCTGGCAACCCTGCGCATGGGCAGCCGTAAACAAAGTATCTTGTGGGCCACATGCAGAGTGGCAGGTTGCCCAGCACTGCTCTAGAGTGCTGGCTGCTGAGCCCTTTGAATACACGGATGTGTTCTGTAGCTCTGAAGCCCTCGTTTGGGCCTAGCTGCGGGGAATAAATTCTTTCCCTGCCCCGCTGATGGTCTCCCACAGAGCTTTGAGACGGTGCAGCAGCAGTGTGGACTGAATGGGCCTCACATTGTGCCATGCTGGAAATGGACATGGTCTTTGTACGTGTCCCTGGCACTGGGGAGCTGACAGGCCAAAACTAGGCACTGGCAGTGGCTGAGCGGAGGGGGCTGTGGGGATTACTGTGAGAAGGGATGGCACTTGGCAGTGAGGGCAGAGCCTGTGCCAGATACAGGTGCTTGAATTTGATGTGGCAAGCAATAGGTGCTGACGTGGCCAGAGGGACTAGGAAGGCATTTGGAGGGATGGGAGCAGCAGGGAGAAGCAGGCAGGCCAGAGAGGGGCAGGTTACAGTAATGGAGGGGAGAAAGGACCAGCAGCTCAACTAGCAGGGATGCTATCCCAGCCTTTGGTTGGGTCTCTTAGAGTACCACTACACCGCGAAGGAAGATTGAAGCAGCCACTGTCGATCTTCCAGGGTTTGAATTAGCAGTCAAGTTAAGATCGCTAATTCGAACTGAGAGGGCCTCTCCTGTCGATGCTGGTAACCCTGCTTCCATGAGGAGTAAGGGAAGTTGAAGGAGAGAGTTCTTCCTTCGACTTCCTGCAGTGTAGATAGCGCCAAATTTCGACTTCAGCTACGCAATTAACGTAGCTGAAGTTGCGTATCTTAATTCAACTTTGTCCTGCAGAGTAGACATTCCCTTAGGCAGGAGGAGAGAGACTCCTGGGATTTGCCTTATGTGATGAAGGGGTTACAGTCAGTCTGGCTTCCTATTTCTGGCAGTAGGAATGATTAGCCACTGCTATAGTCCCAGATACCCTGGCTAGCCAGATGCTTGGGCTGGACAAGGAGCTGTCAGTAAAGGTTAAATAATAACAGACAGGGAATCAATCAGTGTTGCAAACCATGAGTGTGGTGGCCTAGTTGGCTTTCAGAAACAGAAACTTCTTGCTCTTTATACAGGTGTCCCTTTAGCCGATGTGGATAGCCAGTAATTGGGGTCTTGCAGGATTGTTTCTATGAGGAGGGGTAATTAACAAAAGCCAGGTATTTCTTTGGTGCCATCCTGCTTATTTACAAAGAATGGACATAGATTCCTGTTCTCTGGAACACAGCAGGAACAAATAACCGCAGTTCCTTGCTCACAACTTGCAAGCCAGCCTCTCCAGTGAGTGCTGTGCACTAAGGAGCTGTCTGTGATCCCAGCAGGGCTACACTAGTTTTTTCTGGCTTTCTCTTTTCACACACAGACACATGCATCTGCAACCAATCATCCTCTCAGCCCCTGTATTTGCAATCAGTGCCAGGGAAACCCTCAGACCACATTGCTTAACTGTGTCCTAGGCCTTGGGCGGTAGCTGTTTCCAGTTATCACTACATAAAGGGCATTTAATTGCTCCTTCTGTGTAGCCTGAAGGGTGTTTTAGCACCCATCAGTTTAATAAGGTGTGTGATTTTCTATAGTACAGAGACCTATTTGTTGGCAGCCATTAGCACTTTCCAGCATAACCACATGGAGGTGGTGTCCAGAGAACCAATCGGGATCTCTACTCGTATAGAGGCAGAGCCTGTCCCTGCTTCAGTGTAAAAAAACTCTGCCATGGATGCTATACAGTCTAGTTATAGAGACCCTAAGATTGTGGCAGACTCACCATCTGCCACTCCTTTAGTTAGAAAATCAATGAACTAGAGTTATAATTCCTGCAGGGAGATCCTTAGTTCCAGTCTGACTCTCAAAACAAAACTCCAGTGGAAAGCAATGCCTTGTCACACAGCCTTGTCTCCCAGATTACACAGCTGCAGTGTAGTTGTGGAACTGCAATGTAGGCACAATTCACACGTGGTAGGATTTGCACATGTGAAATTGTGTCTGTGCTAGAGCTGTGCAGCTCTGCTAGAGGCTGATGTTCCAGGTACACAGAGCCCAAGAGCGCCCTGGAGCATGATGAGGGAGCCCGGCGCCAAAAGGATTTACAGGCCAGGTTCTTGGATAGAAAGGGGAAGGGCAGCGCAAGCCAGTCCTGTGCCTCCTCAGAGCAGCGCAGGGCGTTAGGCTGTTTGGGCAGCGACCCCCTGGCAGATGAGACACCGAGGTGATTCTGAGCTGGGATTGATGACTCAGGATGGGTTTGGGGGGTATCGGTGAGGGCTCTGTTTGCTGGGTGAATTGTTCAGTGTTTCCCTAGCACAGATGCCCGGGCAGGGAGAGACTACAGCGGTGCTGGGAAGCAGATCTCTGACTCCTGTGCAATGTGGTGTCACCTTTGGGCCGGGGCTCGATCCAAGGGACATGAGGCCTGCAGAGCAAGGCTGATTCCAGGGCACTAGGTGCTCCTGACAGCACAAGTGAATCTGGCAATTCTCTCTTCTCCCCCAGGTGTGAGATAACATCCCGAGAGTATTGTGATTTCATGCGGGGCTATTTCCATGAGGAGGCAACGCTCTGCTCCCAGGTACGGCCGAGGCTGCAGGGCAGGTTCTCAAGGCTATTCGCTTCCCCCTCCCTTTTTCCCTTGGTGAGATTTGGGCAAGTTTTTGCAGCTTGGGAGCCTTGAGCTGTGCCCCAGAGCAGGACCCTGAGCCAGAGGCTGACAGGTTAGAGATGGCAATGACCATCTCTCTCTGGAGACCAGTGCAGGATTCTGGGGCACTTCTCTGGCCTGTGTCATACAGGGGGTCAGACTAGATGAAACAGATGTTTATGGCCTCTGCCCCCCAACCTGGCCCCTCTGGAGGTCTCCGCCTCTGGCGGGGCATTTTCCTGGCTGGCATATAGGGCAATAAGTCTCCCAGCAACCACCACCACCACTGCCTGCAGCCTGGCTAATGTATTCAACCCACCATCGACCTTTGGGCTTCCAGCTGACCTGGCTTTCTGTATCAGGTGCACTGTATGGACGATGTCTGTGGCCTCCTGCCCTTCCTAAACCCAGAGATTCCTGACCAGTTCTACCGCCTCTGGCTTTCCCTTTTCCTCCACGCTGGGTAAGTCTCACTGCAAAGACAAACCAATGTCTGCATTGTCATGCAGTGGGGGTGGGTCTGTCTGTGGCATCCCTGGGCATGGTGCCCATTAGTTCCCTGCAGGGATTGGGGGATGAGTACCCCTGCTTGGCTGCATTACAGACAGTGCTCAGTAAGGGCCAGTCTCCTCTGCACCTCAATTAAATGACAACTATTTCATGTCCTTGGCCCAGGTACTCGCTGGGGCCAGGGACTAAAGTGCATGCGGGAGGCAGGCCAGAGGCTACGGCTGAACCTGGGCCCGGATTCACAGAGCAGGACTGCCCAGGACTTTGGTAGCTGCTGCCTTAGCTCTGGTGTTCTGATTTGGCAGGATCCTGCACTGCCTGGTTTCAGTCTGTTTCCAGATGACCATCCTGCGAGACCTGGAGAAGCTGGCAGGCTGGCATCGCATCTCCATCATCTACCTGCTCAGCGGCATCACTGGGAACTTAGCCAGTGCAATATTCCTGCCCTACAGAGCAGAGGTAGGTCCCCTCAGGCAGGTGGGCAGGTCCTGTTACCTACTGCAAGAACTGAATCCTGTATCACCCAACCATAACCCACCCACCTCCAGTTATGCACTGTAGGCATTCCTCAGCCTGGGGACCCTGGGATGTCCAGAGTGGTCCAAATCCTCCCGTGTAGAACCACTCGGACGAGGAATGGGAGGGTTGTTCCTGGTGCTTTAGCCTCCACTACCAGCTCTGCGTCTCCCTGGCCTGTGCCACAGAGGGCAGCACTATTGGCCACTGACTAGCTGGTTCAGTTACTGAGCAGTAAAATCACCAGAGCACTCCGGACCTGCCAAGGGTCTTGCCCTTTCAGGACATGGCCCCAAGAAACAGGCATGAGGCTGAGCCCTGCCCACAGTCCTGAGGAGGCAGTGAGCTGCCCGCCCTGAATTCGGTCTGTCAGGCCCTATGGCCCTGCACTAGGCTGAGACTCAGAGCTCCATAGCTGGGGCATGACCAAACTCATAGCTATGAAAAACGCATCCCAGACCACGTACTCTGGTCTTTTGTGGGCCTTTACCCCGTACTATACAGATTCTGCAGAGATTCACTTCTCAAACTGGGGCTTCTGATCCAGAAGGGAATTGCAGGAGGGGTCACAATGTTATTCTTTGGAGTGGTGGGGGGGAACCACACTGTCACCTTAAAAGCTGCATGGCTGGAGGTGACAGCTGTTGGCCAAGTGCCCAGCTTTGAAGGCCGTGCCTCCCCCAACCGCAGCACAGACGTACGGGTAGCAATACGATAGCATACCATCCTTATTACTGTGCTACTGCTGGCAGTGGCTTTGCCTTCAGAGCCTGACTCCTGGCCAGCCATCACTTTCCAGCTGCCCAGCTCTGAAGAAGTACAGCCTAAGTTTTGTGGTATCACAACTCCTCCTGCAATAACCTTGTCACTCCCCACTATTCCTTTTTTGTATCAGGACTCCAATTAAACAATGTGAAATCTCAGATTTAAATAGCTCAAATAATGAAAGTTAAGATTTTAAGCATCACATCACTGAAATTGACCAAAATGGACTGGGAATTGAGGACTATTAGCCAGGCTGGGCAGAGATGGTGTCCCTAACCTCTGCCAGAAGCTGGGAATGGGTGACGGAAGGATCACTTGATGATCACCTGTTCTGTTCATGCCTGCTGGGGCACACTGAAGACAGGACAGGGGCCTAGATAGGCCTTTAGTTTGACTTAATGCAGCTGTTATGTAGGATCCCATTCATAACTAATGCCCAAGAGCTACTGCACTATAGCTGTAGTGCTTAAGATGCTCCTATGATGATGGAAAAGCGTCTCCATCTCTATGGGAGAACATAGCACTGTCCACACAGGTTAGGCCGGTGTAATTGGGTCACTTGGAGGGTGTGTATTTTTCACACCCTAGAGCAACATGGTTATATGATATGGGAGAGTAGGGCAGAAATGGTCTTAGGCACAATCCCAGTAATGGGGGTTATTGCTACTACCACCTACAGGATTGGTCTCCAAGCTTTACGAGCTTGGAAACACGCTTGGGCCTATTTGTCCTGCAGGTAGTATGCCTGTGCTCTGCCACAGATGGTCTCTGCTGGCTAGGGATAGGCCCTGATCTTAAAAATCTGAGTTTCCATGGTGAAGGCAGGGTAAAGGGGGTAAACAGCCTGCTATAACAAGAGAAGCACATAGTGTTACCTTCCCCTATCTCTCTCACCCTGCACTTTCACTGTGACCTCGCTGCTTTCATCTTCCAGAGCCCTGCCTAGATCCAGTTGCCCAAGTCCTAGTATGCTCCCATGTGATGCCCTGGTGCATTTTAGAAGAACGGCAGGGCCTGGAGTGATATTTAGACAGACTTGCAAGCAGATATTTAAAGTGTCTCCTGTGCAGCCTCTGATATTAAAACACTGGTTAACAATTAAGATCACCCAGTCACGCTACTTTTACTATGTTAGTAACTGACTGTAGTTGACACACTTGGCCAGTCATGCTGCTGTGTGAACATATAGCACTATAATGAAAGAAGCAATAAATTCATACCATTGTGGTTCTTTTGGGTAATGCTGATTGCTAATTTGGCTCCTGAACACTGAGGTCTGAGTATCTCTGGCTTAGAGGATCCCTTCTCCTCTTCCCCACTGGATACAAGTGTCTAGCTTGAGGTGCATGGCATGCTTGTTGCTCAGATGCCTACCATACCAGGAA
>JANRFK010001605.1:33252535-33312124 GCA_030068395.1 Apalone spinifera | reverse complement strand
GGGTTGCCCTGAGGAGACTGCTGGGGGCGGAGCTAATCGCTAGGAGGGCGGGGCTGATGTGGGCGGGGCTCCTGTCGTGCCTGAGCCCCGCCTACCAGGTGGGGGCTGGGCGGGCCCCTCACAGCCTGTGCCCCGCAGGTGAGCAGCCGCAAGTACCCCAAGCTGAAGGAGGTGGACGATGTGCTGGGCGGCGCCGCGGCCTGGGAGAACGTGGACTCCACGGCAGGTGAGCCCCCGCCTCTGCGCGGCCCCCGCACTGGCCTGGGGCAGCAGCCGGCCCCGGGCCCCCTTCCAGGCTGAGCTCGGGTTCCAACGACAGGCCACCTAGCCCCATCCTTAGAGCCCTGTCAAAATCTGTATCTGCAGCCGTATCCATAGCCCCCACAATGAGCCGCAGACACCTGCCTGGACCACCCCCCCGCAGAGGCGGATACCCACGCATTTGCAGGGTTCTAGATTCAAACATTTGCATCCACAGAAATGAGCTGCGGGTCTCCACGTCCCCAAATACTTCCGGCCATAAAGCAGGTGTTTGCAGGGCTCTACCTATCCTGTCCAATTACATAGCCAGGGCCAGGGCCTTTGTAGGGAACAAATAGAATGTGTGGTTATCACGTGATTGATTTTGTCACTCATTCTCAGTTTCTGGCAGTCAAGCTAGAGCCATTCAGACCATGAGGTTGTGTACCTGCTTGTTTTGCCTAATAGCCAATGATGGATCTCTCCTCCATGAACCTCTTTTGAAACCTCTTATGGTTTTGGCCTTCACAGTATCCCCTGGCAGTGAGTCCCACAGGTTGTCTGTGTGTTTTGTGAAGAGACACTTCGTTCTGTTTGTTTTAAATCTGCTGCCTGTTAACACAAGAACCTGGAGTCACCCAATAACATGTGAAGGAGGAAATTTTTTTGTATTTACTGATCAGTCATCATTCTATAGACTTCTGTCACATCCTCGCTGTTATTTCTTTTCCAAGCTGAAATAGCCCAGGCTATTTAATCTCTCTATAGAAGCTGAGTCATACCACGGATCATTTTTGTTGACATTATTCAAGGTGTGGTTGTACCATGGATTTATGTAGTGGTATTATATTTTGTCTTATTGCCTATCCCTTTCCTACTGGTTCCTAATATTGTCACCTTTTTTGATTGCTGCTGCACACTGAGCAGATATTTTTCAGAGAACTATCCACAATGACACCAAAATCTGTCTTGAATGATAAGCTAATTTAGACCCCATCATTTTGTATGTATAGTCAGGATTATGTTGTCCAATGTGCAGTACTTTGCATTTATCAACATTAAATTTCAGTCATTCACTTGAGATTATTTTGTAACTCTTTGCAGGGTGCTTTGTACTTAATATCATCTGCAAATTTTGCCCTTTGTTCAAAATCATTTGAGTCTATTGAATAGCATATTCTGGGTCTGCTTACCTGCCTAGAGTGGCATGTTTTTGTGCCTGCACTTCCCTACTCCCATTGGGATCAGTCCCCTACTGTGCAAGATTTTGGCCTGGGAAAGAAGTGGCTTCGGGCTTTGCCTTTTACTGTCTGAGAGCATTGTTAGCGTTGCCCTTGTATTTTAGAAACCAGCTAGTCCCCAACATGTTACATTCAGTGCCATTGGGGGTGTTCTCAAGGACAGGGGCCTGAGGTTCTCATCTACCCCTGAAGGCCCTTTTAAGTTCTCCCATCATGTAAAAAGTGAGCCAGTGGACATTTGGAAATAGCTCTTGAATGGCTTGTGGAAGGCTCTCATCTACCCCTGAAGGCTGTAGTCCATCAGGTAGAGTGGCCCTCTCAGTGAGCTCTCCTGGCAGAATGAAGAATTTGCTTTATTACTCTGGGAGCTGTACTCACTAGAGTTCTGGTTTCTTTTACAGAGCAATGTCCCAAGTGTGAGCATCCTCGCGCCTACTTCATGCAGATTCAGACCAGATCAGCTGATGAACCCATGACCACCTTCTACAAGTGTTGTAATGCCCAGTGTGGCCACAGGTGGAGGGACTGAGTGGTTTCAGATTTAATTTCTTCAGTGTTGTTTTTGCTGTTTGTTTGAAAATGCCCCAGCTGAGTTGTATGATATATATTAATGTGGAAATAAATATCCCTGGTTTCAGTTGTTGCATGAGTTTAAACTAACACTGACTGCAGCTAGTGCAGGCATTCACCATAATCTGATGGTCCAGGGTGAAGGTTATGCCTACACTACACATTTTTTTTAATGGCAAACACTGCAGAACAAAGAGCTACCTCTGTTTAGAGCTGTGGTGTCCAACCAGTTCTGAATCAGTTGCCAGTATAATGGTTGCTGCTATAGCAAACTAGCCCCTCAACCAGCCAAATAGCCACAGGTGGCTAGTGTATTGGATGCCATGGTGTAAGGTTATGGGTCACCAGTGCCTCCTACAATGCAGAGACTAGGTCACTTGCCTCACCATGAGGTGTCCACCCAGCTCCTGTTTCTGTTGTACTCAGGAGTTGGGGGCACAAGATCTAGTAGAAGGTTGTAGGAAAAACAAGTATGTGTAGACTTCCTGGCTCCCAAATAAAGAGGTAGAGGCCTGTATGCCTACAGCTGGAGCAGCAGAATATTAGCCCCTTTGCCCCTTGATTTTCCATGTGCAGGTTTATGGAATAGTTATGAGAGAGATTTCTGGTAGTAAAGGGCTCTTTAATATTGTGTTAAGTAGATTCTGACCAATGTTACCAATGCAAGAGCCTTTTGGTAAAGAGATCTCTGATTATGTAAAACATTATAGCATCTCCCGTGATTTGGAGAAATCAAATCCAGGTACTGAAGTTTGAATACAAAGCCATATCTTAAACTGACAGTTTCCCTCCTCTAGGAGGTGCTGGGATTCTTTGAAGACTTATCATACATGACCCTACAATATTCATGTTTGCTTTACAACGGGCCTGAAGTAATTCCCAAGCAGAAATAAAAATTTATTTAACAAAACATGACAAAATGACAGAACATAAGTTAAGGGAGACACCAGAAGTTTCACCTCCAATAGCATTCACCAATAAAGGATGGCCAAGCTGGCATGATGCACCATGCCATCTCTTATAAATGGATCATCTGTACCCATTTATTCCAGTTGACTTCGTATGGGAACACTCTGCCCATTCTCAGAGTACAATCTATGGTGGGCTCATAAAATACTGTTGGAGTCTCACTCAGTTTGGAGTCAGTTAGCTCTTCAAGAACAGGCCGAGAGAAGAGAGAGACTGACAAGGGCTTTTTCATGAAGAATCTTCTGATGCAACCAAGCGCTTCCAGCCCCTGTTGAAAAATTGACATGTTTTTTGTTTAAGAAGTTACACAGAAATGCAAAAACCCAGTAAGACTATTCTGTGTGACATGCTTCATGCTTTGTTTCTCCACCTACTCTAGAGCGTGGTGATAATAAAAGTAAACAGGCTCGGCTCCATGAGACAGCAACATTGCTATAGATTACAGCAATATAACTAAACCAGTAATGCGAGTCCACACAGCTGAGTATGCCCCCATTTAAGCTACTCTGCTTGTGAATCATTTTATCAATATCACGCTGCATTGTGTGGGGAAAAACAGTTTGCACTCTGGGTGGGTATCCCAGCAGGGGCTGATGGCCACTACAAGGCTCTATGCATTCTGGGGCATAACTGTGGCAATGGCTTTGGGACCCTTGAACTTGCAACAAAAGCAAGTTGCAAATGCCAGTGACCCCCTTGACTTTCTGCATTTGAACTGAAGGGGAACAACCAGTCAGCCATCTGGAGCAGCATCCTGGAGTAAGCAGACATTTCAGATAATATAGCATGGGACAGCATGGGGAGGGCTAACTGACAGATCTCTCAAACTGGTGATGCATCCCTGTGATATTTACACCACTGTAACTCACTGAATTAGAGTAACAAGTCAATTCCATTCATCACAGAATCACAGAAATGTAGCACTGGAAGGGGGACCCTGAGAGAGCATTAATCCAGTTACCTGCACTGCGGCAGGATTATATAGACCATCCCCAACAGGTGTTTGTCTAACCTGTTCTTAAAAACATCCAATGACAGATCCCCCAACCTCCCTAAATGATGTGTTCCAGTGCCAGATCACCCTGACAGTCAGCAAGTTTTTCCTAATGTCTAACCTAATTCTCCCTTGCTGTAATTTAAGCCCATTGCCTCCTGTCCTTTCCTCAGTGGTCCCGCTGCTCCTTACATCAACTTTTAACATACTTGTCTCCCTCAGTATTGTCTTTTCCAGGTTAAACAAACTGCTCAGAACGTACGAAGGGCCAAACCCCTAAATCTCGGGTGACACTTGAAAGTGGCAGGCTTGGCTTAGAAAGCAATCCTTGTTCTGCAGTTGCCGCCCAGCACCACAATAATTCAAAAAACAGGCACCGGCAAGACACATTTCTTCCCAACCCCACCAACCAACAAGCCACAGCCCTGGCCTAGATGAACCTGTTCAAGCGATGAGAAGGGAACAATCTGCAGGTCCATTCACAGTTGTCAGCTTCTCTGCTGAGTCTCCCGACAAGGGAGTGTGTTATTGTGTTGTGGGCAGGTGAGACTCTTCAGTATCACTCCAATGGGACAGTCACACTAAAGGTAAGAGGCTGAAACGGAACAGTCAGCATTGCATGACAAACGTACCTGTAATATCTCCAAGACAGAAACAGGCTGAAGAACCCCCACATAATGTTGCATCAAGGTGTTTTCCGTTATGCCAGGCTTGGTCATGATGTGATAGAGCACAGCTTCCATCATTCCCTTACACACTGGCTTATTCAGTGTCCCATCTACGATTCGCCAGGGCCTCCCAATGAAACAGACCTTCTCACAGGCTCTGCAGAGGGACAGCACGCTCCCCTTAGTTGCAATTTTAAAAATGAAAAATGCAAATATCTTGACACAAAGGCATCTCTTCCTTTCTTCTTACACTAGTAAAGCACCCACATCGGAAGGAAAAATATAGACTTTCACATTTATCATCCTTCTGTAATTCTGTGCAAACACACTGGGCTTCAGATCCTGTTCTTGACAGTTTGCTGGCAAGCGACTGTTTTTAATCTGGGTGGTTTGACCCCAGGACAGAACTGAGTAAATAAATCTGAGCGCACTCTTTATTCAAATTGGATGGAAACTGCCTTTGGGCCCCTCCCACTACATTGCAGGGGTAGGGAAGGTCTGTTTTCAGCAAGAGGCTTGAGTTTCACATCATGGTCTCTGCACTGCCACATTAGGAATGCACAGGACATAACATGAGCAGTAGCTCAGTCAGTTTCACTCCCTGAATAAGCTGGGAAAGGCAGCTAGCCAGTGAGCAGAACCCATCTCAGTGCCCATCAGGAAAGCAGAAGTGCCCAGCTGATGCACTGGTCTATTTCTGCCACATGCATTGGCAAATTCTGGGACAAGAGCAGTGGGAGATACGGTTAACGTCAAGTGTTACTGGGGCAGAGAAAAAGACAAGTCCCTCATCCCCCACAATATGTAGCCAGCTCAAAAGCAGGCTAAAAAGGCAAAGAAAGAAGAGATGTGTCCCTTTGCCGGCGCACACCTTCCCAGGTACCAACAGTCCTCAACTGCCCTCACTCCGCTAACCCAGCCTCCAGCTCTCCACCCATCTCTGCAAGGAAGCTAAGCTGACAATATACAGCTCTGTAGCACATTAACTATTATAGGAATAGTGAAAAAAATCCACCAGGAACCCTACCTGATCCGATTGCTCATTTCACATGATTTTTAATTCAATACAATCTGCATTTCTGATGTACCTGGATCTGCTGCCAAAACCAGGGGGCCAGATTCTCACACAGGGCCTTGGCCATAGTGTGCACTTCATATCTGTGCCCAAAAATGATGCCTGCTTTCACCCCAGTTCAAGGAAAGAGCTCTTTAATGCCCTAGAAGGCTACACAAGGCCCCTCTCTGCATTGTGCGTCAACATCGCAGATCAACTGAGGGGCCGAGTCCTTTGATTTAATGTCTTGGAGGTGATGGCCAGGTTCCTGACTGGAATCTACCACTCCAGTATTGTGCTATTCCTATTCCCTAAACCCTCACTTGCAGAACAGGGGTTTATGAGCATTAGGTTTATTTGAGTCTGGAGCGAAGACAAGAGGGTTATTTCTGTTTCTTTTGGTGTTTGGCATTCGTTGGGCTTTTCAGAAGTACCCGTGCGCCAGAGACATTTGGAATGGCAGGAGTCTGAGGTGATGAGGAGAAGGCAAGATAGTGTATCCTAGTCTCCAGAGTCCTTCCATGCACGCCGGGCTTACCAAGGAATTGGTGACATCTGCACTAGAGTCAGTTGAGCACTTACTATCAAAACAGCTGTCCACTGAAATGGAGTTATTTTGCTAGGATATTGTATTATATTATATATGCAATCTATTAGAAAAATATTATATATAAGCATTATATGTTTAATATTTCTACAGACTTTACTCACCTTTCCCGTACTTCCTGGGATAGATTCGTCATGGAATCTTCTGAAGAAAAATCAGAACACATGTAATGAGCACTATTAAAAAAGGACATCCAGATTTTATACTAACTGCCAGAAACCACTGTTAAAGAAAAAGCAGTAAGAGAAGTGTGGTTTTGGCTGTTGCACATAGCTATGAGGTTTGGAGCTAGTGAATTTACAGGAACAAGTTTAAAGCTGGCTTACTAGTCTATATCCCAGATGAATAAAACCCCTGCGCACCTTTGCAGATTTCATCCTGAGGGTGAGATGCATCATCAAGAGACATGTTCAAAGCTGTATCTTTCATTGTATGTTCAAAGCTAGATATCTGCTTTTCCTCCTCATTAGCGGCAACACTATCATCTACTGCAGTCTCTTGCTCTTTGAAAGTGGCTTTATCTTGCTCTTGATCAGTGACGGATTCTGGTGCTTGCGCAGGGTGGTATCCTGTCTTCTCTTCGAAAGGTCCTGTCCCTTCACATGCAATTAAGTCCCCTTTCACCTGCGTGGGCTCTGTTAAACTTGCTGCTTCTGAACAGCTCTTCACGTCCTGAGGTGAATCGGTGCCATCTTGAAGCTCACCATGTAGAGTCTTCAATTTTTTTCTTGAGGGTCCTTCATCACTGACAACAGGTCTTACGGCTTTTCCAGGCTCTCTCTCCTCCCTTGAAGACTCCAACTCTTTCTCTGGCCCTGGTTGCTGAGAGGCCTGCAGCAAATCAAAGTGAGTTATGGAGTCTTCATCCTGCAGATAAGCACCACCACCTTTGTTCTTCAGACACACTGAATGCAAGAGCCAGTGCGTGGCAAATGTCATTGCAACCAGTCGGACGGTGTTCCCTCCCACTTCTAACACCTCTTCTAGCTTGAGGAGGTCCTGAAAAAGAAACAGGTTTAATCTTTCCATGTGGAATACCAGTATGATGAAACATTCAAAACCTCCCGGAATTCCCATTATTGCAATCCATAGCTAGAGTGCCTTGCCAAACCCTACTCCTTGTCAGTTTTCCTGTCCTACAGACTTAAAAGGAGAGTCTCTAAGCTTAAACTGCTCTGAAACTACAGCGGAGATACTGAAATATTCCCGTGCGCTTTAGAGACTGAGCATGGTGCCTTAGTGAAGGCTGCAGTCACTCAATCTAGACAGTGCTTGGTCCTGCCACGAGGGCAGGGGACTGCACTCGACGACCTCTCGAGGTCCCTTCCAGTTCTATGACTCTCTGACTCAATCCAATTTTTTCATTTACTGACACCATATTTTCTGATCTTCAGTGAGACAGACACTGAAGACGTACTAGATGAGATTACCACTGGCTGATGACTGGGAATTTCACGCTACGTTTAATCACTTTGAGGAAGTAATTCTGTTCACATTTGTATCATGTCAATTAGATTCCCTTCCTATTAAAAAAGAATGCTATGGCGTTCAGATATATACTGGGGAAGGAGACATAAACCAACCTGAATATACTGCTGTAAACTCCTGGTGCGCTCAGTGTCAGCTTCTTCATAGCAGTGGAATTGTTTACCCAGCTCTGCCTTGTCAATCCCGAAGTAGGAGGATGCTTCAATGGCATTACGGATCTCCAGGGCAGCAGACACGTCTTTAGAATTATACCCATAGTATTCTGTACACCGGAGGAGAAACTGATCTACGTCGTATGTGGCTTCCTGGACTTTGAGCAGCCTGGTAAAAGCGTCAGGGAGGCAGGAGATTCCGACAGCCAGGTCATCAACTACAGAAGGAACTGCAAAGTAAAGCAGAACGAGTGTCCTAGCCTTGGTGAAGACAGGATCTTCCTGTACTAACGTTACCATACATTGGATGACAGAAGGATCAAAAAAATCTTTCCAGGCTTCTCTGCCAGGAAATCTTTTCTTAAGAGTCATCAATTAAAAGTATCGCTCAATGTTTCGCATTCACCCCTGAAAATTTCCTTTTTTTACGTGCCCCCCCCCAGCCTTGCGTATGAAATGGACTGCAGAAAAGGAACCAACTTTGATGACTTACAAAGGCTCTAACCCCGTGCAAGTATGAAATAACAGTGAAGGAGAGATTGGACTCTTGCAGTGTCTGTCTTTAGCTCTGGGTTGCATAGGGAATCCTGTAAACGAACAGATTTAAAGTGTTCTGCTATGGTTTTGGATTGCAGCTGGAAAGCCTAGGGCAAAAAGGCAGATTCTGGAGAAGTGACTCCTTTGATAGAAATTAGTGAGAAAGGCCAATGCAAAGTAGAAAATTACTGGCCAAGTCTGATATAGAATATGGAATGGAAGATCACACCACCACACAGACACCAGAAAAACTGGGCAGGAGGAGTATACTTTTCCAAGTGGTTTTTGTATTTATAAGAGGCTCTTTATCAGTTAGCTCCAACTACACACAGTTTTCAAAAGTGACTTTTCTGGTCCAGGAAGCTTGGGGAGGTGGTAGCAGGGGAGGGAGATTTGACACCAGTCCTAACTGATTCTTTCATCCTACCTTCATTTTTCTGGTGTTAATAAATAGCCTGTACACCTTGCCTTATGGGGCACTATGATGCAACACTGCTCTCTGATGCTCAAAGTCAGGTGGCCAAGGGGAACAGTTAGGTACTGCAACGAGCTGGCAAGCTGACGAAGCCAGACAGGGGATGTATGGTAACAATACATCGGGGACCAAGGTTTTCGGACAAAAGTGAATAGCATCGGCAGGGACAGCAGCAGACCTTCCATTACAAATCACGGAATCCTTCCTGGATACCTCGGTCTTGAGCAAAGACCACCCCCACTCTTGAGGTTAAGGCATTGGAGCAGCTCTGGCAGAGCTGGGAACTGAATCCACATCCTCCAATGCCCTCTGCAATCTAGGGAAAAACTGCCCTCTCCTCTGCCCCAGTTCCCTGGTGGTAAAATGGAGACAGACACAGGTTCCCCTCTCCCACTCATGGTCTGTCTTCCCTATTCAGCTTGTCTCATGTTCTGGGCTTGCACAGCCCTGGGCACAATGAGCTTGGATGCAGCTTTGGGAATACTAAACTATAAGATAGGTCTCAATAATTTGAGTTCTGAATATTATTCTTCAACATTTCTATTGCAACAGTGTCTAAAGGCCACAGCCAGAGCAGACACTGTTGTGTTAGGCACGGTCTAAAACACTGGAGGGGAACCCCAAGCCTGGGGGCCGCATGTGGCCCCCGGCTTGCCTGGATCCAGCCCGAGGCTCAGGGATCCCCCACATTGGGGAGCTCGTGCTGGTGCTCCAGTCCCCTGCCACCCACCCACAGGGCTGGAGCACACAAAATCTACTAGCCTGCCCTCCCCCCCCCAGACTCTGGTGTGCAAGGGGAATGCAAGGAGTGTCTTTTTCCTTCTCAGTCAGGGGCTTCTCACTTGTGCGCGGCCCCCAACCGATTTTTCTGTGGGTCAGCTGTCCCTGACCCAAAAAAGGTTCCCTGCCCCTGGTCTAAAATATAAAGTAAGTAAGAGTCTCTGCCCCAAAGAGGCTTTCTCCTAACAGAAGAGGAAACTCAGAGGTAACACAAAAGAGGTTTACAATTATGAAATGGACAGACAGACTGCTCCCCGGTGAAAGGCTCACCAAGTAGCAAGCATATTTGGTACTTGGATTAATGATCACACATGAAGTGGATACAAACAAGGAAGTAGGGATGTAAGCAACTAGTCGACTTCAACTACCAGATAACCCTAGGCTTATCAGGTAGTTGAGTCACTACTCAACTAGTCGTTTCACCCCCTCACCCCTCTTGCTGCCTCTGTATCAGAAACACCAAGGTGGGGGAGCAGGAGCTGGTGTTGGGGGGAGCCAGCTTAAAAGCCTGTTCCCCTCCCACCCTAGCTGCTCCATCTCTGGGGGGCGGAGGGGCAGAGGAAATGGCGCAAGCAGTGACCAAAGCAGTCCCTGCTCTCTCTGTTCCAGATGCTGTGCCTCTCCCATTGAAATGTACAAGAGCCACCCAGCTATTGTACATTTCAAAGGAAGAGGCCCATGCGATTGGGGTCTGAAGCAGTCCCCATTCCTGCAGGGTCCCAACTGCTGCGCCTCTCGCACAGGTTCCCCATTGTGCCTCTTCCTTTGAAATGTACAACAGCAGCAGCAGTTGGGGCCCTGCATGAGCAGGGACTGCTTCTGTCCCCATTCACGCAGGTTCCACGCTGCACCTGTTTCTCTGAAATGTACAAGAGCCATGGGTGGCTCTTGAATATTTCAAAGGGAGAGGCACAGCTGTCGGGATCCGAGCACTTTGGTCCCCACTGCACCTCTTCCTTTGAAATGTACAAGAGCCGCTGGCAGAGGAGCAGCGGGATAGCAAGTGCCCCCCTTATCGACTAATTGAATCAAAATGTAACATCCCTACAAGGAAGCTGATCAAAGTAAGGTGCATAATAAAACCACAATATTTGGTAAGTATAAAAGGAGATGACGATTGCATATTAAAACACTGCCTCCGCTCCCCTGAGTTTGCAAGCACAGAGTGACACCCATTCCAATTGGCTTTTACTTGTTTACACACATACAGAAACTAACCTTGGGAACTGAGCCTTCCTGGCATTGGGACACATCTCAGCTTGAGTTTCACTTGGCAAGAATTGACCACAATATTGTCGTTGGGGTTCAGATTGCGTGTGCTGACAATTCCTGGTGCGCAATATCCTCTCATGAGTAAGTAATTGGTATGAGATGCTTGACGAGCTTTTACCTCTATTTTCCGTTTGTTTCCAGAGTTCTCATCCAAGTCATCATCGTCATCATCGTCATCCTCAAGACCATCTTTTCCCAAACTGCAGGAGAAGGGCTGTTAATCTTTTGCCATTTTCTTCCAAAACCAGAGACTTTTTTTTCTCCAATAGTTATATTTCATTTCAACTAAATCAATTCAAAGTATTGATCACGATTAACACACAACACCACAGTAATGCAACATTCCAGCTGTGGGATTTTAACCACAATCAAGACATTCACAAATCAGGTTGCTGATCTAGTCAAATATATGTATTGCAATAAGCTTTTTCATTATATAACACCAAGAAAGATCACATTCTGCTCCACACTCCAGTATGTTAGTCATTCTGCAAGAAGGCTTGGAAGAGAGAACTCCCTTTTCTGTGAGTGTTTAATCTGGAAGCAGCTAAATGCATCAGCTCCAACTACTGAACACATCAGCTACATTATGGAGCGCTGCGAGGCTACCCTCTGGATCTGGATCTGATTTTGTGTTTATCACTCCCTTAGTTGCTTTACTGTCAATTTTTGCATTCAATATTCAGGATATACAATTATATATATTCATAAAAATATACAATTATATTTTTGCATCCCATATTCAGGTTATATAATTATATAGATGTATGCTGTATACTACTATTTTAATCAGAAACACTTAATGGCATATCTCGCCTTTCCACAAATGGCCTGGGTGTATCATAACAATGGAGTGACCAAATAGGCATTATTTCTTAGGTGTCCAATCATTTGGTACCACAGCAAGCGCACCGGGTAAATATCAGGCAGACAAATTATTTTCCATATATTACATCATCAACATCCAGCAGAGTTGAAACCCACATAGGAAAAGTAACAAAAAACACCAATAGACGCTATTTCCCTGAAAGAGTCAGGCTGGTACAATGGTGAGGAGTATGTGCAATTGGCACAGCGAGGCTATTTTGCCCTGTTAATTTCTGAACACAGTGATCAAGTCTGTCTTAAGCACTGCGTTCTTTCAGGATAACGTGGACGTTAACACACACCACTGGTCAGATGAAAGACTCACAAGTGCTGTTAAATCTTTGCGATGATCCCTGAAAACATCCAACAGTGCCACTCAAAAGCACATGCTGAAATGCAGAGCAGAATGTTCCCGTATCTGTTGTCAATTTCATTTGGCACGTTATACACAGCCCTTATTTGGATCAGCGCATCAGTGTTTACCTTTTGATGACTTCATTCTCCACCATCGTGCTGTCTACCACAACTATTTGCTCAGGGATCCTTACATCCACTGAAATAAGACCCAGGGAGAACAGGGAAAGAACTGCTATACATTGACCTCCTGGGCCATCCATTGGAAAAGCTAGCATGCCTGACGAATCTTTGGCTTCTTGATCCTTGAATGAAAAGTTATCTGGCTCATCTGATTTTCCAGCTTCCTTGAGCTTCTCTAGGAACTGGAAGGATTCGGTACAAATTGTACTGGGAAACCGCCATATGAAGACTCTGGACACAAAAACAAACGAGTGACGACATACAGGGTGGAAATTCCCACAGAGCAGCAGCAAAAACCACCAAATGGAAATGCAACAGTCTATGTTCCAGCGTGTAGCAAAGCATCCCAGTGCAAAGGAAACCCTCCATTGGCCTGGAAGCTCTCATCCTCCCCTTCTTCAATGCAGTTTCTCCAAGCCTGGAGGCAAACAGGCTTGGTTTCATACAGTTCTCTGCTCTTCCGCTGCCATTGCAGCTATTCTAAACCTAAGCCTGGAGACGAACTAACGGTGCACATTTAAAACACCTTTACACCCTCAATTACTGCTGTGTGCTCATTGGCGATAGCAGAGGTTCTGGTCCCTAGCTTCTAGTTCCTGATTGTTTCTAGTTCCTCTTTAAGTAACAGAGTTATATATTTTATCCTCTATGCAAAGCATGTTTGGGTATATTACTGCGTTAGGTCTGTACAGGACAGTGGACACTCACCTGTAGTAGCTTTGAGATAGTTGATATGACATAGGCACAAAGGGCAAAGCCCGGCTTTTCTTTGGACCTAGGGTATGATTAACCCGACGGCGATTGACCAAACTTCTCTTCTGACATTCTAAAAAAGCCTTCACGAGAACGTCATCCCTGTACTCACGGTACAGTCGAAAAGTCTGCAACACACAGTTTAAGAATCAGATTAACAGTAGGGATGCATTAAAAAAAATCCACATATTGTAGCCCAAACCAGAAACTCTCCAGTTCTGTAGAGCAATGTTACATCCAAATCAGGATAGTGACTCAAGGTATGTTAGACAAAAAGCAAATTCATCCTTCTCTGTCCAGAGGCTATTGTGGGGGAGGCACTATAAATAGGACAGCCAACACTGTGATACTTGAGTAAGCTTTATGGGTAATCTCAGAAACCGGGCTCAAATTCCAAGCACTGACTTTCTATTTAGTGTGTTTTTTTCCCAGAGATTTAGTCGCTACCATGTACAAAAAATATTTTATGAGATATGCTATTTATGAAGAAATTTACACCCAAATATAACAAAATTTCACTTGTTTGATCAAGAAGCCAAACAAATTTCATTTAATTTAGAAGGCAGCTTCCTGGGAAGAACCAGGAAACCATTTATTTGAAATCAACAGTCCGTATATGAGTCTATATGAGTTTATAAATTGTCAGTTACATTTTGAGCATGAAACCACAATTCAGAAATTACAGTTGAATGTAAGTGTAACAATATGGCTTTTCTGTAGCTCTGTTGGAAGGCCTGTGGTAGGCCTGAACCAAAGCCTCTTTCTGCAGCCAGACTGAAGAGCAGCAGCCATTAGTTGTAAGGTCTGGAGTCATACACTCATATTCCATCTAAATTGTATTAAAAAAGTGTCACACTAAGAGAAGGGGGAAGAGCTGACTGGAAGGACTCACCTCCAAGACACGGCCTAAGACCAGAGACTGATATTGCCTGGCCAACAGGGGAAGTCTGCCTGCACCCGGACTGGTGAGCATGACACCGTGTGCTTAGCATGTGTATTCTGCTTGTTTGGGAATTGTCAATAAATAGAGGATAAGGATATTACTGTGTGAGGCTCTTTCAGTGGCTAAAGATTCTGCAAAACCCACAGGAAGATGTGCCCTGAGCCCTAGGAACTGGGTAAGTGTGGGTGTGTAAATTAACAGGGTTGCACCTTGAGCCCTAGGAACTGGGTAAAGGTGTGTGTCCCTACAGTGTGGAAGGGATAGAGAAATTTGTGTGGGTAACATAGGTTAATGACATACATACACATTTATTATTTGCATTTACAGGGTTTCCTAGGGACCAAAATCAGTACATTCCAGTGACACAAACCAAATTCTATAGAATTTTGAAAACAGAGTGCCTGTTGGATATTTCAAAGGTAAGTGTTGAGATCAGCTGCTATTATTGCACATTTAATATTCTAGATCTGCTTTTTTCATTAAAAAGAACACAGCACTTTGAATCCACTTCAAATCTGTGCATAATTATCTATGTGGAAGTATTCCACGACAGACACAATCCAACATAGTGACTTTGGGAACCTCATTGTATTAAATCTATGACAGGTTTAAGTATGGTAAACTGGTTTAGGTATGACCAACCTGATAGCTTTCTTTGATGGGATAACAAGCCTTGTGTATAAGGGGGAAGCAGTAGATGTGGTATAGCTAGACTTTAGTAAAGCATTTGATACAGTCTCACATGGTCTTATCAACAAACTAGGAACAATTCTTATCAATAAACTAATTGACGGGTGGGTGCATAACTGGTTGGATAACTGGTCTCAAAGAGTAGTTATCAATGGTTCACAGTCAAGCTGGAAGGGCATAACAAGTGGGGTTCCACTGGGACCAATTTTGGGACTGGTTCTATTCAATATCTTCATCAATTATTTAGATGGCATAGAGTGTAGGCTTATAAAGTATGCAGATAATACCAGTCTGGGAGGGGTTGCAGGTGCTTTGGAGGATAGGGTCATAATTCAAAATGATCTGGACAAACTGGAGAAATGGTCTGAGATAATTAGAATGAAGTTCAATAAGGACAAATGCAAAGTATTCCGCTTAGGGAGGAACAATAAGGTTCACACATACAGAATGGGAAAAAATACTGCAGAAAGGGATTTAGGGATCACAGAAGACCACAACCTAAATATGAGTCATATTATATTATGATATAATATTTATATATATCATAGAACTGGAAGACAATAAGGTTCACACATACAGAATGGGAAAGAATACTGCAGAAAGGGATTTAGGAATCACAGAAGACCACAACCTAAATTATGATATAATATTTATATATATCATAGAACTGGAAGGGACCTTGAGATCCCATCGAGTCCAGTCCCACCCCTGACAGATTTGCCCCAGATCCCTAAATTGCCCCCTCAAGGATTGAACTCACAACCCTGGGTTTAGCAGGCCAATGCTCAAACCACTGAGCTATCCCTCCAATGACAAGTCCTTGATAATGTCCATGGACTTTAGAAGGGAACTGAGGGAGGGGTGCAGATGCCCAGCTCTTTATGCCCTTATATGGGAACATGAGGTGTTACAGGATACGTGTGGGGCCCTAGTGGCCACTGCTAGTCAAAAAGAATTGGTCTTGTGTGCATGAGGCGCACTTACAATAGCATCCACAATGACAAACTTGAAGAACTTTCCAGTTATAACACAACACATTGCAGAAAATGTGAGTAACCCATAAAACATACAGTACCTGAAATGACTGGCAGGACTTCATTTGATTATCTGAAAGTGCCAACGTGCTCTGAATCAGGTTCTGGAGTACCAAGAAGTGAATATCATAAATACTGAAAGAAAACAGTTGCATTAGGTTATACAAGGCCTTCTGAGCATGAAACACCCAATTGCTAAATGAATGCAGTAATATTTAAATGGGGTGTTTTTCCTCGAACGTACACACACACACTTTTGTTAGCAACAATGTTGCATCAGAATTCTTAACGAAATGGAGACATTTCCCGATGCGTTACATTATGGTTTTCTTCCCCCAAGAACTTTATACTAGGACCCTAAGTGCTCTCATGTCAGCAGATAGAGAGAGAGCCCCTAAGGTATTGGATGACATCATGCCCCCACACAGAAGGAAGGATCTCCCATCCTTCATTTGGGAGCTTCAGAAGCCACAAGCAAATAGACTGACACATACTTTAAAGAACATAACTCTTCAGTGAGCGTTTAAAATATCTCTCAGTAAACACTGGGTACCAACATCCCCAGAGGGTCTGCATTATTATAGCTCTTGAAGACGAATTAGCAGATGGGGAAGTTTTCTCTTTCTTTCTCTCTCTGGTACGTGTTCGGAAGCGTGAGACCTTCCAATGCAGTTTACAGCCTAACAATACAGGTGGAATTAGTGCCTGACTGGTGCCTGTAATACCCGTCTGCCAAAGGCCACAGCTGCAGAAACTGGCACTATATTGCTTTACAAACAAGAGAGACCGTAATACTATTTCTGACTCAATTCCTTAGACTAGGTGGGGGAGAATAATTTGGGGGCCAGACCTTGGAGTAATCAGATGAATTTAAGAAACAGAGAATGTAAGATGATTATCCAGAAATGGTTTTCTGAGAATGAAGAGGGCCTGGCTATGGAACTGTCTCCTGAACAGCTTATGCCTTTGTGGAAGCTTAAGCTGGTAAAGCATGACACCTGTGCTCAGTGATCTGTGCTGACTGCTCACTGATTTCTGGATAGAATTTAAGTTGTTGGTTTTGATCAAAGCAGCCCTAAATGGCCCAGAACCCTACTTAGTTGATAGGTTGCCTCTCTCCTCATGGCACACTGCTGTAGCTATAATCAGTGAAGGTACTTTAATTGGATTTCTATAGATTTTAAACAGAGAGGGAGCTGATGGTAGACTGATCTCTGTGTAAGGCCCTCAGCTTTGGAACCAGCTTGGACCTGGACTGACTCACAGGGCATGCTGTAAATTCATCTGTTTAGTAAAGCTTTTGGAGAGCAAGCTGTTGATGTGGAGTTTTGTAAAGTCTTTGTTGGCTGTTAGTTTTAGAATCCTCTCATGTAGACTATGGCTGTACCTATAGCCTTAACACAGGTGACTCTGTTAGTATTTCCTCCATCTTTGCCAAGTAGCCAATGAGACGACAAATCCATCTCACTTTCACTAAGAGCCCACAATAATCTAGCTCTTATGGGACCGGTCTCTAACTCCCACTCACGTGTTGAGATCATCCTGTTTGATGCTTTGATTTGTTTCCTCTCCAATGGCCAAAACTCTGAACCTGGTTAAGAGAGTAAAAAGAAAACAGTTAATACACAAAGTATCATGCCCTGTATCACGTACAGAGCCCCTGCGTTCATATTAACCCTTGACATGCTGAGGTGATATGTTAATCTTGACCTGCTGAAACAATGTTGGGAACCACCTATCCTGGCAAACTTCAGCAGAGGGGCCAAGCCCTGAAAGAGCCATGGAGATGAATCCCCCTGTCTCCAAGAAGCTGCTTGTCCACATCCAGACTTAAGAACATTGGAAGGAAGCAGTACAGAGCCCGTCTATGCTGTGGATACAAAATACCTGTCTATATAGACCTGGTGTGTAGGAAGAGAAAGAAGTTTGTATTAGGGAAAGCATCTGCTCCTATCACCTGATGTGCAGGCGTAGAAGGAACTTAAATGTTACTGGGTACTAGAACTTCCATTTCCTAGTCCCAGTGTTTTCTGCAGGCGTGCAGCTCCTCTCAAAGTCAGGAAAGTTACTGAGGTGACTAACTTTGGGGCACAGAGAATAAGGCCAAAATTGTCATGCTTAGCTACTTAACTTCCCCATTTGTAGACAGGTACACTGATACTTATCCTTCTTGTAAAATGCTTTGCAATCTATGAGTGAAACGTGCCACATAAATGCTAAGTGTAACTATTTCAGAAACGAGAGACGTGATGTCTTTTAGGTTCCAGTCTTTTAGGAATTAACATTAATACATCATTTTTATTATTTAACGGAGATACCAACTACCAATCCCAGTGTAAAATCATGCCACTTAATTTGGGCAAGACAGTGAGTGGCTTATGACGGTTATCTATTATAGTCACAGAGGGCTAAGTACTCAAAATGTTTTTTCTAATAGCAAAGTTAAAAGTATTAATTGAAAAAAAATTATACCATTTCTATCTAAAATGCAAATTAACAAAACAATAATATTTAAAATCCGGTGAACTAATGAGTAATTTAAAATGTAAAATTGGTACATCTGAAGTGTACATTAATAAGCAACTTTTCTTTGAAAACCAATCTGAACATTTTTGATATCATGATTCCAAGCACCCTCAAAAAGTGTGAAATTCTTGACAACAGACAGACTCTGCATCTGGTGCTGATCTCTCCTCTGCATATGGCATAAACAAATCTGAAGGAAAATACCTGCAATACAGCTCCTGCAGTGAATCTGGAATTTCGAGTTTGGGATTCCCTAGGGTTGAGCTGAATTTCTCTTTAAGTCTCTCCACAAACTCTTTAAACTCTTTTGCACACACCTTTCAAAACAAGAGATGAACTATTAAACACTTAACAAATGTTTCCTATGGCGCAAAGAGGCAGTAGGACCTTCCTATTTCATATTCACAACAGCAAGACCCATTGCAAACAGCATGAATTAGCAAGTAGGGGAAGTAGCACAGTAAGGGTGTGTCTACACTGCACCGTAGGCCAAAATAAGATATGCAATTTGAGCTACACAAATTGCGTAGCTTAGTTTAAATCCATTTTGAAACATCTTATTTTTTAATTTGGCACTGTCTCTACAGCACCAAATTTCGAAATAACCCACTATTCCAAAACATCCCTTACTCCTCGGGGAACAAGGTTTACAGGGACGTTGGAATAGCGAGCCCATTATATTTTGAAATAACAGGCGTGCTGTTAAGACACAGGATAGCTATTTTGGGATATCTCTGGTATGCCAAAATAGTGCTGCAGTGTAGACGCTAGCCTACGTGAGCTGGGAGAATATGTCATGAAATGTACTCTGTACCTTTATTTAAGGGATGCTTTCATAGTTATGAGTAACTAAACAGCATACAAAGTGTCCTACTGACAGTGTATTCTGTAAAAACACTATTTCATATCCAGTATGCCAGCCTTCTCAGAAGAGCCCTGATTTAAATCTCAGCTGGTTGGAGATTTTTTGTGTACCTGCCATACTACATAGATTATCAGACTGAATTTATGAGTTTCCACTTTGTGTCTCATTTAAAAAAAAAAATCAGGTCTGGTTTCTAAATGCTTTACTAGTACACTGCACGGGATGGCTGGTGCAAATATCTCATTGGGAACAGTCCACTTGGTTCCAGAGAAAGAAAGAAACAGACACAGCAGGACAAACACAAGAACAGAAATAGGAGAAAGAGGGAAACAGTAAGAGTTGGAGATAAAGGTGAAAACAAGTAGGATTAGACAAAACCTCCTCTCTCCTCTCTGTTATAAAGGTTGACATTAGAAAGGAAATGCAGAAAGATATCCTAGCTCAGTTTGCTCAAAAAGCAAGTTTTCCCACTCCTTAACTTCCACTTTGTTTTTTCTTTCCTGCGCTCTCTCTGAACACAGCAAGGGAGGAGGTACGAGCAAGAA
Organism: Apalone spinifera; assembly: GCA_030068395.1. Classification (NCBI taxonomy): domain Eukaryota; kingdom Metazoa; phylum Chordata; order Testudines; family Trionychidae; genus Apalone; species Apalone spinifera. Next base: position 33,292,317 of record JANRFK010001605.1, on the reverse strand, counting down.
AGGCGGTGCTCTCTTGTGAAGGCTGTGTGCTCCAGTGGCACAGTCAGGTGGGCAGGCTTTTAGGCAGAGCCACAGTGCTGTTTAATGAGCCCCTCTTGGGAGGACAAGCATGAGAAAGCCCACTCCCATTCCCTTCAGCACGCAAGACACAGGCAGCTCCCCACCAGGACCAGTCCAACAGCAGGGCATGTTAGTTACTTTAGCTGCTGGCTGCCCAATTTCAATTAGCAAACTAAGCCTTCTGGCGATGTCAGCCCAGGATGAGTCGTGGGGATGACACGGTCAGTGTCTCATTTACACCTAGGGAGGAAAGGGAGGTGACATGATGGTGCTGGGACGGAGAGAAAAAAGGAGATTTTTTATTAAGATTACTACAGGCAGCAGGTGCAGACTGCTACAGGCAGCAGGTGCAGAGTGCTTCACCAGACACACCCCCAGCTCAGCTGCTGTGCTTTGCAGGCTGCTCCAAAACTTGTCAAGGTCCCGGACCAAGCCTGGGAATAGTGCCCATGTCAACTAGTTTACAGAGAAGTTCAGCTGCCTCTGCAATGCTCCTGAAGGTCTCAGCCAGGCTGAAGGGCCAAGATGGCACTTCCTTGTGCAGCGTGAGGGAGCTAGTGGCTGAATTTCACAGAGAAATATTGTGTGCCTGCAAGCTCCTGGGCATGGCCCTTAGTGCTACAGAGGTGGCCGGGTTGCCCTTTTGTTCATACAGTGAACTTTGTCCAGCACCGTACCCATCCTATCATCATCCCAGCTCTCAGTATCTCCCCGCTGCTCTCTGAGCATCAGAATGTGGTCACCACTGCCAGCACTGTAAAGCACATTGTTTCATGCTCCTTCTGTGCTTACCACCCCCCAGGCCTCCTTCCAGGATTTCCTGCTGTCAGCTTCCAGCTACACCTTGAACCTCCCTAATCTGGGCTTCCTTGGTCAAGCAACATGCCTGGTTCAGCATCATCCAAGGCTGGAGCACCCATTGGGGAAAAAACTGTGTTGGGGCTAGGAGTGTGGGACCAGAGAAGAGCAGAATCCGGTGGGCCCGGTGCCCTGGGGGAGGACGGCTGGCAGAGCAGAGGGGAGCCCCAGCCTGAGGGATCAGCATTGATCTCCCCTAGGTCAGCAAATTCCCTGGTTCAGGACCAGTCAAGTCTAAGGACTAGTTGACTGACTGACTGACTATCGGATAAGCAAAAGCTTATTGGACAGTTGACTAGTCCCTTGTCTAGTCGCTTCCCCACCTTCCATCAAAGGCAGGAAGGTGGAAGATGGGAGCGGGAGCAGGAGCCGGTGCTGGGGGCAGCCAACTTAAAGGCAGCTCTTAATACATTTAAAAATCAGAAGTGCAGCAGAGGGGACTTGACAAGCCAGGCCAGCTGATTCCTGGCTCACACTAGGTCCCCCTGCTGCACTCCAACCTTCTTACATTGCGCCTGGGGAGACCAGGCGCAAGCTGGGAATCAACTGTTCCAGCTCACGCAGAGTGCCCCTCATTGCGCTTCAGCCTTTTAAATATATTAAGAGTCTGCCAGCTAGTAATACATTTAAAAGGCAGTGGGATTAGCTCCCGGGGCCGGGAGCTAACCACACTGCAGCTTCCCTGCTTATCGATTAATCAACTAGTCGATGGAACATCCATCACCTAGTCAATTAGTTGATGAAACTAAATTGAACATACCTAGTCAAACCCCGAGGGTGCTGGATCAGGGAGCTTCAACCTGTAGTTTCTTGGACACCTGATCTTGTCTCATGCCAAACCATGTGGCCTCTCACCTGACTTGTAGCCAGATTATTCAGTCGGTCAGTATATCAGGAAATGCAGGAGGCATCAGAAATACAAGAGAGAAAGAGGGAGTCAGGACAGACTTGTGGAGAGCTGATTCCAACCAAGCCCACGCTCTAGCTTTAAGAAAAGATTCCTCCTCTCAGCCTGAAACTTCTAAAGGTTGTGGAATGAGGTCAACAGGGAGCAGCTGGTTGTAGTTAAGATTTAAAATAGCCTACCCACTTGCACAGCACAGCAGCTCAGCTTGGTGTGGTGGGCCATTAAGAAAAAAAATCAAAAAGGCAATTGTTGTTTTAGCTGTGTTCACCTCCCACTCTGTACTGTAGGGTTCCACTGAAAGCTAATCCTTTGATTAACAAAACGGAATGGCTAGATAACAGTAGGTTGGGAATTTTCCAACAAAACATTTTTTCTAATCTATCATCAAATGCCAAACTAAAAAAGGCTGGTTTCAACATATCTCTCGTAATCCGAAACCAATTTTCAAAAAGTGTTGAACTAGTTGAAAAGTCCCATTTTGATATTTTCAAAACAAAAAGTTTCATTTCTTGCTTCACATGGACTTCATATTATAAATTAATATTTTTAAGCAAAAAAGTAACAAAGGCTGAAATCATAACAAAAATGCTTTAATAGTCCATACCTGACCATTATTTTTGAGTATCAATTTGTAAAAGGAAAAAAGATGTTTGAAAGTGACTTTTCATCTCAATTTGGGAAAAATTTCAAAATTGTGAAAATTATCATGGGATGGGAAACCCATTTCCTGCCCAGCTCTACACCACCAGTAACAAGGAGACTGGTGGGGAAGATTTGGGACAGTTGACTCCAAATGGATGAACTGTGGAAGCATAAATTGGCCTCAGAAAAATTAACTTTGAGGTAGGGATGTTAAAAAGCGCGTCATAGGATAACTGTAGCTGCTGAAAATCTCAGTGGTTCAAGTTACACGTCCTGTGGGCTCTGCAGTATAAAATTCAGCCTGGCTCCTAGGGGAGGAGGCTTCACTGTGGCAACAAAGTCACCTTCTCAGGAGCGGAGCCAGCAGCCTGGGGAGGTTGCTTTGCCTCCCTAGGAGTGGAGCCAGCAGCTCTTGTCTGCTGGGCTCCTAGGGAAGTGGCTTCACTGCACTGCTGCAGGAGGCTGAGTGTAACTGACACCATTAACCATGTGCTTATCGGTTAAATGGTTAGTCATGTACACACCAACATCCCTACTTTGAGGATAGCTTTGTGGTACAGACTATATGCTAGGCATCCAAGGGCTAAAGCAGGCTCTTGTGCTGCACAAAACTGCTGCTTTCTTGTTATCTGGATGGTTAACTATGTCTGTCTAACTCCCAGAATAGCACTGATGTGGAGCATGAGTCGGTTCTTAGGCAGCTGACAGCACAAAGGGAAGAGACAAGAGGTGAATCATAGGAATCCAAACACAGTTCCATCAAAGTGTTATGTTAACCACTTTGTCTCCTTTTAGAATCTCTCTCCTCCTACCTGTGGGTCTTGGTAGTTACTTTCCCTCTTCATGAAATCCTCAATAAGACCTTTATCTTGGTACACTTCAGCAAGGCAAACTCTGCAACAAAAAAGGGCAAAAATGTTTGCAATTCAGTGTTCACAATTCTGGCTGCTCCATGGACTCCATTGCCCCACTGTCCCCACGGGCTGGCTTCACTCTCAACCACCAGCAACCTCTGCCGCTAGGGCTCTCTGGTCCGGCAATAATCCTTGTCCTACTGGACCACAGACGTTACTGGACCAGAGTCCTGGACCACAGAGGTTCAACCTCTACTTTCTATTTAGTGTTTCGCAAAGTGGATCGCAGGCCCGCTTTGTGAAATCCACTAGCGGGTCTGTGGTGCTTTGTTTACCTAAAGGGTCCATAGCCATGGAGCCTCATGGCTCCCATTTTCTCTGGTTTGCTGTTTCCAGCTACGGGGAGCTGCAGGAAGCTAACATATCAAAGTGAGTTCACATGGTACCACATGATGGAATTTGGTTTACTCTTTACAAAAATCTACAAAATCACACACAAAACCACTACAAAGTAACGGAACATTAAGGCTACAAAGTCAAGCACACAAAAGTTAAGAATTGACGAAATTAAGATTGCCTTAATTTGGCCCCCCTGAGCATTCATGATATTATGCAATTAGATTTTATTATTTCCCACAGGATCCCTGCCTTATTCATAGGCTAGAAGCTGTTTTAGGGATGAATCAAGCTGGATGGGCAACCTTAACTCTAGCATTTTAAATGCTTGGCTTTGCAACCTAAATATTGTCATTTTGTGTGTGCAGTACATATGATAGACCCTCCCCCCCGCCATTGAAAAAACAGATGCCAGGAAAGCCTGTACCTAGTTTATAAAGTAAAAGTGTCCTAGAACATGAGCTAGGCTCTAGTATCTTTAATGAGCTAGGGTAAGTCGATGGAACTCAGAAATGATATAGTAGGACCAAAAATTCTTGCATCCCTATCTTTGACTCCACTCTGAGTCATGCATCTGCCCCTCTCTCAGGATGTCACAGATCACTTAACATTCAAGACTAACTTGTAGAGATGCAGGAAATGGGACACTGGATATTTGCATTAACATGATGGAGGGAGACAAAATAAAGCAGGAATCCAAGTATGGAGGAATTAAATCCTTAACGTCATTTCATAAGAATTTAGAACGACAAATGAAAAAACAAATCACTTACTTATAATTAAGATAAGTTTGCGGGTTTTTGACAATGTAGCGAGCTCTTCGGCCAACAGAAAGAGAAGTTTTATCTAAAGATTCTTCAAAGCTGGCATGCATGATATCTCGGACAACCTGCCATGGAACAAACGGTCCTTTCACCTGGATTAATACAAAAAGAAAGTCAAAACTCAGCTTACTTTGACCTGCAGGTATGCAGGTGATGGCTGATGCTAACAACCGCCACTAGAAAAAAAGTAGCATTCCTTTCCTGGATGCCCCGCCACACTCATTTATAACTGTCCCAAGACATTTATCTTTGTTGCTGGAATTTTCCATGTTTAGTCTGTTCCTAAAAATGAAAACTGGTTTGGAAATTTTGAGCACAATCCCATTAGCCATTTGTGGGATATGGAAAAGTACAATAGTTTACTTTTCCTCACTTAAAGTATAGCCTGAGACTTTAAAAATACCATAGGAGGGGCGGGTAGCACTTCCTACTACGATTACTCCACACTTCCCTTATAAAACTCTGGTTTCAGTTGCTTATAGTTATTCCACTTTGCTTCAGCTGAAATTTTCATTGCTGGGTGTTTGCCTCTGGAAGGAAATTTCAGCCAAAATCCTTTAGCTGTTTCCATGAATGAGCCTAGAGAAAAATTGGTTGTTTTGCCCATGTTAAATAATTCTGCTAACATCTTCTTGAATAGTAATAACACCCCTATTATTTGGAGTGGTGACTTGAAATATGGCAGAGGGTGCTCACAGCATCAAATGCATCTTTTCCTCGCCTGTAAAAATTGACCCACATTTACCTGAGTTATAAACCTCTGAAAAATTGCAGTTTGCACATACCCCATGGACACATTGGGGATTCTAGCAGGGTCATCTGCACTGAGCATGCCCTTGTCCAGGGGCTGAGAAGGACTCTTCCAAATTGGAGCTCTGAGGCTGCAGGCTATGCTAATTCAGAATGCCTGGGTCATGGAGAGCACAGGAGACACAGAGTGGCAGAGGAAGCTGTCTGATTTGAATGCAGAGGGGACAAGAGCCAGATCCCTGGAGGGGATGGGTGAATATACTAGGATAGAGTCTCTGAGGGGAGGAAAGAGAGTCCCACCCTCCCATATCACAGAAACATCGGAATAAGAAACTAAGGAAAATCTCCAGAATTCCTTGCTATCTTCAGCTCACCTGCTATGCTGTCAGTATCACTTTCCACACTTCCATCTGGAAACCCATTGCAATAAGTAAGATGCACCTCAAACTACATCCAACTCTCAAATGAACATAATACTTGTTAGTGACTTCATGCTGTCCTCTCAGACAGGTATGCCATCTGGCACGTGTCACTGGAAAAGCTAACCCCCTCAACACTGAAGAGTCAATTCTAAAACAAACTTAGCAATGAAAGTTTTCACATTGGTCCGACCTACTACAGAAGGACAATAATTTCATACTTCATGGTGTTTTTCAAAAGAGATCCAGAGGAAAGGCAAGAGTGCGGAATATTTCATCTCATGGTGCTTTTTGATATAGTGACAGGTAAAACTCAGATTTCTCCCTCCCAAGTACCCCAGAAAATTCAATCAGGGATTCAAATTAATCCCACAGTTCACATCACACAGTCCTTTAGAGACCTTTGTCACCTCCATGAAAATAAAAAGTATGGAGCAAGCCTAGCTGTGGTGTTGCTTCCCCTCACCCCATAATACAGAGGGATACAGCCAATGCTATGCTAGTGCTAGCGTCCACCCACACAGGAGAGAAGCGATAAGAAGTTAGCACCTTTGTGTTTAGCACATTACTGGCAATTCGACACAGCATGAGCAGGCTGTCTTCTTGCACAGTCCAGGTGACACGCAGGCGCGTCATTCTCAGCAGGGCGCTCTGATCAGTCTCATCATGGTAGCGTAGCTTTTTATTGTTTTCTACAGACTCCACTAAACACAAACCCAAAGGGAGACAATTATACTAACAATGTTTTGACAAACAGGAGTCGTCCTGTGGCACCTTAGAGACTAACAAAAATATATAAATAGGATCATTCACTTCCGTGGGCAGAACCCATTTCTTCAGATGAGATGAGCTTGTGTTCTGACAGACATATGTCTTTGTAGCAAGGCCTTTATACTTATTTATCTGTATTATGCTAATGCCTAGAGGCTCCAGCTGAGACTGGAGGCTCATTAAGTGCTGTATAAACACACAGTCCCTGGGCTGAACAGTTTACAGTCTAAATGGGCAAGACAGACAAAAGGTGGGAAAACGAAAGCATTAGCCTTATTTTCTAGGCAAAGAACTGAGGCACAGAGAGATTAGGTGACTTAGTCTGCACTGGGTTTCGGCCTGCCCATAAACATAACTTCTATTATTTATCTGAGGTAGTGCCCACTATGGGCAAGATGCTTAGGAAAAGTGTCCCCACCTCAGAACCTCACAAATTGAGAAGTCTGAGTGAACATCTAATTGTGAATTGTTTGTCTAACAAAGCTAACAATTTTGGTGATGAAAGGCCTCATGGCTCCCATCTCTAGATTATAATTCATTCCTGTCACAACCATTGACCTGTTCTGTTACCTTGGACACGTCACTTGATCGCTCTATGCCTGTTTCCCCGTCCTCTGTCTGTCTTGATGACAAATTCTTTGGGACAGAGATTGTCTTTTACTATGTGTATGTAGAGTACCTACACAATGGGACCCTGACCTCAATTGGGATCTGTAAGTGTTACCGTAACTTACATAATATTAATGGGGGGGAAGCAAGTGAAGGATGACAAGAGGGAGGAAGGTTGAGGGTTTTGAGACAATGAGACTGAGATTAGCAGGGAGTAGTCAGCAGGATTAGAAAGGAAGAGCCAATCAATGTAATATTGTGAGTTGGCACAGTCTGGCAGCCTTTTTCAAAGGGGCTCAACAGAACAGCAACAATAATGGGAACAACTATGGGGTGGACAGTGGTCTCACTGGTACAGGAGACAGGTGAGCTGAAAGTAGACACCACAGAACCAATTAGAGGAGGCTGAATGCAGCAGAGAAGCTAGAACATGAGAACTGAAAAAGGAAGTGATGGTTGAAGACACTGAATTCAGAGATGGAGACACCACAAAGAGACTACTAAAGCCCGAAAGTCCAAGGAAGTGAAGGATGGAAGAGACATCCCAAAGCTGGACGTTGAGAGGTAATGGAGTCAGACTGGTCAGCACCAGGAAATTACAATTGTTCCTGCGAAGGGTTGGTGACAGAGAGCCAGGCAGCAATCAAAAAGGGGAGCTGGAGGCAAGAGGGGCTTTAGATTACAGCCACTCAAATGGAAAGGGAAAGATGAGCCAGCTAGAGTGGTTTTCAGAGAAGGTATCACCAGTGCAACCTTCAGAATCGGGAGGAGAGCACAGATTTAGAGTGTGAGATGCGGAGGATCAAGGCAAGTTTGTACACAAGAATTAAGATTCCTGTGCATGCGAGGGAGAGGAAGTTGAGGAGGAAAGAGTGCAGAGGGAAAGAAGGCGGCAAAGAAAAGGTTTGGAAAATTTGTGAGAATGAAAAAGTGGAGGCCGGGGAGAAGACTCAGACAAGAGTGGATGAGAAAGTAAATTGTGTGGAAGTCCTTGGGAAGAAGGTGATGGTGATGTCCACAATGTGGGGAGGAGGGAGCAAAACAGTGACAGGAAGAATGAAGGCCAGAAGCTAGGAAATGATTTCTCCAGAAAGCAATCTGACCGCCTTGTGGCTCTCCACAGGACGTATCAAGTGGAGGGGACACATCCAGAGTCACTGCAAAACTGTGGTGCAACCACAGCAATGGCCGATGAGTTCAGTGATTCTGCAGCTAGTATGAATGGCGATACAAACCTGTGAGTGCATAGGCAGCTGAAAGGCAGTGATCCAACATGCTGCAAAGACAGCACACAGCCACAGGGCATTGATAGTTCTCTGCTCATCAGCTGGCCAACCCAAGGAAGTGGCCAATGAAAGCCTTTAATTACACAAAACCACACAGGCACTTCCCAAGCCATGCCACAGCATGGAGACTGCTCAAAACAAAGCTGCTCTTACTGACACACAAGCTACTTACTTACCTTTCTTTTTCTTCCTTGTCTTCTTCCCAGTGTCCTTCTTCAGCCTCTTGCGTTTCTGGCTTTTTCCACCCTTCACTCTCTTGGTTCTGCCCTCTGTTGCTTCTTTACCAATCTCAATACACTCTTCCTTCTGCCCGGGGGACTTTGATCCTTCCTTCACAGCTCCCAAAATGTTTATTTTATTGCCTAAGTAGAAGAACATTTACATCTGTGGAATTGTATTTTAAACTATGGAATGCAATGGTAAGCAATCAAAACTCAAAATATATACCACCCAACTCTGCATCACAGTAAAGAAAAGTGAAACCTAAGGTTGAAAGTAAAACTTTAACTGCCCTCTTGTACATGTGTGGTTATCACATTGCAGTCTCCAATTACATCATGATATGTTTCCTTAGGATTTTCCCCAGGTTTGGAGATCCGTTTCCCTATTGTGAGCTTATCTTAGAGAGATAAGACATGATTACTTGGCTACACTGATTGCCCCTGTGGGGTACATAGGTTCTCTCAACATTATTGTAGCTCAATCACATTTAATTTCTTCCAACTTACTGGGAATTAAAATCAAACCAAATGTGAAGACAATGATTCCATAGTTTCAAAGTTACTAACTTTTGAAGTCAGCAAGTGAATCATCTTATCTCAAGTTAGTGTTTAATAAAGAGACTCCACATCAACATTGCATCAATTCTCTTTACACATGGCTTGTAGTTTATACATTTCAACAATGAACTCTATAGAACAAGTCTGAAGACAACTTGGAACCTGGATCAGTTTTAAAGTTTTGACTGTTTAAGTGCATTAGGCCTGTTTTCAAAAGGTAATTGCATCTAACCACTTGTCTAAAGAGTGAATAGAGTCTACTGTTCATACTTCGTAAGTCATTGTCAGATGCTCCTAACTTTGGTTAAAAACAAAAAACAAACCAAAACAAAAAAGCAATATTTTTTTAAACTAAGCAGAGGGACCTCAATAAGAAAAAAAAAATATCAGCCACAAAAGACCAATATTTTGGAAAAGTATAAAAATATGAAAATTGTTTTCTGTTTTATATTACAGAGGGAAGTACAAGACACAATACAATTATGGCTATAGTAGAAAGATCTGAAACAGTATCTGGCTTTTCAGTCACGTACAATAAACGTTCATCTGGCCTTTCTGCAACCTGATCTCCTGAGTTTCTCCAGGATGCAGAAGAAATGACCAAATATTGTCTCACATCCAGAGACAGGAAAGACAGTTAAATTATTTCACTGTTCCAGTAATGACCTAGAATGTCTCATAGTTTGAGAACAAAGAACACAGTGCTAATGCAATTACTAACGTGTATATACACAATTATTTTACCTCCCGTACTGAGTGGAAGGGGGTGTTTTGTTAAGAAAGTCTGGAGTCTCGTTGTAAGTCCATTTTCAGGAACAGTATTTTCCTGAAAGCAACAAAACATCCACCAAGACAAGATGTAAGGACCAAGGAGTATAGTCTTTAATACGAAAACATCTAATACATTTCTGTGTTGCACAGTTTTCAGAAAGAGATTTTTAATATAAACAGTGGAAAGATTGCTGGCGTGCGTCAAAGTTGATCTAGTAACATACTCATTGCAGGTTGAACCTCCTGGGTCCAGCACCCTTGGGACCTGAGTGGTTCCTAGCAAGGGAATTGGACAGACCAAGGGGGAGTTCTCCTGGATGCTGCCTTGGGAGCACCCGGAGGCCTGACCTCCTCTGGCCCACCTGCCTGGCTCTGCTCCCTGCCCTGCACAAAGGGGTGGCAGCCGCTCCCAGGGTTCCCTGACCCCAGCCATCTGGCCCCGTGCAAGGCAGCAGCCACTCTTGGGGATCCCTGACTCCGCTGCCTGACCCCACATTGGGCAGCAGCTGCTCCTGGGGCTTCCTGCTTCTGTGCTGCATGAGGCAGCAGCCTCTTGCAGGGCTCTCTGCCCCCAGGTCATTGGCCCTGCGGGCTGCCACCCCCCAGACCAATTCGCTTGTAGCAGCTCTCAACCTCTGTAGCTAGGGCTTTCTGATCTAGCAACATCTGTAGTCCTGCCAGACCATGGATGTTGCCGGACCAGAGAGGTTCAACCTGTACTAAATATATGGATAGGTTTACAACATTTCTAAAGTTCTTCCAACACTATCACCATTAATGGAAGTTCTGAACAGTTAGTGCTTCCCAAACCATACTTCATCCAACCAGATCTCTAGCCCTATGGAGATAATGATAAAGCAGAATGTTAGCCATTCCCAGCAATATCTGCCATTTTCTGTGTGGCTACTGCAACTCCAAATCTGTACTCTTATTTGCATGCTTCCATGGAGTCTCTGTGTTGCACCATTAATACCGGCAGTATATGTGATGGGCTGACAGACATCATTGAGAAAAGTCTCAGCAAGGGATCAGAGGCTTTCAAATACTTTACACTCTCTCCTACCCCCCAAACATTGTTCTTTTCTTCCCTAACCTCTGCATCATAAGGGAGCTGTACAATACTGTGATCTTCCCAAGGCACTTCTTAGGGTTGCACTTGCAAGGGACAGAGCTAAGGTTAGATGGGGGAACGGCATGGGAGGCATTATCCTGTACTGAGATTTTTTTTAACGTTTCTAGTGTGCACTGCATGTGTTTTGGAGGTTCCGGTGTTCAGCTGCCCAATTCCACATTCTAAAAGTGTATGAAGAAGTGCTCAGCAACCTTTTACTCTCGTATTAATTATGTAGGTAAGTGACTTCTCCTTTAGCTGAATGTATTGTTACAGCAAATATCTATAAAGCACATGTACTGAAGGGAACTATAACTCAGACTGCGTTTCACAATGCAGACACATTTTTCCATCCACTGAACATCAAAATTCATCATGGTAACTATTCATTTGCTATCTGCTGCTTTTAATGTTTTTAATTAAGATGCTTTGACAAGGAAAAACCTTGCAAGGATGCGTGTCCCTCAGAATGCACACAACTAGAATAGCAAAGATTGCTATTAATATTTCAACAACTTTTAAAAATACTAGAAATTAAAAGTTTAAATAAAGTCAAGCTATTGCTATATAATAAATCCACTTAGAGACCCCACTTACCTTCCTATTTTTATTAAGGATATAGCTTGTCCAGATCCAATTGCGTTTTAAATGTCCATAAAAGCTGGAATCCAGACCTCCAGCTCCCATCCCATCCCCAGGAATAGATCCATCATCTACCACCTCTCGACTTCCTCTAAAGGAAATGAGAAACAAAATTAATAGTAACAGACTTGTAAGAATAGTTGATAAGACTTTTGCTATACAACTTTGTGTACGTCACAAGTGTAAAAATCACCAACAGCTAGTGGGTTGGTGAAAAACTGAAGGAAAAAGGTACACGCAATTGTGCTCACAAAAAAGTTGGCAACAATGCTGCTTTTGTACTTAGCGCAGGTACTCAGGATCAATGAACTGACTTCAATTTTAGCAAAAAGAATTGAGTATTAGAAATTGCAAGCAAAGAAATTGCAGAACTGTTAACTTATATCACACTGCCGCACCAAATGCTGCTCTCACTAACACCTGTGCCACCCACTTGGAGACCAAGTTGGCCAAGAGGAAACTGAGGTTAGAATTCACCTAACAGGATTTTTAGCTGAGAGCGCACAAAGGCCTGAAAGAACACAGCTTTGTAATGGAGATGGCAGTGGCTCGCCCTTTATTACTGTCTTGAGTTTGGGGCTCAGACTTGGTCAATAGCAAAGGTGATAAGATGCATGGAAATAAAGACATCAGTCATAAGAGCTGAGATTTGAACTCTCAGACTCCTGGCTGCCTGTGCAAGGAACTCTCCTTTAGGGTACAGAGGAATTTGACATGTCTTCATTTGAGTTAAGGGTGATGGAGGTTTCTCTTAGGCTTAGAGGGTGTGTAGGAGACCAAAATTTTTGGGCTGACCATTCATGCTGTCTGCATTAAAACAAACACTCTCCCAAAAAGCAAACCACCACACTAAGCACAACCAAAAACAACCACTCTACTCGGACCTTCTGCACAGTGCAATTCAGGGAAGTTCTCTGGCCTAATTCCTATTTGAACTATAGCAGATCTTTTACAAATCTAAGCTTGGTTAAAAAGTTGCCAGTGACGGAGAACCCACTTTGTCAATGGCTCCAATGATTAATCTCCCTCACTGTTATGCTTTATTTTCAGCTGAATTAGTCTAACCACACTCAGTCTTGTTATATCTTTGTCAGGTGGGCTGAAGAGAATATTTAATAATGGAAACGATGTAGGTATTCTTAACTGTAATCAGGTCATTCCTTAGCCTTCTCTTTCTTAAGCCAAATAGTTCGAGTTCTGTGCCAAATATAGAGATAAAATAATTTCTCTGGTATTACTCAAGATTCCAACGTATGGATCCAAGGACTGCATTAGCCTGTTGTCCACACTGTCACACTGGGAGCGCATGTTTAGCTGATTAAGCACCATAATCACCAAATGTTTCCAGTCATTGCATCCCAGGATAGAGTCCCCCATCCTGTAACTATCACCTACATTCTGTGTTCAGAGCTGTATACGTTTTCATTTAACTATATTAAAATGCATTTTATTTGCTTGCACCCAAATTATCAAGTGATCCAGATTGCTTTGTATCAATTTTATCATTTTTGCCATTTACCGTTTCCTTTCTCCACCCCACCCCCACCCCAATTTATACGCTGTCAGCAAACTTTATCAATGATTAGTGTGTGGTTTTCTTTCAGGTTTTTGATTAAAATAGTAACTAGCACAGGGCCAAGAGCCGAATTCTGTAGGATCCAACTAGAAACACACCAGCACGACAATCCTCTGGTTGTAATTACATTGAGAGCTCTCAGTTAGCCAGCTTTTAAGCCACTTCAATGTGTACCATGTTAAATTTATATCTTTACATTTTAATTTAAAAAACTGGAATGTGGTGCCTAGCCAAATGCTTTGCAAAAGTCCTGGGGTGGGAGGGGATGGAGAGAGAATGAATAAAACAGGACAGATGTTTGTCACATCTCTTAATACAGTATGGGAAGGCACTCAGATATGATGAGGAAGACAATATGTGACAGTACAGCACAGCAATATTGTCACTCAAATACACAGGATTTATCTTGGCAAGTTTCTTTTCCTTTATGAAGAAAAAGTTACAAACCAGGAAACAAAACCTACTTCTTCACAGAACTGATACTCAATGAGTTCATGTGAAGCAACACATGGAACAAGACCCAGAGCCTAGAGCAAATCAGATTACCTGCAAGAAGGGACATAAAAGATAAGACAATCCAGTTCAGATATCAAAAAGTGGTAATGTTAGAACTCATGATTCTCTTTCTACCAATCCATTTTCATCCATCCACTATGAATAGTTCAAATACTAGACAAGATTCTTTTTTGAATTTGTTAAAGATTTAATATTCCTGTTAAGATTCAGCCTTAACTATGCTGTCAAAACTATCTCCAGCATAATTACAAGTCATAACCTGGGAGAGATATATTTTTAATAGGCTGTCAGACAGTACTGCGATGGGGAACACAACAGCATGACTTTCATGTCACTTAGGTACTTTGCTAAAACCCAACTATAGAATTCAACTGTTTGGAAACACTAACTGATCTATAAGAGACTCTGTGGTTACTTTTCTGCAGTGGAATAGAAGATTAACATTTCACCTGCATTTTTAAGAGCCTATTGTGTAATGTGACTTCCATTAATGCTGGTGGATGTTCTATGTACGTATCACAATGCAGCATATGTGCAATTACGCTACTGGGTACGTAGCAACCAGCTCATACTAGTCAAAGGACAGAAATAGGCAGGGCTCGACAAATCACTGAATCTACTCAGATTTCAGCCGGTCGCCCTGTTCACTGGCGGCGCACGCATGCGCAATGCGGATCTTGTGCATGCGCAGCGCGGGGCTGGCAAGTAGGTTTCGCCGCCATTTGCCAAGCCCTGGAAATAGGAAAATGTGTCTATACAGGTTTTGAAAGTCTAGTCACAATAAAGCAAAGCGTTACTCAGGACTATATAATAGGTAGGTGCAAAGATTCTTCAAACATTATCACTGCTGGTGTGGTGCTTCTTAAACATCCAAAAGTTTTCAACACTCTTAGCTGTTGGATACAGGAGGTAACTTGACCCCACTTTTCCCACTTGGTAATGCATAGCACTGGTCACTTAACCTCCAAGCTGGCCTTCAAATTAGTCTACTCAACTGAAAACGTAGGACCGATCAATTATCTAACCTCTTACGTGGATGGACTCTGAGGCAGAAAGACATACCAGATTAAATACTACAGTGCTAACCCAAACACTATCAGTTTAATACTCTTAAAATAAACTGCTCTGTTTTGAACCCATCTCTTCTGTGACCCAGAAAGCTAGAAAGAGACATACGAGGTGTATTCCAGCATTGCACACTTTCGCTCAAGGTTGTGTTTATCTACTGCCGACTCCTGTTCCCTCTGCACATCCAGCGCGGTGCCAGCCTCCTCACCCTGAAGGTTACTTCTTTTTGAACGCGGATGGCGGACAACTCCTAAATAATACAAACGTACTTAGGTTACTATCAGTAGAAAGAGCTATGTTTCCATCTCTCTTACATCTGGCTGCTTGCTGCCATTATGGCCAATTGTTGGCAAATGAATGGGGCAGAGATCTCCTTGAAATAGAAATGCTAAGAGACTCAGGAAAACCCTCTCCCACTTCCCTTAGGTATCAAGGACGCTGTTTTCATAACAGAGTTGCTTGTGAAAGTCCTGACCTGGACCTCAAATTCCAACGCAGAGGTCCACTTGGCACCGGGGCGTGGTGATGGTACCCATCAGGAAGAAGGCTGCACACTGATGCTTTGGACACAGTTCCCAGAGTTACTGTAGGTCCTACAGCTGGTAATAGTCCCCAAGGGACAGCCTGTTGACGACTACTTGAGCACAAGGTGAGGCAGAAATGCTCTCTCCCCATCTGCCTTTTACACTAGGGTGGGGTCGGATGACTAGTACAGGATGGTCTACACCAGTCAAGAGCCCCCTCACACTGAGGGAAACTCTAAGCTGGCCAGATCCATGAATTTTTCGGTCCTTTGTGCTGACAGAATAGCAGGCTCAGAATAAGCTGAAGCGCTCACATAGTTTTGTTGTTTTCCCTCAAAGCAGCTAATTACTTGAAAACCCTAAAAGTTTCCAAAGCATGATGTTGGTAGCACAATACACAAATCCTTATATTAGAGGGAACCAGATGTTCATTACATCTATTACAGCCTGGTAAACAAACACTACTGCACCCTCGCTGAGAACAGCAGTGTGATGCCAAAATGATCAAAGTCATCTAATGCCTTCTGGAAAAAAGCTGCTTTGATATAAAAAGGAGGATTAAATTGCAAATGGATCACTCTGCTTAGCTGCTTTTAAGTTACAGAAAAAAAAAGTTGCTTTTGGTTTCAGAAGTGTTTGCGCTTTCACCAATTAATGCTATTACATTACTCTACCATATTTAAAAGCAGCTTTATCATTAAAGTAAAAACCAGAAATATACTCTCCTGTTGTGAAAATACCATAAGCACTTACAACTGTAATACTTATTACATCTATGAACCTGTGCTTTTGGGCTAGGTCGGAATATCCAACAGAAGGTTTAGCAGCATGGTTCTCAGAAAAGAAGAAAGTTGCCCATAGAAAATAGTGCTAAAAAAAAAAAAAAAACCTCGCTACCAACATATTTTTATCATGTTTGGCAAGGACTGAGCTGGGCCCTGTATGGAGGTGGGCATGAATTACTTGCTTTGTAACTCTGCTCTGAAGGTTTTATCTTTTCTGAGTCTCATTCCTGGATCTCAGCTCCTTAGCACGAGATAACCTCCAAGTCCTAAAGTTTCCTGGCACCCAAGGGCAGCAGCCAGGAGTGCGACATGCCTTATACTGTTCATCATGCTGCATCCTAACCTATGCCCTTACTTGGAGTCAATTTCCAGTCAATTTCAGATTACCCACAGCCCAAAGAGGGCCAATCACAAACATAAGAACGGCCTTACTGTGTCAGACCAAAGGTCCATCTAGCCCAGTATCCTGTCTTTCAGCAGTGACCAATGCCAGGTGCCCCAGAGGGAGTGAACAGAAAAGGTAATCATCACATGATCCCTCTCCGGTCATCCATTTCCAGACAGTGACAAACAGTGCCTAGGGACACCATTCCTACCCATACTGGCCAATAGCCACTGATGGACCTAACCTCCATGAATTTATCTTTTTTTTTTAATCCTGGTCTTTACAACATCCTCTGTCAAGGAGTTCCATAGGTTGACTGTGCACGAAGTGAAGAAAAATTTCCTTTTGTTTGTTTTAAACCTGCTACCTATTTATTTCATTTGGTGACCCCTAGTTCTTATGTTATGGGAACAAGTAAATAACTTTTCTTTATTCACTTTCTCCACACCAGTCATGATTTTATAGACCTCTATCATATCCCCCTTAGTCTCCTCTTTTCTAAGCTGAAAAGTCCAAGTCTTTTTAAACTCTCTTTATATGGGACCCGTTCCAAACCCCTAATCATTTCTGTTGCCCTTTTCTGAACCTTTTCCAATGCCAATACATCTTTTTTGAGATGAGATGACCACATCTATACACAGTATTCAAGATGTGGGCGTACCATGCATTTATATAAAGGCAATAAGATTTTCTCTGTCTTATTCTCTATCCCTTTTTTAATGATTCCTAACATTGTTTGCTTTTTTTGTCTGACTGCCACTGCACATTGAGTGGATGTTTTCAGATAACTATCCACAATGATTTCAAGAGCTCTCTCGAGCAGTTAAGATAAATTAGTCCCCAGCTTATTGTATGTGTAATTGGGATTACTTTTCTGGGTTTTTTTTTTAAACATCAATTGAGAAGGTTACTATTTCAAACCTTTAGACAAGCTGCAGAACAGACTCTAGCCTGAGTGATACGTGCCCACAAGAGTTTATAAATACTAAGTTACAGGTTACATGACTGAATCTGTTTTACTTCAAGGCAGAATGCAAGGGAAGGTGTGAGAAGCACAGGGCATCAAGGATGAAGGAGGGAATGACAGAATGCTGACTCATACCATACCTAATGGAGTGTTCAGGCAGACACACTGCAAATCAAACCAAAAGTTTTCCACGTCCTGCATGGTGTTCAAAATATATAAACGTCTCTCAAATGGGCGGCTGCTTTGAGCCAGGTTATAGTGAGGGTCGCAGATAGTAGTATCAATAATCATGGCATTTCTCTTCATATAGACAAAGACCTGTGAAACACACAAAGGTTTCACACCTGTAAGTAAAATTGCTGAAATGCCTATTTTAGCAGGATACAACTTCGTCTATTCCAAGTGCCTAAAACTGGCAACAACCACTGTGCACATTGTGCCTCAGTCAGAGCCTGCACCTGGCATCCCATCCCATACCCAATCATACCCCACCCCAATCCCTGACCCAAAGCAGGATTAACATGGCACCCCAGTTCCCACTAATAGAGGCAAACACAGTAAGCCTCTTCATTCTCAGACAGGATGCAGGCACTGGAAACTTCCAGATCATGACTGCATATAGCTTGTAGGAATCTAGCTCAATGTCTGAGGAATTTCATTCAAAAATAATGGGCATAAATTATCCATGCGTCTTATACCAAAGCCAACTATTTAAGCTCATTGCAAATTTGAAATCTTTTATTTTATCATCACCAGAACAAAGAGGATAGTAATATTCAAGTTTTCAATAAAGTTACCTGATCTTTATCTTGGAATTTCTCAGTTGGACCAAACTGCAGCAGCCCCATGTAACATAACCTCTGCAGGTTTTCCACCACTGAAAAGATGTATCTCCTGTAACATAGATAAATATGTTACATTTGGTATTCATGACAAATTAAACAGATGTGATACATATCACTAATTTACACTAACCTGTAAAAACAGGCACCAGCAAGAACAACGTTAAATAGACTTTAAATGATCCAGCAGATCATTTCACTATAGTTTGGAAAGAGAAGACACTTGGCTGCTGTATCAGGACTGAGAGAATTGCATGAGGATGGGAGGACCTGGCAATGATCCACACCTTAAGGCTGCCTGACACTTTCCGACTCTGTTTTGAGTTTTTTCTCACTTTGGCAAACTAATGATTCAGGCTGAAATATTTCATGACAGATATCTTGTGGAAGCTTAATTTTTGGGAAAGTTTAAATAAAACTGGCTGCAACCAAGCATAAGGTTAGGAAAAAATAAATTCTTTAGCCCATGTTAAAAAAATATATATCTTACAGACTGTTTCATTGACATACTCTAGTGCAGTGTTTCTCAGCTAGTGGTACGAATACCCTTAGGGGTCCTCAAGAAAAGTCTGGGGGGGTACGATAACACAACAGAAATTTGGAGAAAACAATTTTTGTTTTAAGTTTTATAGCGCTTTATTATTTTTGTACTTTTTACACCCCAAAATGTCATCACCTGCCCAGCTACAATTAAGTTGTTTAAACAAATGTGTTGCAATGGTAGGAAAAAATGGTGTGTCTGAAAACTGTAGGTACTGGGGGTACTTGTAATTTTTTTTTGAAAAGGGGGTACTTTATAAAATAAGGTTGAGAAACACTGCTCTAGTGTCTCCAACGATTGCAGTATGAACTTGGAGTTTGTCAGAGGGGGCTGCTGAGATCAGAAAGGTGCTTTCTAGTGTTTCCATAAAGACCCACCCAAATATGGCAAGTCATAAACCTCTTAAAAAATAAATAAATAAATAAATAAATCACACCTTCCATATGCACAGTAGAGATTTGTTTGAGAGCGGCAGCTAAAAATCTCTCAGATTTTCATCTGCCCTAAATATATTCCTTTTAAGGCCTGCAGAAGCCAAGAAGTACTTTCCCTGCTATTGTTCCTCCAAGCTCATGCAAACTGCTATGGTGCCAAGCACAGAACAGAGAGCAGGAAGAGTGTCTTTGTTTTGCTCTCAATACTTCCCAGGCTGGTGCCCAGGAAGCTTGGAGGAAAAAGGAAGCTGCCTGATTAGAATGCAGATGTGATGAGCAGAAAGCTAGGATGGGTGTGATACAAGCAGATAGGCTGGTCTGGAGTGGAGATGGGGGGGAAAAAAAGACTAGGAACCATTAGAGATTAAACTCAAGAATTTAGAACAGAACCCATATTCCCAAGTCTCAGCATTCCTCTGCTGCATAGCCACCGGCAATGTCTGTCTGAGCCTCCTCGGCTGGCTGGCTCACAGAGGATAACAGCCTGCTAGTGCTACCATCAATCCATTTGTTCAAATGGCAGAAGTTTGTGCTGGGCAGCTAAAGGTTCCAACCCTGCTGACTTGTGGTGGGTTGCTACATGATGAAATCTGTTCGCTCACATTGCTTTTTATTAAAATTTAAGAAACTTTCCAGATGTCAAGGTGCCCGTGCCACTCTTTGACGTGTTCATTGCCAACTCAGGATATTCTTATTTGGGAAGAGAGAAGACAGCGTGTCACAAGGTGAACTGTCCAGGCTAGAGTGCTAGCCAATAAGCACTGCTCTTTCACTGACGCATCCTGAACCATCTGATATTCTGAATGAGCCTAGATCAAATTTGATCAGCCCCTATTGCAATGCTCCCCCCAGTGGCCAGATCAATTTCTAAAAATTTGTTTTCTCTCTGACAACATGGACAACGTTCCCAGCCCCCAATCACTTTATCCAAATGTTGCTTTCTTCTTCCTCCCCCATCCTTTGGCCTGTTTTTCAACTTTTGGACCATAAAATCCTTCTGGACAGAGAATGTACACAGTTGGTCTTTGGGAGAACAATCAACACCATCACTTCTTCCCCACAACCGCTTGGTTTGACCCATCTTGCCACCACAGGTACTTGCCTTTTATAAAGAAGCTGCTGTCGGACTGACCTCGGAAGAAATCTGATCAGTATGTGTTTTTTTAGAGGATTGTTTAAAAAATCTTCAAGACCATCCACCTAAAAAATATTTGACACTAATTTTATTAAAATGTGAAAATTGACTGAAATTTCATCAGCACATTGATTAGTAATTAGCTAGTCTTCAAAGATGGCACAGTCAAGTGTGATGACTGCCTTCAGAAATAAGGGGCTTTTTTAAATAACAAATACCAGCACCAAAAAAACAGCTTGATAAATTGGAGGGGGTTCAGAGAAGTACCTTGAGAACAATTAAAGGATTAGAAACTATGATAGTGATAGATTCAGGGAGTTGATCCGTTTAACTTGAGAAAAATAAAGATTAAGTGATGACTTGCTTAGTCTATACATGGGAACAAATATTTTATAGTGGGCTCTTCAATGTAGCAAGCAAAGGAACAACACAATCGAAGTAGCTGGCTAGAAGCTAAAACTAGTGAAATTCAGACTGAAAATGAGCTGTACCATGAAACAATTTACCGATGGTAGAGGAAGCTTCTTCGTTACTGACAACTTTTAAACAGAGATTGGATGTTTTGTAAAAGATCAGCTCTAGGAAATGTTCCAGAGAACTTCCCCCAAAACAGGTTATATGGGAGATCAGTAGATAATCAAACGGTTCCTTTTGGCCTTGGACTTGATGAATTACCAGTGCATACAGCGTGGCTAATCATAGTCATGTTAATTAATTTTACCAGGCAAGAGCAGAGTTCTATGAAGTCTTCAGTAATTTTCATGCAAATTAATGCCCTTAGAATCAATAGCACTAGAATCAATAGAGCTGCTCATCTTGGAATGATTATTTTCTTCCGAAATCAAACTGGCAAACACTGCAGTTAAATTTCTGTGGACTACCACCTGAAATGGATTATATGGTCTTAAGCAGATAATACATACTACGCACATCTGCTGCTTTGTAAACTACTCTTAATAGCACCACACATTACATCATATGGAATATGAATTGCAAAATGAAGGCACAATACCTTGTAGCTGACTTGCACTATCTGGACAAAGACGGAGAGGGGTAGGCAAAGAAGAATGTCACTAACAAGAGCCCAGCCATGCCCAAATTCCCTGTGAGCTGGGAGAGGAGGGACGAAGCGCATCCACGAAGTATCGTTCACGTACACTAGAGAAAGGATGCTGGTTTAGATTCACAGAGGGAACTAAATTATTAGTCCTATCTGGGGACCAGTGAAATATTGGAAATCTGACACCAGGTCCACATGTAAACAAACATAGGAACGGCAAAGCATGGTCCACCTAGTCTCCTATGCTGTTTTGGCCAATATCCAATACCAGAAGCTCCAGAGGGAGGTGCACTAATTCCTGCCAGGGGAATTATGGAATAACCCACATTTAGGAAAATCATCTTCCTGAACTCAGGTAGTGAACTGGTGGCTTATGCCCAAACACTTTGCTCCCTACCTAGCAGCCACCCATTCATACCCCTTCTCCTCGTCCCTTTTACCCAGTGCATTCTCAAAATCTCAAGGCACATTAAATTCCCTGTCTCTCTCAAAGCTGTCTCTAAAGGGAAGCCGGAAGAGAGAGAAACCACTCTCTTTCCACAGACTGAGACCCAGGAACTCTGTTCCAGGGTGATGTTCCAGATTATTACAGTAAACAATCATGATTATTATAGTATTAGGCACTATACACAAACAGTAGCAGACACCGTGCCTTTTAGAGTTAATATCTAAATAAAGAGAGACAGAAGATGGGGAAAAAGGCTATAACACATGAGCACTATGAACAATGTGATGGCAGCATAAGTCATGTTAGTTTCATGATTTTGGGGAGAGGGAGTGGAGGGGAGGGTTAATTTGGAGGGGATAAGCTATAGCAGAGGTGGCATTGAAAGGAAGGGGGTGAAGGAGACAGGCCAGGGGAGAAGTTAAGTGGGCAGGTATGAACTGAAACTGAGGTGACCAGACTGAGGAACGGGGAGAGAAGGGTTTGAATAAAAAAGGAAAAAAAAAAGAAAATCAGCATGAGGTAGAGAAAAAGTTTAGTAAAAACAGTAGCAGATTCTCCTAGAGCCTCTGACTGGTTCCTCCCGGCAGCTTTTCCCCAAGGCCATGCGGTGCTGGAGTGAAGAAAAGGGGATAACACAGCAGCCCCAAATCCATCAGAAAGAGGAGGCAGGGACTGCACACTTGAAAACAGATGAAGCATTTTTTATTTTGTTTTTTTTTAACCGAAATTTCTGAGCTATGCAGCTGGAACCGGGAATGAGCAAGAGACATCACTTTTTGGGGGGCAGATTCAGGACTCCGGCACCTGAAAACTCTGCTTGTGAGGCTGCTTTTGGGAGGGGAGCGCTTGCTCAAGATTGATTCAGAGTGTTCTACCAGGAGCCCAGAACATGTGCTCTTCTCTCCTTGACACAGTGAGAAGTTGACCCGCTCACCATCTCTATGGTCTCTGGATAAAGGCAGTCGGATAGTTCCATGATTTTTGCCTTCCAAACTAGTCTGTGGAGTGGAATATAAAGAATCTGTTCACGGTTCAGCCTCCTTCAGTGGTCCCACTCTGAAGGACCATCAGCAGGTACAGAAAAGAGGTTATTTGACCAAAGTCAACTCCTGCTCATTCATTCCTCCAATTTCTTTTTTACCCACACAATTGGTGCACTGTACTTTGGCTGGGCCAGTTAGAGAGAGAGAAATTCAAACTACAAGCTCCTCTGGATGCAGGCTGTTTCTTTACTCTACGCAAAGTACCATGCCCACCTATGGCACCTTACAGAAATGGCAACTAAGAGTAATGAACAGGAGTGATTAGTTAAGGTTCCAAACAGTGTCCATAGGCCACCAGCTTTTTAAAATACACTTGCTTCCCAGCTGGGACCATTTTGGAGAAATCCCCGTCCCGCGATTTTTTTTTTTTTAGTTTAGCAAAAGTACATGCTCTCCATTTGCAATATGTGCCTCACATTTTAATCATGGCTACAGCATCCACAGCTGAAGTGTGAAATTCTAAAATATGGCAGTAGCAATCCCTTAATGAGGGCCAGTGCCTTAACAAACCTTGTGGAGGTGGCATTATAAGCAACTGAAGCAACATTTTGGAGCGTGCTCATTAAGTAGCTGGCATTAAAAGTGGTCAGTATTCCCCCCTCACCCATCACCCCAAGAATTCCCAGAGCAGACACAGTGCGAGCCTGATGGGGAGCCAGTTCTTACCTGTCTCATTACACAAATCCACTTCAGACTCTCGTGTAGGGACTTCTTGACTCGCCATGCATGTAGTTTCTGGTGCAGCCTCATCGTCTCCTGATGCACTTAGACGGGTCTGAGTTATAACAGTGTGTGTGTCCAATCCCTGCGAGCCGCCTCTTTTCTCACCATCACAACTTGCTTTCTTTCGCTGCCCATTTAAAGGATGTCCATATATTAAGTACCAGAGGAAAATGTGGACCATTCTTAAACGAGGCATTTTGGGAAGAAAACCAAGGGAACGTCCAAGTCCTGGAACTGTGGAAAAAAGATGAACCATGGAATGCAAAGACAAAATAGATTAAAAAGACAAAATGGCTAATTCCTTAAAACTGAGGAAAATTACAAGCTAAATTGATTGGGAGGAAAAATAAGTCACACAAACATGCATAACGTTGGACGCTAGTAAAGAGGAGCTCATCAGATGACCAAAAATCCGCAATCACAAATATGGAGAACTTTGTCCTTTCTGGTTAAGAGGCAAATCGAAGGAAGCAATTAGAAATAAAAAAAATACATATTAAACACAAGAAAGGAGAAGATATAGCAATCAATAAAAATCAGAAGTTATGAACTGCAGAAAATTGATAAGGAAAGCTAAGAGACACCAGGAAAGAATTCTTGGTTGGCAGGACCAAGGACAGCAAGGAGGAATTTTTAAGTACATCAGGAACAAAAGAAATCCTAATGGTATGGGCTGATTACTAGACGGAAATGGCAAAATTGTTAATGATGCAGAAAAGACAAAAACATTCACTAGGAGCAACTACATTTTACTACCAGTGGCTTCAGCACACTGAACCTAGGAAGTTACCACTGGAGTTGCACTCGGAACACAAATCTGAAATGTGAAGCTCTCATAATTATATCTGAGAAATGGAAAGGTTACTCTAGTTGGAGGAGTAGAAATTAGTTTTACCTGTAACAGGGTGATAATTTTTTAGCTGCATTATGCCCATTTTCTCATCAGTTTTCCTTGCCTGCCCATTATTTTCACCATTAGGAGAGGTTCCTTGCATATCCCCGGATACAGCAGACTCTTGCCCCAGGCTATCTTCCTCTAAATGCTCTTGGGATGTTGGTGTCTGGGGAACTTTAATCCTATATAAAAACCACACAGCAATATCGGCACATTGGTAAAGTCAAACAGGGCGCTAATATAATTAATTCTGCAAACAATCACCAGCCATGGTGACAGCCACTGGTCTACAAATTTTCATGCAAAAGCAAGACCAACACCTCTCCTTGCAAATCATTATTGAGGAAAAGGGGTTTGCATGTTTGCTCACACAAGGGAAATAGTGAGAGGGGTCTCCTGATGAAGGATGTGGGTCTATCTGCAATAAACAAAAGGATTTCACTGAATGGCTAATGGTGTGGGCTGCACAGAACACCATTCCCAAAGCCACCAGGACAATCTCTTAGAACTGCTACAAGAGAAGAGTCATTTCAAACACAGGGAGCATCCTCTAGAAGCTTCTATAGGGGAGAG
Organism: Apalone spinifera; assembly: GCA_030068395.1. Taxonomy (NCBI): domain Eukaryota; kingdom Metazoa; phylum Chordata; order Testudines; family Trionychidae; genus Apalone; species Apalone spinifera. The sequence goes on along the minus strand of JANRFK010001605.1, from coordinate 33,267,123 downwards.
TGGTGCAGTGAGTAATAAAAGGTGCACCGGCTGGAGGTTGTGATTCTCCAGAGGATAGAAATGGTCTCCTACACTATACAAAACAAGAGCTGTAAGTGAGAAATGATTAAGATTGTAAAATAAGACTCCTCCACTCAATAGCGTGAGCCTGCTAGTTAAATGGAATGTGAGTCTTGAATGAGAAGGTAGCAGCAGGACTCCGTGCTTCACACACAAGGGGTAGGAAGTGTTGAGGTGGAAACCTGCTGAAGACACCTCTCGCCTCAGTTGATGCAGTATCAGGGCCAGGATCACCTCAAGCCCCTGGATAGGGGTGTGTCATGGAAGCTAGGAGGGATGCCTCCCCCGCTTCTTGTGACATGTATGTTGAGGAAATGGCCCCCGGGTGATGGGGGAAGTAGTCAGGGAAATGCCCTCAGAGATTTCAAGAAGGTACAAGCTCCCAAAGAGAGTGTGTGCGCACAGGAAGCAGAGGCCCTCACGTGCTGCCACAAGCTGGACTCTGTGTGCATGTGACCGGAGAGGGAAGCAATCAAGAGGCTGTCAAATAGATTTTGTGAATGTACAAGAAGCGCTCAGAGGGAGGCTGTCTATATTGAAACAAAAGGATACAGATAACCACTGAGCTAGCGAACAGTATCGGCCATGAGACATTTGTAGCTCTGAACAGGAAACAGAAAGCAGACTTCACATGCCTCTTTACAATAATCTGTTCAGATACAAGATCTTTACTTGAGGCCTGCCCCTAAACCTTGCTAGTGCAAGTGACATTGATACCAGACAGACCTGCTGAAAAATCAAAACTGTTAGGCCTACAAGGTTAGTCTGAGTTAAGGCTTTAGATTCAAGAGATCCACATTCTACTTCTGGCTCTATTAGACTTGCTGTTTAATCTTGAGCAAGTCTCTTACATTTCTGTGTCTCAGTTTCTCCACACAAAGTGAAGCTAATACTTCAAAACTCATCATTGTTTGAGTGGCTCAGCTCAGTGCGCCAGAGACAAACGTAGAGATAAATAATAAAACATGACTCCAGGACATAACTCAGAATTGCCCCATGCATACCCTATGACTTACATGGTGGCACAGCTAAGGAAATAAACAGGATAGAAATTACAGGAATCTCAGGCTGCAAATACTGGAGTCATGTAAACAGTACTTGTCACTTGCCTGTTTGCTGTGCTTGAGTTGGAGATCCGGAAACGCACTTGCTCAATGGCACTTTTCACCAAGGGGTCATTAGGATTCACTGAAGGATGAACTACAAACTCTACCTGTACAAAGTCAAAACAGGAGTGCATGGAGGAGGTTTACTTATGCTGATTCAGAGCAAACAGAAATTAATCACCATACAAAAGCAGTATTATCTGATGCCCTGCACAGCCTCTCTATTTTACTAACAGCTCCCAAGTTGTGGTCTTCAGAGTACTTGAAGGTCCATGATCAGAGGGCTCATGCAATTGTTTCCAGCTGTCTCATTTGGACTTTACACTGTTAAAAGCAGCCAGTGAAAGCAGCTGAGGCCAGGCTGAAATCCTGGCCAAACTCTCCCGGACTTCAACAGAAGCAGGATTTGACCCAGCGGCAAGGAGTCAACTACTAAAAGGAAAGGAGATACAGGAGCTGTCCTCAGATTTGAGTGCCCCCATGAGGCTTAATATCCAGAGGCAGACAGAGAAACAAAACAGGTAGGTGTGGCTCATACTACATATACATTTAGGAATGTTTCCTAGGTTTTTAAGAAAAAAATAAAGACAGAAAAAGCAATTAACATTGCCTCAAATGCTGAAACTTGTATGATTTTTTAAAACATCTTAAATATATATAGGGGAACATAACCAAGCAGGGCAGCACATTTAAGGCAGCATAAGGTGCAATTTTTTAAACTGTGGGAGTAAATGACCATTTGAACAATTTATCCAGGGTCATGGTAGATTCTCCATCTCTGTCAATTTTTAAAATCAAGATGGGATGCTTCTCCTAAAAGCTTCACTCTGGGAATTATTTTGTGGAAGTTCTCTGACCTGTGATATATAGGAGGTGAGAGTAGATGGTCACAATGGTCCGAGCTGGGTTTGAATACTAGTAACAAGCTGAAAAGTGTATGAAAAACATCAAAAGTTCATAAGACCAACGAATTCCTATTAAAAGGAGTGCACCTTCAGGACTTCTCTCAGATTTCACAAACTTTCTACTGTACACATGCAGCAGGTAATTTTCAGTGGATCATTATCAAACAGTAATTTTCACTCTTAGCTGTGTACACACTCCTCACCGAGGCCTGTTCACATGGCAGGCAACAGTTTGAGTTGTATGAAGGAAGTTCCAATAATTATTTCAAATTAAAGAATTTGCTTTTATCTCTACGAAACTCGAGAACAGACACAGAGATTTTACTTAAGCTTAATGAACACAATTTTGGACAAAGATCAAGCTTGGGAAAATTCAGCCCCAAAAGTTAATTTACAATGTTTTCATTTACTCTTACTTGCCAAGAGAGGGCTAAAAGAAGGGGAACCATTTGACAGTTTGAAATATACCAAGAGAAACCAGTTACCAAATGAAGTATCACCGGGTGGCTTCAAACACTAATCAGGAGGAGACTCAACTTACTGAGTATAATTTCTGGGTAGCTTTTTTAGGGGGTATAGTAGACCCTTGCAATTTGCAATTCTCTGTATTTGCAAGGTCTTGCCTATCCTAGCCTGGAAGGGAGGCAGCTGCCGGGAGCCGCAGTGAGTTCGAGAGCTGTGGAGAGCTCACTGCTGGGGCTGGGAACTGTGGTCCCCAGTATTTGAAGATTTTGCCATTCACAGTGGTGCCAGGAATGCATCCACTGCAAATAAGGGATGCAAAATCCCAATTAATCTGCTAAGTGATTAAATGTGAAGTTAACCTAACATTTGACCGGTTAACCAACTAAGCGCGATCCTGGGAAGAGGACCACTCCAGCCTGGTAGCCAGCCCCCAGCCAGATCCTGGTGGGGCTGGAGCAGCTCTCTTCCCTCAGGCTACTCCTAGGCAACCGGTTACCCATTCACATCCCTACCACAAATGGCAACGGTTTCCTGTATTACTAATAAAACAAAGCTTTTCCACAACGAAGGCCTGATGTGTGGTAACAATGGAGAAGATTGAATATAATATATTGAGAAATCTACCAATCTTATAAAATTTAGTTCTAAATTAAAAAATGGCCAAAAGGTGTTCAATATATTCAGTATCAGAAGCTATTTTGGCTGCCACAGTTTCCAGCAGCAGAGACTTAGAGAGCAACAAGTTACCTTTTTGCTAATGCCATCTTGAATGACTGTTGTGCGGTAGAGTCTGAGGAGCCCTTCTTGGGAAAGCTTGTGTACCAGTCGAATGATGGACTTCTTGCAGCATTTGGTGGAAACACCTTCTTGCTTCTCCTGATCCATGATCATTTTCTGAAGCCTAGGATGCAAAACCTAGAGTGAATCTATGGTCAAAATTAATTCTGTTTTTCACCTTACACCAAAGCTGCTGCAGGCTGCTCACTCCAAATTTCAAAGCTACGTTCGTCACTGCCTGAAAGAACATTTGGTCACCAAAATTTTCTGGCAGACACATTGTGACGTGTTTAGAAACAGTGGCTAAGATATGGCATCTGCAGTGTGGTATATACCTATTTACAAGTAGGCAGTTGCTCTCTTAGAAAAAGAGCGTGAAAGAACAGTGCATTCCAACACAGGCTAAGAGGCAATAAAAAAGAACTAATAAGGCAGCAACCAACACTACCTTTTACGCGCTCACAAGGAGATGCACGGCATTGGTGGGTAAACGGACATGGCCAAGAAACACTTCTGGACTCAAGTGCATGGTGTGTTACCGCACCCTTGCGTGGAATACACACGGGTATCATCATTTGAACAAATGTATATTGCGTTTAGACCTTTTATTGTTTCATATGTTTATTGTGTCAGACTTCTAAAATAAACGTGTTCTGCTCTTGTTACTTGTAGCTGCTGGCATATACAGTTAATAGCCCTCAGAGAAAGTGACATGCAAAGGCTGGTCTTTAGTCAGATCTGCCAGGATAAACACTGTGAAGAATAAAAGGGGCTGTAAACTGATATCTCTGGTCAGTAAGGAGATGGACTAGTCATTAGAGGCTCTGAGGGGGTCAAAAGGTGCAGTTACCCTGAAACTGTGAATAACTGCATTCTTACAGTCCAGAAGATGATGCCACCAGAAAACCATGATCTGCCACCATGTAAGGAAGTGCATAGACCTTTCAAAGCAGTGATTGTGCTATCACAATGTTTCAGGCTCCCAATAAACAAGTAATCAGCTTTCAGACCCTGTCTTACGTGAACAAGCTTTCGATTAAGCGGAGGTTTCGGACTGCTTCTACGATGAGGTTTCGGCGCTTTAGTAGCCGGTATGTTTCATGAGATCTCTCCACTGCAGTGGTTCTGGACCGCTTTTCCTTCTTTTGCTCAGAGTTCTTCTAGAGAAGAGCATGGAGAGAGGAGATTCAGTCTGTGCAAATTCAAGGAGTTTCTGTCTGTCCCAAAATCACCATAGTATCTGAGTCTCTCTCAGCTTTAAATGTGCTCTCTTCTAAGGACTCTGGTGAGGCAGGGCAGTACTATTTATTCCATCCTATAGATGAGAACTGAGGCACAATGTGACCTGTGGTGGAGCAAAAAACTAAACCCAGCTTTCCCCATTTTTGAAGCTTGTGTCCTATACAGCTGGTCTGACTTCTACCACACCATAATAACCATGCCCAAATCATGCATCATCATGAGGTTTTGAACCCTGAACCTTCAGCACCACAGCACAGATATCTACCACTCAAACTACAGGATGACTTTAGGTCCAGCACATGCTAGCTCTTCCTACAAGCCTCCCTCAGTTTTAACCCAAAGACATGTGGCTATGCTTGTTTCTGAGTTTTTTAGTCAAGGAGTGATCAATGTGCACAGCTACTGAAGGAGGAAGCCCTCTCTGTGTGCAACCAGTGAGTGGCACTTCCATGCTCCCAGAGCTGAAAGACTGCCAATGGAGAAGCTTCTATGAGTGCAGTTCCATCCTCTCATTCCATTGCCTCACTAGGCTGCTGCTAACTTTAAACTGAACAGGCTGAATGTGTTCATGAAGATGGGGAAGCAAAGGGACAAAATAACCAATGTGAAACAAAGGGATTGTAGCTGGAGGTCGAGCTATGACCAATCACCACGTCACCTGCCCAGTGTTGCAGAGATTTTTGTATATCAAGCAACTGTACTACAACAGCAAGTACCAAACCGCAGTAACTTACCTTAGGGTCTTCAAGTCTAACCTCCTCAATGACAGCCATATCCCCATCTTCATTTAAGGAATGGGAGGCTAGAGAGAGATACGATTCCTGCTTTAGAGTGTCCAAACTAGAATCCTCCTCTGCAAAGCCATCAGGGAGCTCGTCAGGATCTTCAAGCAGGCAGGGAGAAGGCAGCTTCTTCACGGAGGTCTTTGTGGTTTGGGACTTGCAGCCTAATTTAAGACCACAGAGAAGTCCAGTTAGGCCAGCCACTTCAATGTCCAGTTCCTACACGTTTCCCCATGGCCAAACCATTCACCAGATGACAGGGACCAAGCCCAGGCTTGCAGACAGGCTCACTTGAAGAGTATAGCAGGAAATACTTTAAGCATCTTCAGTCCAATAAGGCTACTGTAGGAAACAGGGAGGTTCACAAGAGCAAATAGCTAAGCTTGGTCTTCAAAATTAAAATGTTATTTGAAGGAATTTTGGACACTGATAGCTTCCAAGTGATGTCCCATCCCCCCCCTCCGCCTTGACTGGAAGTAGAAGACTCTCTAGGTAGATTTCTACCTGATAGCAGGGGACAGGATTAACTTGGTCAGCAGCTGCTGCCTGAAGAGGGAGGGAGGGGAAGAGTTTGTCTCCTGCTTCAAAGACTGTCTTGCCTGAGAGAAACCTCCCCTGAGCGCATAAAGATCAGGAGTCACATTAAGCATCCCTGCAGCCACTCTGTAAATCTATAGCATAGCAGGTCAAGCGACCCCTTCCCATAGCTTATGGGAGATGGACTGAAGTGCCCTACGCCTCCACCAGTTTCCCAAGAGTCTAGCAGCCTTAGGGCAAGGAAGGTGTTCCAACACCTCAGCAGAAGGGTGTTGGGGAGAGACAGTGGGAAGAGGAACAAATATGTTTGTCCCTCAACAGTATAGTTAGTTTTGGGGAGAGAACCACCACGAAGAGGGTGCAGGCTATGCTGCAGAAGGTTTAAAAAAACCGAAGCTTGATGTTCTCTTTATTTTCTTCAAGAAAAACCTACATGAGCAAGCCAGACTCCCCAGAGAACCATTCCCTACCTTTAGCTGGTGTTGAATAATTGGGGCCATCTCTGAAGCTCAATTTCAGCAGCGACTCTGAGTTGGCCTTCACTCCCTTTTCCCGTTTCTTACTGTATTTTGTCTCTTCCTCATTATCTGACTCTGAGAGGAAAGTATCGTCTTCTACAGGAGACAATTCTTCCTCGGGCAGGGAGTCTTCATGCACTAGAGCCAAGCTGACTGTTGCTAACTGTTCACTTCGGGCCTTCTCCCTCTCAAACTGACGGCTCAAATCACTCTCTTCTGCAAAAACGTGCGAAATATATTTCGTCGTTCGCTGCCGACCTTCATCTTCCATGAATCCCTAAGAGGACTGAAAGTCATTATTTTGGCAAATTCTTTCATTTCCCCCTCCATTATCCTTGTTCTTTGACCACTGTGGCAGGGTCAGTCCCACTCCTGGGCCCCTGACCTCTGTACAGCCCACTGTCCCACAGTCTAGAAGCCATAGTAATATGGCTTACTCGCCTTGTTTGAGTTTTGTCGTGTCCCTGTAGTCTTTCAACAAGGTCGATGCTGCTCTCTTGACTCCTCCAGTGCCTTTCTCTCTCCAAACTCCTCCTCCACTCTCCAAAACTCCTCCACAGCTCTCCAAACTCTCTCAGTTCTCCAAACTCCTTCTTGGCTCTCTCCACACTTTCACAACTCCTTCTCAACTCTCTCCCCCCTCACCCACAGGGAGGGTTCTTAAATAGGCCTCCTGGCAGCCTCAATTGATTTTGCAGCCGCCCTGTCTCAGCTGCCCCTAATTAGCCAGGATTGCTGACTCTCTCTGCCTCTTTCCCCTTCCATCAAGTTCTTGAACCTGCTGTGTCACCCCTGCTCTGTCACACCATCAAGATTCTGAACTCCTCCTCCTCACACCGCCTCCCGAAGCTTTAATCTCTACTCCTAAACAAATAAGCCAACTGGGCTCATACCTCATGGAAAAGTAGTAAAACATTTGGTTTAGATAAAAATTCTATATCCTGTGTATACAACAATCATGTACCACAAGACATTTTCTCTTATTCTATGCTATAGACATTGGAACAAAAACAAGGTATTTGTTTTTTATCAGTTTGATGCATACTCTTATAGAATTATAATTTTCTGAGATGTCTCTGGAACATGGGACTTGTAAGGGTAGATCTGTCCTGGGGGACCTTCTACTCCATTATCTGATTTAACAGTAGCAAGAACCAGATGTTTCAGGTGTAACAAAGCCCAGAACACTTAAGGAATTTCTTCTTACCTCTGCCCCCACCACAATCAATGAAAGATTGGTTTATGTCCTGAAGCGTTTTTATATCTTTTATAGTCTTATAGGAAGAAACTGCAGATGTTTTTTAAAATCTTACCAATCTCCTGGACACAATTACGTACAATCTTACTAAAGCTGCTATACTGAAGGGTCAGAGGATAGTAAACATACCTATGCTTAAAAAAGGCTCTAGGGATGATCCAGGCAATTATTCTCCAAGTAAGCTTTATATGATATGGTAAACTGATCAAAATGATACTTAAAACTAGAACAAGAAAAAAAACGGGAACATCAAGGAATAACAGTTTAACCAGCATAGCTTCCTCAAAGGAATATAAAGTACTGTTAATCTTGTAGAATTCTTTGCTCACTTTAGTGACACATTCAGATAAAGGAGAACCAGTGAACAATTTATTTACATTTCAAAAGGCCTTTTGACAAGATCCCTCAGCAGAAGCTAGTACATTTTAATCTACATCAGAGGGTTTACTGTGCATTGATTGTGTACACACTGTCAACTGTTTTCTGATCTAATACATGTTACTATGTCTACATGGGGACTATGCTCCATTATGGGTATCACATGATGCTTTGCTTCACTTCTAGGTTCTACAGATCCTGGGACTTTCTCCCTGAGTATTCAGCGGGAAGGGATTTGAATTCTGGGACCAGGGTCAGACTCATTTCCCATGATTTCTTTCCTAGGCTATGTCTAGACTACTGGGTTTTTCCGGGATAAAACTCCGTCGTGTCCAGGGAAAGCATCTGCTCTTCTGCTTTTTTTTGGAGAAAAGCAAACGTGCTCTTACAGAAGCCCTGTCTTCCTCCTCCCACGAGGAAGAAGGGCTCTTCCAAAAGAGGGTTTTCCCCAAAATTTGGCCCAGTGTAGATGGGCCAAATTTCGAAAAAGCCTCTTCCAAAAAAACTATCGGAAAAAGGTGTGCAAATTGAGGAGTGCATTTTGCATACCTTTTTCCGATAAAGCCCCGTAGTGTAGACATAGCCCCACTCTCCCATCTGGGTGAGCCAGTACTATTTGCAAACAGCTAGCATTTTTGGTCTCCTACCATGTATGGGTGAAATTCAGAATTGGGGCAGGGGAGTGGCAAAGAGGGGCATGGCTTGGAAATCCGTGTTTGCAGCTTGCAGGTATGCTTAGGCCTAGATAGCTGAAGGTATTTAGTCATGGCTGCACTAAGCATTGCAGAGTCAGGAGCCTAAATCTCATTTTCAAAAGGAATTTAAGATGTTTAGGAATCTAAATCCCAACTGTTAAAGGAATTTAGGCTCTAACCTGCCTAAATCCATTTCAGAAATGAGATTTAGGCTTCAATTAGTCATGCATTGCAATGCTGAGCACAACACCCAGACTCCATAGAGAACTGCACATTAGACCATGGGCTAGTTGATATTGAATTAATTTTTCAAACACTGTCTTCACCATTCGTTATTTTGCATATGCTCTCCCTTATCTGTCTCCTTTCTACACTGAAGAGTCAATCTCTAATTTCTCCAGGCCTCTTCTTTCACCGCCCTCCTTTAAATCCCTTCTCTTCTCTTTTGCGAAACAAAATGGCCAGTAAGTTATCATTTATTTCCACAATTATGCAGTTGCAACACTATATTTAATCTCATTTTGATCCACAAGACATTACCTTGACAACTTTGTATCTCTCTAGAAGACGACAGAGCATCCGTGCTTCTAGCTTTCCCACATTCATAGCCGATCGAATTTCTGCCTGAGAAATACCTTTGGTTCCTCTAGTTTCAACTGTTTTAGGGAGGAGAAAAACAATTTTGAAACTTAAGTTTACAGGAAATCCCCTCATCCTGGAAATCTGTCTGAGGCTATCAGATCTGTCCTGACAATTGCTGTCAGCTTGAACATCATTATCTGAAAAGCTAAGATTTTCAAGCATTCACTAGAATGTCCACTTGAACACTTGCTACTATAAATCATTTTCACTAATTAATGCTTAGTACTAGGTATTGTTGCATAAAGGAATATGAACATCTAAAAAGATGCAGATGATATTGTATTTGTGAAATATGTACTAATTTAAAGACACCATAATAGACATGTACAAGAGGCAGAATTAAGTCTCTCTGTGCAAATTTGACAATATTGGCTTGAGTGCTTAGCTGTGATAAGAACAGTTACTTATCTCATAGTAGCTGTAACTATGATTCTCCAAGATCTTCTGGGCATGTGGATCCCACTTGCGGTGTGGTAGCACCCCTTGTATAGGAGTTCAGGAGCTTTAAAAGCCGTGTCCATTAAGGGTTGTGCACGCACCCCGTCTCATGCCCTTTCTCCCAAAGATATAAAGGGCAGTATTACTGTGCTCACTCCCTCAGTTTCTTCTCACCACCCCAAGTCTCAGAATCTCCAAGCTCCAGGGATCCACATTCAAAGAACATCTTTAAAAAACATTGTTTCTACAAGATAAGTAATCATTCTTTTTTGTTCGAGCCCCTGCACATGTGGCTCCCAACAATAATGATTAAACAGACAATTCAGAGATTGAGGGAACACATCTGAACAGAGAGTCTAGGACTGCTCTTCCCATTTGTGCATCTGCTCTGAAGCAGATACTAAGGAATAATGGCTGGGAAAAAGTATCCTATGAAGACCAAGCTGCTTCTCTGAAAATTTCAGCAATTGGTATCCTGCTGAAGCACATTGCTAAGGCCACATAGGAATGAAATTTTAATATACTCTTTGATCCATTCAGATAATGTTTGGAGATTGATTTGCCCTTTTAAGCACTGTCATCTTCTTACTATATATTTTAGAAATGCGTGTCTGTCCATGAGTCTGTTTGTTCAAGAACTCCTCCTACATGGGAAGAGCTAGAACAACAAATACGGTATGCAGCTTCCTCTTCTCATAACTTAAATTTGATTGTTTCTCATAAAATGAAAAGGGAGGGTTCTGACAGGAGGCAGTTATACTGCAGAATGACCACAGGGGGCAACAAGGGGCCAGAGATGGGGACTGGGATAGCAATAACTCTATTGGGACAGCAGAGGGCTAGGGTAGAGAAAGGGACAGCTATCTATTATATATTTCAAGAGAGTTTGTCTGTGTGTGTGTGTGTCTGTTCCCCAGCTGGGACATATGCACCCCTCCCCTGGCTGTGCCGGCTGCAACTGCAGAGGCCGTGAACAGGGACTCAAGCTGCTGCAGTGAGAGAGGGCTGGGGTTGTCCTCTCCCCACTGGGGCAGCCTGCCTACTGAACCCCTCATCCCCAACCTAACCCCAGAACATTGATTTGAAGGAAGAAAAACAAAAATTATTTCAGTTAAGGACCTGAGCAATGCCGGGTAAATCTAGTAAGCAATAAAAAGAGTTCAGGAAATGCCCTAGATGTGTTACATTAAGGTAGCAGAAGAACATGAGAATGCCCATCTAGCCCTGAATTCTGTCTTCAGAGAGAATTAAAATGCCATATAGAACCAATGTTTGGCAGATAGAGGTTTAGGATCACCCAAAGCAGAGCTTGTAACCTTGACTGTCTTGTCTCTTAGCCACTGATAAATCTATCCTTCATGAACTTATCTAATTTCTTTGTGAACCCAGTTATATTTCTTGGCCTTCCTGTCCTTTAATATAAATCACTAATGATTAGCTTGCTGAGTCTACAGTCAAGTAACCATAGCTTTGATTTTAATTATACGGATACTGTGCTTTACAAGTCCAAGCCAACTGCTCTAGAACAGATCTGAACCATTATTTTAAGCAACTGCCTTTGATATTCTAAGCTTGTCCACTTTGAGACCAAACATTCAAATAGCAGGCACTTAGAAGTGCCTTGCAGACAGATATATCCTTAAACAAATACTGGAATTGTGATACTACACAATTGGTGATCACCACTAAGTCTCCAACCTCATCAATGGCAATTGCTCTTAAGATTGTATTGGTATGATCAATACAGGCCAAAACCACTAGTTTTGTCTACACTTGATTGATGAACTGTTGATTATATACGAATATGGTCCTGGATGAATTAATATATCATTGACTGGTTAAGAGTAACCAAGCGTACTGATCTGAAAAGGAGTATCCAAGATAGAAGCTGACCTGAAAAGAATCTCATCAAAATAGTAAATCAATGCTTCCTGAACTCAAGAAGAAGGGTTTATCATTCTATTACATTCCATTTAACATGGTCTATAACACTTATCAAACTGACATTCAGTTTATTAGTTTGCAGTTTTAAAATCTGATTGGCACATCAGCAAATTATAAAACTGACTTCACACTTATGCTTACACAAGGTTAAATGCAGAGGAACAAAGACATCTAAAAATGACATTGTGGGTGAGACAGTAAGGAAGATACTAGAATGGAGTTAAAAACGAAGGGAGAGGTATGGATTAAAGAGCAGCTAAGGAGGGACTGGTCTCCCAACCTGCTCTTTACCATAAAGCAGGGCTACTCAACATGCGGCCTGTGGGCTGCATGCGGGCGACAGCCTGTTTGTTTGCGACCCACAATGCAGTTTGGGTTTACACAAGCTCAACACATAGCCTGCGGGTGGGATCCTTTGAACATAGCCTCCACTTGGAACATGCTCCATAAGTGTAATGGTCTTCTGTTGATATGCATTTTAGTAGTTCAATTCCTGGACTGTTATTGCTCATTAAAAGTGCTGACATATGGGTGGAAATCGGGTAAACATTGCATTTTATTAATATCAGCAGAACTGACTTAAATGGGGCTGTGTATTGTGTAGTCTTGCCTTGATCTTTGTATTCGTGCCCGTCAGTGTGAAAATAAGCTATTTGCATATATTTGTACGTACATGCAACCACACTTAAGTTGCGGCCCTCAGCCCGTGCTGTGAATATCATTGTGGCCCCCAGGGCTTCCAAAGTTGAGTAGCCCTGCCATAAAGTGTTTGGTTTTACTATGAAAGGGGAAAGGAAGAGGGCAGTTCACTTCCCCCCCCCCAATAATCTCCCTTATTGCTCACACCACTCCTCTGTGACCCCATCCCCACCCACTTCTCCACTTTGAAAAATATAAACAGCGTACTGAAAAAGGAAGAAGGTGATGGCAATTGGAGGCAGCTTGCTATTTTCAGCCTCACCAGTTACTATGGACACCAGCCACCAGTGTTATGATGGATACAGAAGTCCTGACATAATTGCCTCCACTACAAGTTCAAATCCTGTCTAGGTTTGCACTGGAACTGGAGAACTAATGTAAGTGATAACATGGAGGCAAAGACACATATATACTAGGAAAATGGGTGATATTGAAAACCATTAGCTAACATTAAAAAAAAACACTATGGGCTGAACCTTCTTTAAATAATGTTATCTGCTAAGTAATATTTTTAAACAACCTATTTTCTAGGTATAGAAAGGGCCCAAGAGAACAAAAGTTGAGCTGTCAGAGGGAAAGCAGTTTTAGTAAGCATTTAAAAATCTTGGATCATTTTTCTTAAATATTTAACTCCAATGACAAGCTGACATTTTGAATAAAAGAAGCTTTGTTAATCAATCACCCACACTCCTTTCAACTGAGGTATTAAGAGGTCATAAAAAAGCCTGAGACATCTCATTTTTCTATACTGGTAATCTCTAGAAGCAATCAATATGGGACAGGGGAAATCTAAGGTGCCAGGCAGTGTCAAACGGTAAATAACAATCCCCCACTCTGAATAGACGAGACAGAGGGTGGGAGAAAGGACGTATTTTTGCCATTTCACATATGTGCACAAGAATCTAATGTATGAGGTAATGACAATTTCAAAATTAAGACAGTAAGAAAACAGTTCATTTTCATGTGATGAACTGAATACCACACACAGAATCTGATTACATTACCTACTTAGCTCATAAGCCTGTGTCAGCATATCCCTCTCATAAATAATATCTACAGGCTGGACAGCTTTGGTGATCATCTCTTCCTCGTCGTCATCATGATAATCATCCATTTTCTTTCGAAATTCCCTTACTAGTTTGAGGCATCGGACCATAACATCAGTGCCTGTGAACAGAGGGTATTACTGATTAGCAAAGTAACTGAACAAAACATATGGGTGGAAAGGAGAGGTCCATATGAAAAATAAGTTAACTGGTTTCTCTTAGCATTGACAAACAGAATGGCATTCTCAAAAGGAGGAAATGTGAAGCTGCTCATTTCCTGTTAAGAGATTCCTACTTGCAACAGCTTTTCCCTGAAGTGAAGTATGTTAATGAATTAGAATAGGTAAAGGACGGGTCATCTGCACATGGGGCTGATGAAAGTTATCACAGCCTCGACATTTTAAACCAGGGAGATGAGGGAAAGGGCCCCTGCTCCTCTGCAGAGCTAACTCAGGATATCCCTAGGGTTCAAACAGTGAAGTACTTAAGGGGGCGGGGGAGGGAAAAATGTGAAAATGGTCCTACAGGAGAGCATAATATGAAATTACGGAACCTTTAACTATGTATAGGAAGGTGGCTAAATGGTGATCCTGTGAGATACCTCACTTCAGAAAACCAATTTAGCCTGCAATCTCTTCAAAACAAAGATGTTGTCCTTTTGATCCCATAATCACCTAACATACATTTGGGTGTCCTAAAGAAAACATTATTACCGTTAAATTACTATCTATCAAAACATAATACCACCCGTGAAAATTTGCAGCCCTTCTCCTTTCTAAAAACAAACTCAGAGAACCTGGTTACAACACAATTATCTCTTGACCTGTTGTAATATGGTTACAATTTATAATAAGAACGGCCGTACCGGGTCAGACCAAAGGTTCATCTAGCCCAGCAGCTTGTCTACCGACAGTGGCCAGCACCAGGTGCCCCAGAGAGGGTGGACCGAAGACAATGATCAGCGATTTGTCTCCTGCCATCCCTCTCCAGCCTCTGACAAACAGAGGCCAGGGATACCATTTCTATCCTCTGGCTATTAGCTTTTTATGGACCTAAACTCCATGAAATTATCTAGCTTCTCTTTAAACTCTGTTAT